>VWZE01014347.1:60320-79982 GCA_013396675.1 Eubucco bourcierii | reverse complement strand
CTGTAGCTCTGCATGGGGTTGTTGTGGCCAATGTGCAGCACCCAGCACTTGGATTTGTTGAATGCCATCCCCTTGGACTCTGCCCATCTGTCCAGGCAGTTGAGGTCCTGCTGCAGAGCCCTTCTGCCCTCCAACCCAGCAACATCAGCCCTCAGCTTGGTGTCAGCTGCAAATTTGCTGGTGACTGACTCGACATTACTCATGTTCCAAATAGGAAACTCTCTTGCTTGAATAATAAAATCTATTCTATATATTGCTTTAGGCATAAATCTAGCTAAATGGCTGGAAAATGTTAGTTAAGTGTCTAATCTGAGGCTTGTAACTGCCGGAGATAACACAATCACTGTGTGGATCCACAGCTGTGTGTCGGCCCTGGGGACGCAGCCTGTGTACAGAGCACAGCTGCTGGCTTGGATGGCACAAGAGAGGTGGCTGAAGGTTGCACACTCAATGTCACTGTCCTCTGGCTGGGGAGATCTGGCAGCTAGCATGTGCCAGGGGAGCTGCCAATTGCCCAGCCTTTTCCTTGGGAGTCTTCCTCTGGGACTGCTGTCTGCTTTATCAACAAATAAAAAGTTAGTTAATTGAGGGACAAGTTAAGCCCCAGGAATGTCTTTGTCCACACAAGTTTGACTTAATAATTATGGTTCAGCATTGATACTGAGTTCAAGTTATTGCTGGTCATGCCAGCTCAACAGGCAGAGGCCCTCTCCTGTTGGAGCCACAGGAAATTTCTGGAGAAATGAGGAACATCAAGGGTTTGGGTGGTGCACATGGGTCATTGTCAGTTGTTCTGGCTCCGACCTGCGCAGCTCCAGGGTCTCAAAATGGGTGCTTTGCCACGCACATCATTGCTGGCTCAGCAGAGGAAACCTGCTCTTTGCTTTCCCAAGTTGTGCTCTGCCTGCAGAGAGAGAATAAACTCCAGGCTGTTCAGCCTGGGCCTCCTGCCACTAGGACGTTGCAAAGATAAATTAAAATATTGTTCTTTGGAGTAACAATCAACTGTCTACCCAGAGCAGCACTCAGGTTATGCTGCTGTGTGTTGGGCCAGTCCTCATGTTTTGACAGATGCTGTTTATATAACACCCTGTTTCCCTTTTTAAAGCTGTGGTTCAAGTGAAAAAAGCCAGCTGCATTTTCATGGAGGAGTCACTGAATCTTAGTGTTAGCGTAGTAACACTTGTTTAAATAGAAGCATGCTCCACTGAACTGAGAAGTAATATTATTATTTTTCAGCTGTTTTATGCTATTCACATTACTTGCAACCTTTTCCAAGAAACTTGCAATCTGTGGAGGGAAGGGGAAATGTTCTTGAAGATGAGAAATTCAAATGAGATTAGTTCAGGTCATCCTTTTATGTTAGACCTGTTACAGGAATGAATTCAGGTTGTGCTTTTGCATCTGCAAACTTGATTTTGTTTAAAGATTTGTCATTACATGAGACCAGTAGATACTGTTTTGGAAAATTGGAGAAGACAGGTGACAAAGAGGAAAAATTACAGGAAAATACTTAGTTCTGGGTCCACAGCATCCAGAAGAAAATACTTTGTGACTTTTTTCTTGATTTCATAAAAGCCTGACACCCTTTGGACTTTGAGATATACACACCTATGAAAATCATAACTTCTTTGTAAAGTGTGTTTGAGATGAAGAAGTTGCATAAGGAAGGAAAGAGAAGTAAGCCCTAACTACTTGCATCTGAATTTAAATTGTTGAGTTTAGTGGACACTGGAATGTAATCTTTAGAATAAAATTAATCAGCTCTGCTTTTCTTGGAACAATATGAGGTTTCTTAATGCATCACAGCAAGAAGTGCATTTGGGCTGTAGGAGGGTAGCTGTGCAGGACACACCTGGGAGCAGGCTGGTACAAGCACCCCCATGCAAACAAAATTCCTCTCCACTGGGTGACTTCCCAGGGTCCAAACTTCCAGCTGTTAAATGTTAGCATCATAATTGCCTTGGGGCTCTTGATAATTTGTGTCAGCTGGGTCTGTATCAGCCCCACACCTCCCTTAAGAATACATAGCAGTGCTACTTCTTAAGGCTAGGTAGTGGTAGAAGAGCTTTTAGGGCCTCACCCAGACCCTGCCTTTGTCACAGCTGTTGTGTTTGCACTAATGATGGCAGCTGTGGGCTTAATTAGAGCCTTGTGGCATAGCTTGCTCTTCTCATTTGGTACCTGAAGCTGGCAGGAAAATGTTTGTGGCTGGCTCCTGCTGAAGGAAGTGACAAATATGCCCAGGCAGCAACCGCTGCTGTGAAAGAAATGGTGTTTCTCCTGTGAGAAGCAGTGGTGTGCATTTGCATGGAAGATGAATGCGGAGGAGAATCTGTACAGAGCTGTAGAACCATGATGCAAAGCTGGGAGGAATGACTGACACACCAGTAAGGCTGTGCTGCCATTCACCCAGACCTGGACGAGCTAAGGAGCAGAGCTGAACTTCATGAAGTTTGACAAGACCAAGCGTGGAGTCCTGCACCTGAGGAGGAAAAACCCCGTGCACCAGTACAGGTAAGGGCTTGACCTGCTGGAAACTAGCTTTGCAAAGAAGGAGCTGGGAATGCTGGTGGACAGGAAGTTCACCATGAGCTAATAATGTGCCCTTGTGGCCAAGAAGGCCAGTGGTATTCTGGGGTGCGTTAAGAATGTGTCCATTCTCTCCATTGAGGGAGAGTGTTCTTTTCCTCTGTCCTGGTGAGACTACTTCTGGAGTATTGTGTCCAGTTCTCAGCTCCCCAGTTCTAGAAATACAGGGAGCCACTGGATACAATCCAATAGAGGACCATGAGGAATAGGGAACTGGAGCATCTCTCTTTATAATGAGAGGCTGAGGAGCTATTCAGCCTGGGAAAGACAAAAAGGATTTTATAAATGCATATAAGTATCTAAAGGTTGGAGGTAATGAGGATGAGGCTTAGCTCTTCAGTGGAATCTGGTGATAGGACAAGGGGCAATGGGTACAACTAGCGTATACAAGGCTCCCCTTTAAGGAGAAACTACTTTAAGGGTGGCACCACTGGCACAGCCTGTCCAGAGGGGTTGTGGCATCTAGAGGCTTTCAAGACCTGCCTGGATGTGCTTCAGTGCAACCTCGGTTAGGTGTCTCTGCATCAGCAGAGGGGGTGGACAAAATGGTCCCTTCCAGCCCCTATCATTCTGTGATTCCGTAAGTTAATGGTTGAAGTGATACATTGGCCCCTGGAGAGCCTGAGCTCTTGCACAGGTATCCTGAAGCCTTATGTAAACTTAAAGTGGCTTCTCTCTGACTTCTTTACTAGTCATGGATGGGCAAAACAATCATATTAAAGAGATAGTTTAATTTAAAAAAACCAAACAAACCCCAACAACCCAGACCTTTGAGATAGTTTGGTGTTCAGGTGTTCTCTGAAGAGAAACTTAGAGTTCAAAACTTAGGCTACTCTGGGCATGCAAGTTACATTTTCTGGGGAGGCAGCTGGAATGGTTTTCTGGCCTGCAAATGCAGTCCCCAGTTGTTGTTTGTTGTAGGGGGAGGGGGGTTTGTTAGTGTTTTTGTTTTGTTTCCATATGTTTTCTTTTAAAATCTTGTCAAAATGAATTTTTGGCTGTTAGGTTCCTGTGACACTTTTCTTGGATTGCTTGGATATTGTGACATTTCTGAGAAGTGAAGTGGGATAAGAGGAAAGAGCACTCGATTTGCTTGAGTTTGTGGATTTATTCATTGCTTGCTTGGAGTTTGTCTTTGAAACATTTTAGGAGGAGAGGTTGGTGTGTCTTTTTTTTTTTTTTGTGGTTTTGTTTGATTTTTGTTGTTTTGTTTTGCAATTTGAGACAAATTCTTCAGCGCTGACCTATAATGTCCGCAGACATAAATAATTCAGTGTCTCATCAAACTCTGCTAGTGCCATAATTGTTAAAGGCTTCAATCAAATTCATCATTCACAGGTGTGGTTGCAAAGTGCTCCAGCACTCTGTTGATACAATCCATGGTAAGCTGCCCTGCACTTCTCTGTTTTAATAGCTGTTTGAGGAGGTGGAGTGTTAGGAGTATTTTCTTTGAATTGAAAGTTTTAAAAAAAAATGGATCTTGCTTAAATATTTTAAAACATTTAAAAGAAAACATTCAGTGTTGATACTGATGGCTAGCAAGGTTCTTTGAATTTAATATTTCCCAGAATCAGAAAAGGCCTTAAGGGTGTGCTCGTGTAACAGCAATCAAAAATATGTTAAGTACTTTTCTGCATAATGAGGTTCTGTTGGATTGCATAGTAGTTCTGCCTAAAATTAGAAGGATATTAAGTTTAAGTTACCTGCTAGATCAGGTTAGAAATATTGGAAGCAAATTTCCACTGAAGGTAAAATATCTTCTTTCTTGATCAAAGGTCTGGGTGGGGATCTTTGAAACTGCTGCTTCATTTTGTGCTGGCTTTCAGTCTTGTGACATGGTCTCCATATCTTACACTGAGGTGGGGTTAACAGGAATCTTGTGCCTGACAAAAGCACTGGGATTTGGGGTTCTTGTTTGTTTGTATTTTGCTTGGTTGGTTTTTTTTCTTCTGGTAGGTTACTAATAGCTTCAAGTAACTGAGTACTGGTTTTGGCAAAAGCCATTCACTACAGAACACATTCTATAGAAGTGCTTTTTATTATTATTAGTTGTTAGAAGGCTAAATATTATTAATATCATAAGGTATGCATCCTAGTGGAACAGAGTGTATTTATTGACTCAGGGTTTTTTTAAATTAATGTTTCATTTCCTGGTGGTTTGAATTTCTTCCTTATCACACCCCTTGAGGAGAAGGCAGAGTATTTGTCTGAGACTGTATCAGCATTCCCTGTGCGATATACAAATTGAGCTTTTTTATATTTCATTACAAAAATAATATCCCAAAGCTGTTTTGCAAAAATTGTGTTTTCATTTTCTGTGCAAAAGCTGAGTGTGTTAGCAAGAAGCCACTGAACTGCTGTTAGAAATCTCTGACAGCACTGGAAATCTGAGAAATGTTTTTTTAATTCTTCACTGTTGCGCTGAATGTTAAAGGTTGCACTGTACCTTCAAATTACTGCAGAAATAAACACCTCTGATGTTGTTTCTCTCTTGCAAAGCCCACTTTGGGGGAAGCAGTGAAGGAAGCCAACCCTCTGCCCTGTTAGGGAAACTCTGAGGGAGGACTGTAGATACGTGCCAAACCCAAAAAGCATTCCTAGTTCTCTGTGCCTTTTCAGGGACAAGCATAGAAGGAATAATTTCTAAATAACTACTGCTCCATACTTGTTCACTGGTCTAGAATCTTCCTTGATGGTGTGCACTGATGGTTTAGGATGAAGTCTTTCTACTGTTTGTTTTTTAATTAAATTTTGTTAAGAATTTCATTGTTCACACAGTGTACACTGTTTGCAGGCATTTTGGGTTAGTTGGGAGGCTGGGGTTGCTCTGGTAAAATTATAGGAGGCTGAAGAAGAAATATATGTCTGCACATCTTCATGAGAATTACTGATTTGTTTCCAAAAGATATACTAATATCAGTATTCAGTTAACTAGTAAGCTGATTTTCTGCTACATGATTTATTTGCTAAAAGGAAGCTGTTTCTTGGGAACTTGATAAATCAAATTGATGCTGAAGAGATCTCACTGGCATTGAGTTACTGCTTGTCATACTGTGTCATGCTCCAATAGCAGCAAACTGCCTAGAAAGCAATTTTGTTTACTCTTATGCCTGTGTAAATAGTTAATTTATCCTAATGACTGGATGAGATATAATTGGAAGTGAGTTTTTAAGACTGTGATATGCATATTAATTATGAGTGTGATCTGGCCCTCAGGAAGACTCTCGTCTATTTGATATTTCTTAATGCCAGTAAACATCATTATCTTTTCTAATGAGCCATGATGACTGAAAGTGGTACTGTTCTACTCTGTGAGTCTGTTGTGGATGTCTGGGTATCAAAACAATTTCCCTGGAGAGTGTTCAACAGTTGAAAAAATGCTCATGGGACCTCCAGAGCTCATGTACTTGCAATTTTTAATTTTTTTTTTCTTTTAAGGCTTATCTCTCTCAGAAAGGAGGTAGTGTGGGTAGCACTTGGGGAGTGTGTTAGGATAGTTGGACTCTCCTCATGGCTCTGTGCTTATTTAGGCCTAGTGTGACTTCGGAGAAGTGGCTTTGCTTTAGAAAAGTAGTGCAGTGGTCACAACCAAAGATCCTGGAGCACTGAAATGTCAACAGAATCTTGCTACAGGAAACCCTGCACTGTGCTGTAGCCAGCAAACATTTCTCTGCTTTCCTGTTAAAATGATAAGCATGTGGGAGGAAAAAAAAAGCTAAAATTCAAGTCTTAGAACATACAAAATGTTTTTTACACAGTGCTCCCATTGATCACTGTTATTGAGAGAATGAAAACATTCTGCAGCAGACACTATGTCAAATCTGGAAAATGCTCTTTTCAAAAGCATATTAGAAGTAGTGGCGTGTACTGTTTTAGTGCTGTCCTTGCCTTTGTTGGAAGATACTTAAATATTTCATAATGTATCTTTATAAGAAATGAACCAGTTGGTTCATTACCACTACCTTACCTCCCATAGCTGGTTCACCTCCTTTAGTCACTGGTTTGTGACTTCATCAGTTTGCAAGTGAAAAGTAACCATGGAGAAAAAAGTGAAGCCTGGTTGAAGCAAGTTGGTGTTTGTTTTTCTTTTTTATTAATGCAAGCACATCCAGTCAAACACAGAATATCCTGCTTTATGGTACAGCTTTATATTCAGCATTTCAGCTCAGAATAGCAAAACACAGTATTGAAGGAACGTATCAAACCGAGGGAGGAAAAATAAAAAGGAACCAATGTGGATACTGCATTGATTTCAAGTATATACTAGGACTGATTGACCAGTGAAGTGCACATTCATGTGAAAGCTTTTTTTTTAATACATTTACAGAAAGTTCTAAAATTGCATTTCAAATATATATTTTTTTCTTAAATTTTAAGCATCCCTTTTCAATTACATAAACAAAGCTGATATACAATCCCTCTTTTAGTGTCCAACAATGTTGCTAGCTAGAACATCTCTGAAAGTGCAAAACACTGTAATAATACAGTATAAATATTCTTACTCTAATCCAGGGCTGAAGGTCAATACTTCAGCACAGGAAAAATAGCAGCAGATCATAAGAATTATCCCTTCCCTTTTTTTTTTATTTTTTTGTGGGCTGTTCTTATTAACAGTTAGTATTCTACTTCTTCCTTCTTTGTGGCATAACTTGCTTTTGTTTCTCTTTGTAAATGCTATGAAAATAGCAAATTTATCTCCCTTCCGTTCCCCAATTTACTTTTCTAATTTTAAGTATTTCTCAAGGGGAGAGGTGGAACAGAGAAAAAGGGAAGGCTCTTTAATTTTCACTGTACTACAGGGGCTATACAGCAAATAGTTGTTTACTACTGATTGCAGATGCTACACGAAACAGTGGCACTGCTTTTGGTTGTAGGCACTCAGCAAAGAGAGTCTACTGGGCTGGGTTAAAGCAGACCCTCAGTCAAGGACATCTTACCCCTTCTTCAACAGAAGGCAGAACGAGATAAAATAAGATGTACTTTGAGTCGATCATTCTAAAAGAAGCTTGTGCAGAGGTCCTCTGTGAGGCTCTATGATGAAGGCTGTAACCACTGTAAGCACTAGAGGGCCTTCTAACTGTGTGGCTCAAGTCACGATCTTCAGAAATATTCAGGCTTTAAGACAAGAGTTACTGGAAAGGACAGCACATATTCATGGATAATAATTTATTTAACAAAACAATTTATAATCTGAGCCTGTTCTTTCTCACCTGATCTCTAAAAATTTCTTCTAAAAATTCTTCTAAATTTTTCTTCTAAAAATTTCTCTTTCTAAAAGAAAAAAAAAATTCTGAACCGTGTATTTTTTTCCTGAAATGAATACCTTGAATCTTAACATAGGTTCTGTGGATGCTCATTTGGGTAGCCAAATTAGGTGTAAGCTTACAACTAAAATGAGAAATTGGAGATGGTAAGCTTCAGTACATTTATAGCTTACCTCTAATTTTGATACTGACCTGAGTTCAAAGGTTTGACCAATATCTTATGAAGGTTTCCCTTAGATTTGAGTGGGTTCTGGACCAGACAGTTAATCATGTCTTGCAAAATCCTAGAAGAGACTTTTGTTTCTTACTTTAATTGTATTTAAGTATGTCTTCAAAGGAACTGAGGGAATGAAATGACCAATTCAGTAGTGATGAACTCTTCTTAAGCTTCTTTTGAAATTTTAGCCTTACCTTCATATTGAGTTCACTTCCCTCTTCATAGGTCATGAATGATTTTTGTTTTTTAAAAACTGTCTTTGAGAAAACATATTAAGCCTGTTTTGCAGAGATAATCTAGGTGAGACTACCTTCTCTTAAGACAAAAAAAAAAAAATCCCTGATTTTTTAACAAGGAAAACACAAACTATTCTGACAGCCAGAATTTAAAGGATAGTTCCTAGAAGCATTAAAACTTAGACATGTGTGCATCTTCACGAATGCACACACACATACTCGCACACAAACGCACATACCCCAGCAGTTACCTCATCTTTTAAATCATGTAACAAAAATATGTTTGCTGCACCATCAATGTTACAGGCAGGTATACTCTACTTCATGTGCCATATTCTCCATTTTATGTAAAAAGTACATTGTAGCTGGTTTCAAAACATCCATAGTTTTATTTTCTTTACTTCCAGTCCAGCGTAATAGAAGGTACACTAAACAATATCAGTACCTTGTAAGGCACTATTTTCTGATGGAGGAGAGGAAAACGTTCACTGCAGATGCCTAAGGCCTTGACTCTACAAACACTAACACATGTGAACAGTATCACTGATTTGAAGGAGACCCTTGAAAGCTAGAGAGACATGTTGAGTGTTCTGTAGTATACCAGTCCAATAGAGTATTTAACCTGAACACTGGCTTTAGTTGGGATGTGTGTTTTAATTTTGGTGGAAGCAATAAAAAATAAAAATTTGGATGCTGATAGAATTAGATCTCCCCAGGGGTACCATCTCCCATGATACATTTCATCTCTGAGAACAGGGCCCCGCCCTTGTATTTAAAATAAAAAACCAAAACCCTTCACTTAAGTGCCTTAAGGTTGACATGTGAAATATTTACCACGTTTTATTTCATAAAAGTTACTGTATATACAAAACAGACCTCATCCAGTGAGGTCTTTCTTATCTCAGTCCAAGTCTTTCAGGTTGTAAAAACACGTTCATTTGCTGTGCTTCAAAGTGTGTGCAGATCAGATCCAAAAATCTCAGGCTCTATTAAGCAGAGTTGTCCTAGAAGAATAAAGGAAAAAAAAATAAATCTTTTCTGTCATGACAAAAAGGTTTACAGTTCTGATAAAGGTTGGCAATAAACCCATCATATTATTACTTGAAAGTTTTACTCAAGGGTCAGCTTTCCAGCTGCTATTTAAACCGGAATACATCTATCTACACATTTCAGTAAGGATGCTATCTTTAAGTGAAATTAACTTGTGTAACATTACTTCAGGCCCTTAGGATGTGATTGGGCAGATAACATGTTGCTTTGTCATACTAAAACATCATTTGCAGAACAGTGTGAGATTATATACAGTGTACACTGCATGGATGTCTTAAGTGAAAAGTTTATGTGGATTTCCTAAGAAACACTGGGATCACTCAAACTGTCTTCTCTAGGACAATGTGGTTGTAATGCAGCTCAACTGCAGCTCAGGTTGCATATAGATATCTTCATTCTTTATCTGGTACAAATGTCAAACCTGAATATTTAACACAATTTACAAAAGTCTAAATCTCGTTTTCTGCCATGGCCTCAGTATTAGAAGTAATCCCATCTAATTTAACTCATCATGTATGTGGAAGAGGGAGGAGGAGTCACTGAGGCATTCTCCTTTAAGAGCAGGCTGAATATTTGTATAAAATTTCATATTTTATAAGATGTGGAGGTATTATAAATGATAGCAGATTCTTAGTATCTCTGTATGCTTGTTTCCCTGAGAAAAAAGCATGTCTGCAAACTGCTATGAGCAGTAGATTCTTTTACTGTATCGGATAATTTATAGCATATTCTCTTTCCTAGTGATCTTGCAGCCTGATAACACCTTCCCGAGTCAGATTATTTCAAAGTCCAAGCCTCAATGAATTTTTTTCAAATTGGAATTTAGAAGAAAAATTACTTGAGCCAAAATGGACTTAAGCTGGATATGCAAATAGGAGGGAGGAAACTGATGATAATGTGCCTGTTGATGTCTGCAAGAAGACTCACATTGTGAGGAAGCATCATACCTGAGTGTTTTCCAGCTGTCTTTTTCCATGTGATTTTCTGGACCTTCACTTTCAAAGGATGCAATGAATAGAGCTAGTAAATAAAATAAGAATTATCAAATATACAGGTTTTATAACTGAAAAAAAACCCATCAAAATGTTGCAGCATAGTATGTGCGACTTCGCAGACTTCATGATCAAATTTATTTGCATCAGAAGCCAATATGGAAATAATAATCATACTTAGCCAATACTTTTGTACATGTTGTTATTTTTTTAATCTACACATTCTGTCTGCACTTCAACAAGTAGGAAGACTCACTACAATATTAAGTATTTTACCTTCTTCACTATAAATGGGTGCTGTGAGTAGATAGCTCTGGATCTTCTTGTCTTTTTCAAAAGGACACTCAACCTGCTTCCATGTCAGGAAATCATGAATTTGTCTTGAAATTTCCCAGAATTTCTACATGAGGTAATTAAAAGAATATTATTAAAATAATATTTGGGTTTTATTCAAATATTAGTTATTTTGTTTCAATTCCAGAGCCTCTTATTCATACTTCTCTTACACTTTATTCAGCCTGTTTCATTGTTATGCTTTCTTACCACTTCCTTCATATCCCTCCCTCTTGCTCCCAGTTCCTCACCTGTAGCCAACTTCTCAAGTTTACAACAGCATATCCCTATTAATTCAAGAAATTAAAAACTGCTTAGGGTTTATCTTGTATGTTCTGTGTGCCACCTCTTCCGGTCTTAACAATGGCAAAAAAATTACAAAACTAATTCTGACTTTTGGCTGTGGTGTTTTGGACTTGTATATTTGCTAGCTGGGGACAGAGAACCTTCAGAAGCTCCCTTAAAGATCTGCTAAATACCATTTGCTGGTTGTATGTAGTGTTCACAGCTAACTAGCCCAATGACCTTAAGTCAGGTAATGATGGTAATTTAGGGTGAAGTTATCCATTACAATTTAATCTGATTTCTTGCTGCCTACTTTTCATTCTTTACTGCTTTCTGCTTCCCCTATCCCTTCTGAAACAAAGCCCCAGAGGAGGGCCACGAGGATGATCAGAGGACTGCAGCAGCTCTCCTATGAGGACAGACTGAGAGAGTTGGGACTTTTCAGCCTGGAGAAGAGACTTCAAGGAGATCTGATAGTAGCCTTCCAGTATCTGAAAGGGGCCTACAGGAAGGCTGGGGAGGGACTATTTACAAGGTCTTGAAGTGACAGGACAAGGGGCAATGGGTTTAAACTGGCAGAGGGGAGATTTAGACTGGATGTTAGGAGGAAGTTCTTTACAGTGAGGGTGGTGAGGCACTGGCACAGGTTGCCCAGGGAGGTTGTGGCTGCTCCCTCCCTGGAGGTGTTCAAGGCCAGGTTGGAGGAGGCCTTGAGTGAGCTGTACTAGTGGGAGGTGTCCCTGCCAATGTCAGGGGGTTGGAACTAGATGATCCTTGAGGTCCCTTCCAACCTTACCGTTCTATGATTCTAGGTTACACAGCTGGAGAATGGCAAAACTTTGTCTGCCATCATATGTGGTACTCTGAGACTCCAGTACCTTTCGATTTCAAGTTCTTTATTGTAACTATTGCATGAGTGCAACAACACTCCTTGGAGAATTTTCTCTTTCTGATTAGCTAACGTTAGGCTATTTCTGTTCTGAGTAATTCTTAATGTTAGAGGTTTGGCTTCTGAAATTCTTGTTTTCTTCTCAGTCTTTTCAGGCATCACTTTTGGTAGCAAATGAATGTAATTCCAATTAGTCCGGCTTATGCGAATTTGGTTTTTTGTTAGTTTTTTTCATGAAGTAGGACAGATGCATTGCAAAAAATAATCTCTCATGTCAGTGCATTTCAAAAGCTTTTAACTGAAAGCATTGCAAAAAATAATCTCTTATGTCAGTGCATTTCAAAAGCTTTTAACTGAAAGCAATTACATTCCTGCAGTGTTAGAGATCCTCTTCTGTGTGTGTAATTGTGGATGTGCTGGATATTTAACATCAACATGGCAACTGGAAGTGCTTGCTTTCAGAGGTTTGGTGACCTCATTTCCCATAGATAATGATATTGCTTTATGTCTAGATCACAGCAATGCTGAAGGAATTGGTAACATAACGAGCTAGAACTTGAAAAGCAGCAGATGTTTATAATGTCCAGTGTTTAACCAGCATTACAGTTTCTGTAATAGCAAGGACCCACCTTGAAGTTTATCTGCCCATTGGGCAAGCGGTTTGTGTGTATCTTGTGTAGGAAGTAGATATCCTTAATAAAGAGGTTGAAAACCGGGATGACTATTTTCTCTCGGTTGCTGTTGGCAGTTTGAGATCGCTGTGCTGCTCCCTGCAGGGCTGTACGGTAATTACAGAAGTTGCTGGACGGGTCCATGTGATGCTGGTTTTATCGGAGGGAAAGAAAGGCAGTCAAGTAATCCATGTTTTCTAAAAATAAAACTCTTTGATCTAACCATCAGAATTATGGATTCAGAGTTTATGAAGTTGTTTGGCCCCTTTTTAAACTTTCAACTTTATACTGACCATATCTGGAATCAGGTTTTCATAATTTGTCTTGTTTGAAAGCAGGGTTCTATACTGACTCTGCATCTCTGCTTTGCTCCAGTGGTTAATGGAAGACTGAAAGGAAATGCCACGTGACTATTGGAAGAACAAGTTTTGTTTTCATTCCCACCTCCACTAGATGGAGAACTTTAACTAGTTTTAAGGGTACCAAAATGGTATTCACTTGAATGAAAACTACTCTGATTTTAAATTGGGAAAAATAAGAGTATCTGAAGGGGCCCTACAGGAAGGCTGGAGAGGGACTGTTTACAAGGTCTTACAATGTCAGGACAAGGGGCAATGGGTTTAAACTGGCAGAGGGGAGATTTAGACTGGGTGTTAGGAGGAAGTTCTTTGCAGTGAGGGTGGTGAGGCAGTGGCACAGGTTGCCCAGGGAGGTTGTGGATGCTCCCTCCCTGAAGGTGTTCAAGGCCCAGCCGGACAAGGCGGGAAATGTCCTGTACTAGTGGGAGGTGTCCCTGCCTATGGCAGGGGGTTGGAACTAGATGATCCTTGAGGTCCCTTCCAACCTTACCATTCTATGATTCTATGAGAAAGAAATTAACTTAGAGCAAACTTGCATCTATTTTTTGTGGGCAAGCAGGCAGTCTAAAATTGAGAAATGCCCTCCCAGACATCCAGCAGACATTTGGTTGAAACTATTGGACGTATTACTACATAAAGTCTAAACTTTACACATACCTCTAAAACATCAAATTTGGCTGTTTTGACCTTGGACCAAGTTTTCTTTAGCCGTGCCACAGGACTCAAGTTCATGCCAGCTGAATGGAAAGAGAAACAAAGGACGAAACAACTGAGTCGAAAAAAAGACAGGGCTAGCACAACCTTGTATTTATATATCAGCACTATGCATTTTGGAAGGCAGTTCAGCTTGACAAACAGAAGTTGTAGCTGAAATTCACCCACAATGATCTGTCACTAGCACATACTGCCCCTATAGAAATGTGTCTGCTAATGTGGTCAGCCAATTTAGGCCAAGTATGAGCATAGTTTTGCCATCCAGGTTGTAAAATGGCATATGTTTTGTCATCTGTGTTATGGATACTCACAGATAATAGCCATCATTGAGTTGAAGTTTCCAATGTTGAAGCATTCTCTTGCCACATCAATGAAAAATTCCACCATTCTTGTACGCTGCTTTTTCTTTACAACCTGAAATAAAAAAAAAAAAATCTGTTGTGAGGGAAGGGATGGCCTGAAGTGTGGGTGGTGTGTTCAGTTAGAGGCACGGTAACAGGTTGATTGAATTGATACTTCAAGACTTTATCCAGCTAAATCTTATGACACAGGCCTAAGGGTATTTTGTTAAGAGTAATTTTTAATAAAATAGCAGAAGCTACTATCAGTTATTCATCTAGTTGTAGGGAGGTAAATTTTTGTTTATGCAGAAAGTTCAATGTCTTGGAGAATCTTGTGTAAACAAGCTGGATACTGTCAGCAATTTCCTGTTACTGGAAAAGAGATCGTATGAAGCTGATATCAGAAAGAATATACACAAAAAATGTAAACCACTAAAATAAGAGGTAAAGCAGTAGATAGACCTAAGTCTGGGGCATGTAACCTCCATGTCAAAGAGAACAATTGCAGTGTTCTGGTTTCCTCATTTTACTGTATACACTTAAAATGACCTCTTGAGAGCAGGTAGTGATGATGATCAAATATACAATTTCTTACTCAAGCAAACATAGAAAGTATCTAACAAGTGATGATGAACATCTGCTTTACAGGTTCTTTTATAAATGGGAAAGGAAAATTAATACACAGCGCTGTCTCAAAACTTTGTTTCCAGAAGACACAGATTTTTCTTTGCAATGTTTTTTTTTTTTAATTGCCTAGATGAGATTCATTCATCAAAATCTTTCTCACACTTAGGACCTAGAAGTTTGGACTTAGGACCTAGAAGTTTGGTCTATTCCTTTCACCACAGAATTCCCTTTTGAGAAGGCAAAAAAAGCTCTCCTAAAACAAATGCAGCCCACAAAACACAAAAAAAAACCCCAAAAAAGCCCCAAACCAACAACCAACCTTTTCACCTAAATACTTGTTTGTGTTGTATCAAAACAAAATAGTTCAGTAGCCAATGGCTTCACTTAGCCCTTGGTATGTTATAACATTTTTACTATAGCAGACATACGAGCCAGGTTTGGAAGGTGTCTTGGTGTGTTTTTATAAAGAGTTTTTGTGAAAGCAGGAAACCTAAAGAGATTAGGATTGATATACCAGAGTTCAGGAAACTTCAACAGGCACATGGACATGTACAGAACAGCTACTTGCACAAGCATGGAGAGAGAGAACACTTCCCATTTGCTGTTAACTGGTGCAAAATAACAGTAATGTAAAAAGACAAAGTACAGATGAGGAGGAGGGAGAAGGTGGGGGAAGTGTTTCTGGGCTAGTATACCTTCCACTCTTTTGCTGATTACATGATAGAAACTATTTTAACCTCTCATAAAACCATTGTCCCTTTTATTCTGAAAAAAAGCTTATCCCTGATTTTTCTACCAAAAATCCCTGAATACATGATAGTGCTAATTTAGCCTTCCAGTATCTGAAGGGGGCCTACAGGAAGGCTAGGGAGGGATTATTGACAAGGTCTTGCAGTGACAGGACAAGGGGCAATGGGTTTAAACTGGCAGAGGGGAGATTTGGACTGGATATTAGGAGGAAGTTCTTTGCAGTGAGGGTGGTGAGGCACTGGCACAGGTTGCCCAGGGAGGTTGTGGCTGCTCCCTCCCTGGGGGTGCTCAAGGCCAGGTTGGAGGAGGCCTTGAGTGAGCTGTACTAGTGGGAGGTGTCCCTGCCCATGGCAGGGGGTTGGAACTAGATGATCCTTGAGGTCCCTTCCAACCTTACCATTCTATGATTCTAATGATACTTAAATGCAGTGGAAGTACACCTGTTTATTTCTAAGTCTGCATTTAAAGATGTTATCTTGGAGAATGTATAGATGTGTTAAAAAAAACCCCCATGAAATCTGAAATAGCTCCAAGCCCAAATTTCACAGAAATTCCATTTCACTTCATGGTTAATACTACTTGGAAGCTACACAAACAGCGAATATACACAAAGTCAAACATAGCCCTGAACTCTTAATCATAAAACCGTGCAAATAATTTAATGCTTGACTAATGTCATTATCTTTAATTGCACTGCTAATGTTTAAATCTCTGTTAGACCACTGCCTTTATCTCATTTTGTACAAATACTTACCCGACAAATCTCTGTAGCCACCAACATGCTGAGACAATTGAACCAATTGTCATAAGCCTCCAAATTATAGGTTTTGGTCACATCGCCTCGGCACTGGTAAGAGAACAGGCCACATATTAATTCTATCCTGTATTGTGATAAAGTCAGCATGCCAAAGGATAAACTTCCTTTTCATGTCTTGATAAAAATATTGTTAAATGTTTCTTGAAGATGTGACCTTAAAGAAGGTTAGAAAATGTCAGCTTTTCTTGCACAGGGTATACTCGAATTACTGAAATTTCTTTACTCTGGTTATTTTTGGTTTCTTGTTTCCCTCCATACCCTTGCTTGTGTACCTTGTGATTATCCAGGGAGTCCATGTGGCTGACAATCTGCATCAGGTCCTCTGGGTAAATGTTGCTGACCCTTTCCTGTGTTTGGAGAGATGAGAGATTGTCACCATACAGACAGAGTTCAGTGAAAAGTATCACAGTATCACCAGGGTTGGAAGAGACCTCAAAGATCATCAAGTCCAACCCATCACCACAGACCTCAAGACTAGACCATGGCACCAAGTGCCACATCCAAAACCGCCTTGAACACCTCCAGGGACGCTGACTCCACCACCTCCCTGGGCAGCCCGTTCCAGTAGCCAATGACTCAGTCAAGAACTTTCTCTTCACCTCCAGCCTAAACTTCCCCTGGTGCAGCTTGAGACTGTGTCCTCTTGTTCTGTCACTGGTTGCCTGAGAGAAGAATGTAACCGCCCCCTGCTACAACTACCCTTCAGGTAGTTGTAGACAGCAAGAAGGTCTCCCCTGAGCCTCCTCTTCTCCAGGCTAAACAATCCCAGCTCCCTCAGCCTTATTTCACAGGGCTTGTGCTCGAGGCCTCTCACCAGCCTCGTTGCCCTTCTCTGGACATGCTCAAGCACCTCAATGTCCTTCTTAAATGGAGGGGCCCAGAACTGGACACAGTACTCAAGGTGTGGCCTAAGCAGTGCAGAGTACAGGGGGAGAAAGACCTCCCTGCTCCTGCTGGCCACAAGTGCATCAATGAAGCCAAAATTAAAAGACTATTTTGATAACTTTCAGCTTCCTCCAGTGCAGATGTGTTTATCATTATCATGTTAACGTTATCAGTGTTCCTAATTGTCTTGCTTGTGACTTGGTATTTTTTTGATTAAAACACTGGAAGCTTTTAGTGAAGCCATAGCAAAATTCTCAATGATGATTTGTGTGACTGATTTAATTTTCAATTTACTACATTAACCATCTCACCAGTTCAATATAGGTCAGCTGCTGTGCCAAGATCAGAGGGTCACAGCACACGCTCAGGATGTCCTTTTGAGTTGACTGTGGCTTGGTTTTGAGGATGGTGCCTTTGTCGGTAACAGGTTGTCGGAATTTCTCTCTGATTTCCTGATACTGGCTCCGTGCAGAGAGGGCCATCAGGAGATTTTGTGTCATCTGGCTAATGATCTTTTTCACTGTTCCATTTTCCTAAGCAAAAAGCAGAAATAATGACTGCTAAACTCCTTTAGCTCTTGCAGACACAGATCACCAAGGAGTTTTGAACTGGGGAACATAAACACCTATTATCCCTTTTCTTTCATCATAGCCAAGCTAATTATTCTGTGACAAATGAACTTGTCCTAACTCCCCACACAACTTCATAAGAAGGCTGTTATGCTTGCCTGTCTTCCCCACTGTTTCATTTGCTTGGTCTGCTTCTTGCAGTAGTTTTTTAGTACAAGGTGTTCATGTGAACAGCTTAAAAACAGGTATAGTGAAAGGTGGTTAGGTTGATTGCACAAGGCTTCTCTGATCCTGTGTGTACCAAGTGTTAAAAAGCTCTTTCACAGTCTGATCAGACCCACTGATCACCAAGTTTGTTTTGCAAAGGCAGAATTCAGGGGATTCATGTTATGTCCAGGAACCTACTCTTAAAATATTCTGGCTTGGCTTTGAAAAACTAGCATCCAAAGATTTAGTTAAAAGCACAAAATACATCATGTTCTTGGACAATTAAAATGCCTTTCTGTTCATCAGGTGCAGATGTTAAGCATAGGACTGAGAATGATACATACTGGAAGAGCCATAGAAATACTACTCATCCATTCAGTGTTTTGACAACTAATGCAAGCTGAATTATTTCTGCCATCGACTCTTTGTCCTATAGACATTTCACTGAGATCTAACTTGATCTCAGAGAAGAACTAACTTGGTCACTTTCCTACTCCTCCTGTTACTGCTTTAAATGACCCAGGTCCTCCAACTCTTGTTCTTCCTGCTGCTGGAAAAATCTACTTCTATCAAGGACTACCAGTATCCTCTTTCTAATACAACTGTTCTCTTGCTTTCATGCAAATTATTTCTTTTGAAGTCAGCCACAAAGTTAACTGTTAGATAACAACCTGCTGTGCTGGTTTCTGCCAGTAAACTGAATACACTAGAAAAAACTGCAATGACTCTGTGATCCCTCAAAGAAGCCACTAATGTGCAGTGATGACTGAAATTACGTAGCAGATGTGAGAGAGGATGACTACCAGATACTTGTATATTGCATGCTATAATTAAGCAGTAACAGTGTCAGAATGTTGCTTTACAGGGCAATAATCTGACTCCCAAGTGAAATCAAATGAAAAGCTGAAGGCAGTGTTGCTCATCTTGAGGCAACTGGATTACTACTGAACAGCAGCTGGCTGCAGCGTTTCTGATATCACGCTACAAGTGTTCAGAAATGCCAAGGGAGTGTCTTGGGGAACTGAAAGAAAGCACTAATTCTGTTCTCTGGTATGCTGAACTTTCTATCATAAGTCATTTGACTTCAGCTGCTATGTCTGACCTATGTGTCTGTCTGGGAGGAAGACTTCCAAACATGTATCACAGAGAATCAAACTTAAAGGGAAATGAAATTATTGCAGGTACTGTGTGAAAATCAATAAAAAGTGCAGGGACATGAAAAACAGTGGCTTGCTTATGCTATTGTGAAATTATTAGTGTATTCCCCTAAGAGTTCTAAGTTTCCTTTCATTACTACGTTTTCTTAAAACTACGAAAAGTCAATGAAAGTATAATTGTCCTTGTCTGCGTTCAAACGAGACATCTGCACTTCATTTGGGGCACAACCCTGGCTGTAGCTGCAGTTCCTTGGCATTCTGTCTGACACCAGTAGGACAGGCACCTGACTGCATTGTGTGAGTTCTCAGCTGACTTTCTACTCTACATATGGAGAATGATGACCTAAGGGGATTTGCAAAACCTTTTAAAATACAAAATGCACCCCCAGACCATTACCATAAAAAAATGCTGAAGCACAGCATGGGTAATTTTTTGTGGTAACAAACACTGAGAGCAAGAACTGCTTTTTGTTAGTGCCAAATTACGTTTCCTAGGGGTCAGATGTTGCATAGTTCTTCACTGATCAAACTTGACTTACAGCCTTATTAAGGGTATAAACATGGTGATGCTCTAATCATAGAATGGTAAGGTTGGAAGGGACCTCAAGGATCATCTAGTTCCAACCCCCTGCCATAGGCAGGGACACCTCCCACTAGTACAGTTCACTCAAGGCCTCCTCCAACCTGGCCTTGAACACCTCCAGGGA
>VWZE01014347.1:27701-60287 GCA_013396675.1 Eubucco bourcierii | reverse complement strand
GACCTTGTCAATAGTTCCTCTCCAGCCTTCCTGTAGGCCCCCTTCAGATACTGGAAGGCTACTATCAGGTCCCCTTGAAGCCTTCTCTTCTGCAGGCTGAAGAGCCCCAACTCTCTCAGCCTGTCCTCATGGCAGAGCTGCTCCAGCCCTCTGATCATCCTCGTGGCCCTCCTCTGGACCCGCTCCAACACTTCCATGTCCTTCCTGTGCTGAGGGTTCCAGAACTGCACACAGTACTCCAGGTGGGGTCTGACGAGAGCAGAGTAAAGGGGCAGAATCCCCTCTGTTGCCCTACTGGCCATGCTGCTCTTGATGCAACCCAGGACTCAGTTGCTGTCTGGGCTGCATGTGCACACTGCAGGCTCATGTTGAGCTTTTCATCAACCCAGACCCCAAGGTCCTTTTCCTCAGGGCTGCTCTCCAGCCATTCACCACCCAGCCTGGATTTGTGCTTGGGATTATGCCTACCCATGACATCAATAGATGTCATCAGATGCCTCAGACACCAGATCACTGACCCACTCCATGAAGGTGTGTGTTTTTTTTCAAATGACTATTCATATGTAACAGAGTGGGAAGGAAGAGGATAAAAAGGCCACAACTTCTTTCTAGGTCAAAGTAACAGACAAATGAAATATGAGGATACAGACACTAAGTAAAACCTCTGTCAGGTCCCCTTTCACAGTATCTCTGCCAGCATACACCTCTTTGCCCTGGTCTACAAAGGGAATAGAAGGCATGTTATAATCCTATTTCCTTTTCCCCCTCCTACTAAGGCACTGATGTTTTCATAGTCCAGGTAAACAGCTTTACTGATGCAACAAAACTATCATGCTTCCTTTTGACAACTTGGTAACACCTAATTGCATTGTGTCCTATCACTGATTCATGTAATGTCGTCAAACCTGTTGTTCTTCATTTTCTCTGTACTTGAATCAACAAAACACATCACTTAATTGTCTTCCCATTTCCTGCTAATTGTTCTCAAAAACGTCTTGAAGTTCAGGTTTAAAAACAAGGAGAAGCTTCTACCAAATACTTCACAAATAATTCCCTTGTACTTCTTGATTATATTCTTCATTTTGTCTACTGGTAGTTAGTGACTTTCTCAATGAGGAAAAAAAATGTAGTTTGAGTGTTGGGAGGAAAAAAAATCTGCCCCTCCTATCTGCAAAAAGGAATAATACAAAGGACTCCCACTCCCAAACTCCCATCAGACTACAAGTCCTTGTTTTGAGTTTGCTTTATGTGTTTTCTTTAGAAAAGTTTTTTGTGATATGTAGTTGTCTTCATAGGCTAGAAACTTGGAGTTGTTAGGAATGATGACTGACTAGCTGTCAAAGCTCAAGTATAACTTCTCTCATGGAAATGCTGTGTGTGTAACCTGAAATACAGCAACAAAGCAGTTGCTGATTATTGTTAAGAGATAGGAACAAACTATTAAATAATAAGCATCTTCACCTTGAGGAAAAAGTACACTGGATACTACTAGTTGGTATGTCTTGTGGGTCTTAGATATATAGACTAATAACAAAGTACAAAGCATGAAAATAAACTATATTTTGCCATTGCCATCACTGTTCTTTCCTTTCTCCTATTCTGCACCACATATATTTTTCATATCATCATAACTCTTTTTGTCTCTTATACTTGATTATATGTAGTTTCTGCTAATGGACCATTAAGCTCATCACTCAGCTCCCATCCTGCAGTTACACCGACAGCTTAGCAATTGCTGCTGCAGTCCACTTAGAAAATACTGTGTGCAGAAGCAAGAGTTTGTATATAATATGATAAACCATATATAAAGGTTGACAAGTATTGGTTTATCACTTAACAGTTTTTCTCCTCTGCCCAACTCCTACCTCATCACATTGTGTGATCCTGTGAGCAATCTCCTTCAACTCCTTCATGGATTTTTCATCTTGGAAATCATAGGGGAAAGTTTCAGTCCATTCCTTCAGGAGCTGGATGATTTTGGCAGCAAAGGATTTCAACTTTGCCTAGGGAAAAAAATAAAGTGATTACTGACCACAGGCCTTTCTGACTGTAGAATAAATTAGCTGATCAATGTTCACAGCCACCCTTGAAAATACTTTGTACTAGTAGCAGTTGGAGGGCATTAAAAAAACCCCATATTTAACTGTGAGCTAAATTCTTCAATAATGATTTACCCTCCTTTCATGAGATCTTGGTGATGTCTTTTCACAAACTCTTTGAGGATATTTCCCAGGTTAACTGTTTAAATCCAGGAAGATGACAGAAGAGTTTAAGTCACTTACTTGATTGAAGTCATTTGGACTCAAGCTGATTTATGCTGAGGCAGTAGTACCTTAGTGTTTGAATTCAAATGCCCACTAACTGCAGCGCTCTGCCAAGCATCTTTCATGAGAAATGTTCACAAAGCCATTTTTGTTCTACAGAATTTATCGGATCCTCCAGACTGAGTCATATATTAGAATAAGTGAATTGCATGAAAGATGTGCGAGTTCTCTCCATGACATCTAAATCAAAATGGACTTTGAACATAGAAAGTATTAACTCTTACTCAAAAAGCTGTCAACAACAGACAGCAGAGAGATATTTTGTAAATTCTTTTGTTACTCATGAATCTTCTAAGGCTTTTCACCAGTCGGACCTGAAATGGATGCCAGTTTTTTTCACTATCATAGCAGTAGAGATCAACATCAGTAAATCCAAGGGAGCACTCAGGGAATGTGAGTGCTAAGGACCCTTAATGAACAAGAATGAAAATATAATTCAAGTTATATCTGTCCTCCCATTCTACTTGTGATGCACTGAGGAAAAAGGAAGCTTACCTCCCCACTTGAGTAAGCTATGAAAGTCTTACTACATAACACTTCCTTCTTTCCACACACAGCATGCTTTCCTCATTGGATTCTCCTTCAGCAGCCTCTTGGGAGTTAGAGAAAGCAGCTTAGCATGTGAGTATCAGTACAGGAAATTGGTTTGCTCTTGTTTAAGACAAATGGAGAATGTTTTCCAGAAGTTGAGAGGAACTCTTGCCAAAACATCAATCATATTATATCCCACTTTATCAAAACCAAAAAAAAAAATCAGCTGAGCTAAGCTTCAGGTTTCAGATTAGAGTTTCTGTTCTCCACATTCCAGTTGTCATCTGCCTTGGGGAAAAGACAATTTATAATACTTTGCCAAGAAATGCATGGAGCTTGATTTTTATAAAAAAATCATCTGTAGTTGGTAATAGATAACTAATTAGTCAGCCAGCGTGTTTCTATTCAATTAATGTTAGGAGATAATGTGCTTGGTTCACTTCGGTTCACCAAAAGCTGCTACAGAACTGGGTTTTGGTGTCAATTATCCTGGCTCTTTAATTTTTTAAAGTGAAAAAGGAAGGATAGTGGCAGGAAAGTTCCAAATTCCCTCCTCGGGTATGGCAAATGCATTCATATGAACACTGACTTCTTATGTACCTGCTGATGAGTTACTAGGGTTTGCTTCCTTCATGGTGGAAAGCTAGGCACCTGGTGCAAGACAAACTGCAAACCACATTACTCTTCACGTGTAAAAACATTTTAGGTTTTATCAGTTGCTTCTAATGTTCATGAAAGCAAGGTGAGCTTTCTGAGAGCAACACTAAAAACATCAATATAGCAGAATATTAGATTCCTATTTTATCTGCAAGTCGATGAAATCCCAAAGCAGTGTGGTAGCCTTGAGCTACATAATTTGTGATAACTTAAATAGAATTCAGTTATGTGGGTAGTAGCACACGTTTTCCTTTTTTTCATGATTGTAATAAACCTACCAAGCTTCTTTTTCTGTAGTCCTACTCCTGTGGATAAGCCCTGTTGTGCATGAAACAAGACAGGCAGAACCTAGAAACAGCCAGCAATTAGAAAGGGGGACAACAGCTTCCTGTGCTTGTAGGAAAGGGAGGTTTAATGACAGTGACCTAGTTATGAGTATCATTTTGATTTTTTTTTTTGTTGTTGTTATAAAAAGAACTTACTGATGACAAGAACTGAGGAAAATCGTAATTCTTGAAGAGACTTCTGCAGTCCAACCCAGGCAAGACAAGCTTAATAGAAACTAATTTCTGCTTTCTCTTTTGAGTTCCTACTTCACCTTTTTAAAAAATACTCTCAAGCTGCAGAAACCACACAGAGAGTAATAAATACTATACAAGTGCCTTTTTTTCTGTGACAATCTTATTTGGGTTTTTCTGATCTCTAAAAACTTATGGAGAGTTAAATTTTATCCTTCATGGACAAGTTTAACTACTGACTTGTATATTATAACTGATGTCTTAATATGCTGAAACCCTTCCATTCCATGAGTGGCCAAAAGGACTCAGAAAGAACCTAGAATGTTTTTCTTTTAAATCCACTTTTCTCTGTATTGTTTTCTATAGTACTATTTGGCTAGCCAATTATGTAAAAAAACAAAGGAATTAGGTTTTGAGGTTATATGCCACAACACTTTTATCTCCCTGCCACTTGTTCAACTCACATACTATCCAGACAAGTCACCCAGCTCCTCATGTCAACAAACTTGTATGAGTAAACTGTCAGAAATTATCAGAGCTGCTTTAACTACTTTTCAGAATTTTCACTATGGAGCCACTTATTAAGAAGGTTCTGGTAGCTGATAACACATTAAGTTATGACAGCAAACATGTAAGTGTCTAGAGTTGAGAATTTCTACTCTACATGTGAAATGAGCTTTTACTTGTTGCCAGGTTAAAAAAAAAAATATTTGCAAGTGCTAGTGGACAGACTATTCCATAATACATATAGACATACTACTGTAAAGGACAGTAGTCATTTGAGAGGGATGTCAGAAGCTTGTGTAGTGTTTTACAAAAATTCTGTTTAGTGGGCCAGAAAAAATGAGTTTAAGAAAGTAGGAAGGAATCAAGGGCATAGTAGGAAAAGCAACCAGTGAAGTATGTAAAGCAAAGCAGCACCCCAAAACACTCATCTTTTATTGTTGCCCTGCTGTTTGATGGTTTTCTTGTAGGCTCACTTCCAAACAATCAGCAGAAGGTGAAAGAGTGTGAGTGTCTGCAATATGAGCTACTTTCTTTTATATCCTGTTGCCAGGATGTAATGCTGGCAGTGTCAATTTCAGTGTCAAAGTCCTGATTTATTTTTTTTAACATATCTGCTGAAAACTGAATAATGCTACTTTACAACTAATATCTTATCTTTAAGCAGCCAAGTGATTTAGCCCACAAATGTTTCTCCCATATGTATCCATTCACAAAAGCTTCATCTTACATGCCATTATTTTTAAATCCAAGTGTTTCACATATGTATTTGGACACATTTCTGAAAAGTCTTCATTTGTCTACAGATCATGCAATGTTTCAGATGGTCCAAGCATCTCTTACAAGTTCCTACCTGTTACCAGTTGCATATTGCTGAGGAACCACAACAACTTGTATAGAATCAGTTTGAGGTTGCTCAGTCACAAATCAGTTTGGCAGTGGTGACAGGAACTGTTACCATCTCTGGAGGCAGTGATTCTTGTACCTTCCTTCCCTGGTCATCTTGAATTTCCCAACAGCTATGTGACCAGTCACATAGCTATTTGGCAAGCTGATAAGAGGACTAACCTAGATGAAAGTGATTTTTTTTTTTCACCAAGTGGTTTATTCTTCCTGCAGAGTGATTTTTGTGACTTGTTCCTGGGGTGCAGTCTCATATCATATTGGAGAAAGAAATCCTTATGTTGCTGTCAAAACCTCTGTACTGCCAAACCACAGGGTTACCTTTTGTGCTCCTCACCCACAGTCATGAGACACCAAGGAGAAAACAAAAGGGGACTGTCTATTTATATGATGAAGATTAGGAATGTAAACATGCAGTTTCTCAGCACAGAAGAATAGATCCAAAACATGCCCAGAACTTGAACAACTAAGATCTTCAAATACTTGCTGACTTCATCCTTGTTTCTATCATTGCATTATCAACTTGGACTACTTCGGTACTTCAATTTTACTCAACATCCCTTCAGTACAAGCTTTCCATAACAGTGAGATTTAGATGGATTTAAGTGTATATCATAAAACGACTCAGGTTTCATTTAATTTGTTGCAGTGAAACTGCAGAGTCAGGTGTGATAGATGACAATTTTAAGTAACACATCCTTTGCTTTTCATAGGAGGTAACTTTGTGATTTAGCGTCACACCAATTTAAAACTGTGCTGGTTTGAGGTTAATTAGAATATTTTAATAGAGAAAATTATACTATAGGCTGTGAAAGGAAAACATCATGATGTCTGCTTCACTCATATGCTTGCTGGAGAATTGTTTGGGAACACTAACCAAAACAATAGATAAGTCAGTCTCTCTCTGGCTCTTGCTGGAACAGGAGCTGCTGGGGCGATCTAGCAGCTTCTGAACTCTGGCTCCTCTGCTGATTAATCCTCACTAACCACTTTTCCTCTAACCCTCCTGGCTGATCCTCCTAATTTACCTTGCACGTAAGGCAAACCTTGGGGTAAGGTACAGGGGTGGGGAGAAGGTGGAAGGGTGGTTGGGAGCCCCTCCTGGGGTCTCTGATTTCTGGGAGGGGAGTTGTGTTGCTGTATTACCTTTTACTTGTATATTTCTGTAAATATTCTGTATATAGTGTAAATATCTGATGTACATTGAGCTGAGCTGTAAATAGAGCTTCATCATTTAACTTCCAGCCGACTGAGTGCTAGTCTGGGTCATTTTACAAAAGTGTGGGGGGCGGGGAACTCCCAAACCTTCACAGAAAC
This sequence comes from Eubucco bourcierii, assembly GCA_013396675.1. Lineage (NCBI taxonomy): Eukaryota > Metazoa > Chordata > Aves > Piciformes > Ramphastidae > Eubucco > Eubucco bourcierii. The sequence continues at coordinate 53,533 of VWZE01014347.1, read as the reverse complement.
ACTGTACCAACAGCCTCCAGTTAAGCACCCAACAATAGTGTGGTGAAGGCGGCATGAGAAAGGGGAAGTGGATTCAAGAAAGACTTAACATGGTGAAAGCCCAGAAGTCCAAAGTGACTTGCTGAGCAGGTTTTAAGGCAGGTACACGTTGCTCCAGTGCACAGCACTGACCCATAGCTTATGAGCAAAGTTTTATTTCCAGCCACCGTATCCCACTGGTAAGGCAGTGGGATGCAACCTAAGTTTGTGGCTAGCAAACAAGCATCAGCACTTCAAGGAAAAAGATCCAAATAAAAGTGCATCCGGTAGCACGTGCCAGTTAAAATTTCAATTTATTCTTTACCAATCCATTCAACTTTACAGTGAGAAGAAGAGTGAAAGAAATAGGACAGTAACACAGCTAACTGAAGGACATAATGGTTCACTTACCTTTTCTGCCTCAGTCCCTGTTTCTAGCTGCTGCTTCTGTTTAATGCAGATCTGCCCTACTTTAGCCAAAAGCTCATGTGGATGAATGAAGACTCGTGAGCTTAGCAGGAAAGTGAAGATATAAGTCCTCTGTGGAACAGACAGAATTAAAAAAAAAAGAAAAACAAGAACAAATTAACTAGTAAGGTCAGTAATGTTAGCAAAAATAATCTGTCTTCCCTGGAAAACCTATTTCATAAACCGCAAATGTGACTTTCCTTCATTTAAACTTCTTACAATTTTTCCTGTCTCCAGAGACATGGTGGCCTTTTCTAAAGGTGTTAAAAGGAAATCCTGTAGGCTTCAAGGCTGTAAAGTGTGGCGTTTTCAGATTCCAAATATATTTCCTTTTAAAATTTCAAACTTAATATGCCCAACTGGTCATTGCTCACCAAAAATATGAATGAAGTATGTCCAATGTAGGGTGCTGTGCCTCTTTAACAATACTGCTTCTGGTGCTTTCTTTAAGAGTGACTGTTTTTTATTGAGCTCAAGGAAACTGCTTCATGTGTATTCTAAACTACAGCTCTCATTTCTTCATATATGATTTTTCTCTGTTCCTTTTCCTCACAAATTACTTGCACAAGCTTTAGCTGTGACTGTGGCCATGTCACAACAATTTAGCTTTAAGCTTGATTATTTATCTGGGGCCTGTTTTAGAGTCTTTTGAATATAAACACTGTTAATAAATCTCAGAATGCCAGGGAATGGAAGGGACCTCAAAAGATCGTCTAGTACAACCCCCCTGCCAGAGTGGGATCTCCTATACCAGACCACACAGGAATGTGTCCAGGTGGGTTGTGAGTATCTGCAGAGAGGGAAACTCCACAACCTCTGTGGGCAGCCTGTTCCAGTGTTCTGTCAAAATTCCTCCTCATGTTTACATGAAAATTTCTATGCCTCAACTTCCCCCGACTGGCCCTTGTCTTGTCATTGGGCATCACCGAGAAGAGCTTGGATCCATCCTCCTGGCACTCCTTTACATATTTACAAATATAGATGAGGTCACCTCTCAACCTCCTCTTCTCCAAGCCCTCCTGGCCACAAGACCACATTGTTGGCTCATGGTCAACCTCGCATCCATTAGGGCCCCCAGGTCCTCTTGCCCTTCGCTGCCTTCCAACAGGTCAGTCCCCAACCTATATTGATACCTGGGGTTGTTCTCTCCCAGATACAAGACTCTACACTTGACCTTGTTGAACTTCATTAAATTTTGCCCTGCCTAAGTCTTGCTGAATGGCAGTGCAGCCTTCTGGTGTGTCAACCACTCTACCTAGTTCAGTGTCATCAGCAAACTTGATGGCAGTGCACTCTATGCCCTCATCCAGGTCACTGATGAATATATTGAATAGTACTGGTCCCGGTACTGACCCCTGGGGGCCTCCACTAGTTAAAGGTCTCCAACTAGACTCCATCCCATTGAACACAACTCTTTGACTTCACTTCAATCAGTTTCCAATCCACCTCACTACCCAATCATCCAGACCACACTGCCCCAGTTTAGCCAGGATGCTGTGGGAGAGTGTCAAATGCTTTAGTGAAATCAAGATACACCACTGCTCTACCATCATCGATCCACCTGGCTATGTCCTCAAAATAGGCTATCAGGTTGGTCAGACATGACTTCTCCTGCATGCTGACTGCTCCTAATGACTCCTTTGTCCTTAATATGCCTTAGGACAGTGTCAAGTATAAGCTGTTTCATCACCCTTCTGAGGAAGGTGTTGATGCTGACCAGTCTATAGTTGCCTGGGTTCTCCTTGTTACCATTTTTGAAGATTGGAGTGACATTTGCCCTCCTCCAGTCCCCAAGCACCTCTCCTGTCCACCATGACTTACTGAAGATGGTGCAGAGTGTTCTGGCAATGACCTGTGCCAGCTCCCTCAGCACCTGTGGGTGCATGCCATCAGGACTCATGGTCTTAGGTATGTTCAGATTACTCAACTGTTCTTTAATCCAGTCCTTGTCAGCCAAGGAAGACTCCTTTGTCATGCTTTCCTCTGGTGCCTCAGGTGTCAGGGCATCCTGAGGACAGTCTCTAACAGCATAGATGGAGATGAAGAAGGCATTTAGTAACTCTGCTTTGTGTCCTGCCACCAGGGCACCCACCTCATTCAGCAGAGGACCTACACTGCCTGTAATGTTAGCTTTTCCTGCAATGTATTTGAAGAAGTCGTTTCTGTTACCCTTGACCTCCCTTGCAAGGCTGAGTTCCAACAAGGCCCTAGCCAACAATTATTCCTCAGCAGAAATAGATTCTCCATTTGTTTCAAAAGCTGTAATCACTGTGTTCCAAATCATACTTTGGATAGTTAAAGTGAGAATACCTTCATGCCCTAGGTTTGCTTCAGTGTTTGAAACCTGACTTCTGTGTTTGAACATAATTGCCCGAGTAATGACAGCAACCTCTAAGCGCTCCTATTATTCCTTTAGGCTTTTAGACACAATTTGGAATTAAGAAATTGTAGGGGATCTCCTTGACTATGGATTTCAATTAACTGTTAAACTTGCAGTGTTGCTTTCAACTGTTTTTAGCAATGTCATATATCAGGTCATACCCAAGTGTGTGAATAAATAGTGTGTATACCATCTTGTACTGGGCAAGTGAATTGAGACATCTAAAAACTTAAGACCAGTTGTCTAAAATATGGCATCTCTATTATTAGATACTAAATTCTACCACTTTCAGTCTCTAAAATATATTTGTAGTTAAGTGATGATGGTATCTTTAGGACTCCAAAACGGTTATGGTGTTTATCTCTCTAATCATAATAAAACATTTGTTAATGGAAAATGTTTCTACTCCTTCAATAATGTGCCCTATAACATTAATCTAGCATTAAAAAGTTCCACATATCAGAAGTAAAGGTGAAGCACTGTGTGTTTGTGAGGTTTTTTTGTTCAGTTGTTTATATTTTTTAAACAAAATAAAGTAGAAATCAGTGTTGTGGGAGTACATGAACAATGTAATGGATTAAGCATATCATATATTCAACTCTGTTCTGAGCTTGTGGATGAAACTAATGATGCAGGAGAGGTTTTTAAAAACTTTCACTTTCATTTGGATATCTTATTAGCATTAGGGTTCATGTATTACATTATGAATAGCATTAACTCTCTATAATTGATGCTGGAGTTCATTTGTAGTCTTTGCCTTATCTATTGTTTATGGATAGAGCAAGAAAGGAGAAGAGTTAATGGGATAGACAGTTTGGGTCAGGTTCCTGAGTTAGTGCTTCCACTGATGCTTACAGAAGATGGCCTCAATTGTCCATCTAGCAGTCAGGCTCTTGGTGACTTCTGAGCAGGTGGCCAGGGCAGTGATAAGACATGGATAACATAGCCTCCCTTCTTTGAGGTGTCCCTGCCTATGACAGGAGGTTGGAACTAGATGATCCTTGAGGTCCCTTCCAACCTTACCATTCTGTGATTGTAAATATGCTGCACAAGCACAAATTACGCATCTCTCTAGACTTTCAGAGACTTTTACAATGACAAAGAACATTATGACAAAGTTCACTATTGAAAAAAGGTAATTCAGTGTAGTTCTTGTCCCTGATTCACAAAAGGTGACTTGGTTGCATTATAAAAAAATGTATCAGATCTTTTATTCTTACACATGTGATCCCAAAACTGATACCTTCCCTATTCATAATGAAAGCAAGAGAAAGAGTAGTGTTGGGCACTACACTAAACCTCTGAGATTTTTGCAGAGGAAGGGTTCAAGGTGTTCTTGTTGTTGTGTTTTAAGTTAAGCCTTGTTATCCTCTGTTATGTTTTGCACCAACTTTTGTGTTCACTTCTATCAGTATTGTCTGTGGACTTAAAACTGGGAGTGTATTTTACACTTGAGAAAGATGGAGAATGGGAAAAGAAAAAAAAATATTTTGATGACTTCAGAAATCTCTTGCTTACATTCCTGTTGGGGAGTTTAGAAGCCTATCTAAAAGATACTTCTATGTATAATTAGCAGGGAACCACAACTTAAGTCATAGTGCCCTGCCAATGACCCTTGCTCTGATAAGCTGGAACATATTATTTTAAGGAAAGATACAAAATTTTCCTCTCATACTAATTCTAGCATTGTTGTCCTTGTGGAAGTTTGCGTGATGTCAGACTGCATTTAATCAAAGTGGTTCTGAGAAAGGTCCCCTCAGAGTATCACTTCCCTTGTGTTATACTGCAAGAAAACTGTGACTTAGGTGACTTGTGATCTTGTTTGGTTTCTCTGACAGTATTTTACATGATGTTCAAAAAAGTGCCAAACAGGCAAGATGCAGAAGGATGCATGGCCATACAAGTAAGTAATTTCCATTCTAAGCTTGCTGATGTCTCTCTGTAACAGAAATATCTGTACTGGATCATAGAATCATAGAATGGTAAGGTTGGAAGGGACCTCAAGGATCATCTAGTTCCAACCCCCTGCCATAGGCAGGGACACCTCCCACTAGTACAGTTCACTCAAGGCCTCCTCCAACCTGGCCTTGAACGCCTCCAGGGAGAGAGCAGCCACAACCTCCCTGGGCAACCTGTGCCAGTGCCTCACCACCCTCACTGCAAAGAACTTCCTCCTAACATCCAGTCGAAATCTCCCCTCTGCCAGTTTAAACCCATTGTCCCTTGTCCTGTTGTTGCAAGACCTTGTAAATAATCCCTCCCCAGCCTTCCTGTAGGCCCCCTTCAGATACTGGAAGGCTACTATCAGGTCCCCTCGAAGCCTTCTCTTCTCCAGGCTGCAGAGCCCCAACTCTCTCAGCCTGTCCTCATAGGAGAGCTGCTCCAGCCCTCTGATGATCTTTGTGGCCCTCCTCTGGACCTGCTCCAACACTTCCATGTCCTTCCTGTGCTGAGGGCTCCAGAACTGCACACAGTACTCCAGGTGGGGTCTGACAAGAGCAGAGTAAAGGGGCAGAATCCCCTCCCTTGCCCTGCTGGCCAAGCTGCTCTTGCTGCAGCCCAGGACTCGGTTGGCTGTCTGAGGTGCATGTGCACACTGCAGGCTCATGTTGAGCTTTTCATCGACCCAGACTCCAAAGTCTATGTAATGCTTTTCCAGACAACACAGGACTGCCATCTTTTAGAAACAATTGTTACTTCTGAAACCTATCTGCTGAATTCTCATTCAATTATTCAGGCTGCTTAACTGGAACTAGGTTTGTTACTTTGGAAAACAAAATTATTTCATTATGGTCAGTCAAGATATGCTGGTTTACAATATATTGGTAGCTATTTGTGAGGGGTTTTTATACTTTTATTTCTTATGCTAGCATAGAACTGCAATTAAGAACCAAATTAAAATTACAGGTCTGACAGCAATATTGACCCCCACCTCCCTGCCTCTCTGCTAATAGCCATTCTAACCAGTAAAGAAAATTCAGGCTTTACATTTCAGCTTAGCAGTAGGTCTCTGGAGTTAGGAACACAGTTGTTTTAGATAGGAAATATTTCATAATTATGTCAATTGCCTTATCTGGATGGATGATTTTTGTGGTTTATTGTACCTGTACTACTACATACATAAGCTAAATCCCATAACAGTGCAAAAACCTACACTCACAGGCAGTCTCCTAACCACAAAGACAATGGTTTAGAGAAGGTAAAAACTGGGAAGGTAGCTGGTTTGATTAAAAAATGCTTCCATAAACTATGAAATTGAAAGTTAAGCTCCGTTTATCCCACAAAAGCGATAGGTATTTCAGAGGGGGAAAAAAAAAATCCTTTCTGCACTTGGAACAACATAAGCTGACACAGAAAGGCCTTGCGCTTTACAACAGAATAAGAAGCCAGATTCCTTTAGTGCCTAAAGTTGTTGCTAAGAGATGAGCTGAATTATATTAAAAAAATAAAAAAAAAGAGTGAGTGCAAGCAGGAGCACAAGACTAAAGAAGGAATTGTTGCTCTCTAACCCAAGAATGAACTGATGACTTCTTGAGGAGGGGTTAAAAAAGAAAAAAACCAAACAAAACCAAAACTTTTCTTTGTGCACTCGCTGCTCATCCTGGAACTTCTTGTTTGTGAAATATTTTCTTGAAATGTTTTCTTGCTTGGGCACAAGGGTTGCAGACTGGTACATTCCATTCTTAACCTCCCGAACTCCTTCATCTCATGAGCATACATTTTTCTGCGTGCTGAAAAAGTCCCCACACACAAACAAGCCCCTAAAGAGCAGTACACAAATGCAGGCCCTTATCTTTCCTGTCCTCCCTTGCCTGACTCCTGCTCTGCCAATGCTGCAGATAGATTTTTGTTTTCCCTCTGTAACCAGTACAGAAAGATACGCTTGTCTGGAAGGTTACTGTGATCTTTAGGTTAATTTCCACACAGATGGGAATGCCTTCTAAGCCTTGTATTCAGATATATTAATCAAAAAATTTGGATGAATACTGCAACTTACAGATATGTTAAGATAAGCTTATCTCTGCTACCATTACTGATAACTTCTCTTTGTGCAAATTACTTGGTGATGCCTTGTTTCTTTTCTTTGCGTGTGTGATCAGAGACAGAAGACTGAGAGGGGTTTATACCTTTCTCTTGAACATACAGCACTGGCTACTCTTCTGACAGGGTATCAGCATAAATGGCTATCACTCACCCTCTGTAGCAACTTCCCTAAAAATAGAACGAGCGTGAAATTCAGTATAAACATGCCACTGAACTGAAATAGAAAACTTGAAGATTACTCAAATACAGCTCCTTTATGTTCTTCAAAGCCTATTTATATACTCTTTTTCTAATTAAGTCATCTAAATTGAGTGGTCTGATTTAACTAAAAGAGTGTGTCCTGCTGTAGAGAACATGCATTTAGTTTACTGCTATTTTCCATCTCTCTTTCCCTGGAGCACCATGATTGTTTCTGTTGTCTCTCTCAGCTGTTGACTTGCTGTCTATTTAAACTGCAGCCTTCCAGGGTGGGGTCTATGACTGCTTGGTTTGCAATGCCTTCCTTGCACCAGCAGGGATGGGATGATAGCACCATGGAAATGAGCAGCGTTCAAAAATAAGTTGTAGACCCCTCAAGTAATGCTCACTTTATGGAACCATTTTCAGAGTAGCTGTGTTATAAATAGATTTTCTGCTAGAAGTTACAATAAGGGAGTGCATTAACAGCTACTTTAAAAAACTTATCTGTAGTCCAGAAATTCAAGCACTAAGTAAGTATATTTTAGATTCACACAAAATAAAGCAACTCCTTGGAGGGCTCAATTACAACAGCCTAAAGCTGTTCCACTGGTAAACTACATCAGCCCTACCTGCTGCTTTCTTCTGCACATTTGTTCTACTCTATGCATTTGGAGACAGGGAGCACAGATTTTAAATCTAACAATGGTTACTCCTCTGTGTCTTATAATGGACTTGATACTAAACATCTGTAAAAGGTAGTCCAATTTTATATTAGCCATATTTGAGTGCAAAGTTTAGGATTACTTCTGAACTGCAATATGAAATCATTCTGGTTTTGCTTTTAATTTTCTACTGATGTGACTGCTGGCAATTCTGTTGCTTATACTCAGTAAGCTCCCATATCAGGAGTCCTCTTTTCTTACATGGTGATTGCAAAGATGGGTGGTGTATACATGGGAACTTGGAGGACTTTATGGTGACTAACGTGAAACCACAGTAAAAAAGTTCTACACAGATTACACTGAGAAACAAAAGCATGATAGAGTATGGCTCACTACTTCAAGTGTTGAGTCCCACATGTAATTTAATAGTGATTCCAATTTCCCTTGTTAGTCTTTACCAAGAGCTGGGATGCTTCTGCCATAGTTGCTGCTTTTTTCAAAGCTCAATGGAATATCTACCATAGACACTCTTTGATTTTTGGCAACTCATTTAAATAAAATCTTTCAGTAAAGGGTACAAGGGGTAATTTTAAGTGATAAAATGATCTCTTGATAATATCCTCCATTAAGAATCTTATTGCATGCCTTGGAGTTATAAGTAGTATTTACTTCAGGGGACTGCACAAAGTATGCTTAATCAATTGCAAAGTCATTCTCAAGCTCAAGAACATACATTATTACAGTGCTGGCCCACTAAAATGTCTTGAGAAAGAAAACATTTTAATTAAAATCTATTTTGGTTTTGTGGGTTGTTTCTTGGGGTTTGGTTTGTTTGTTTTTGTGGTGGTGGTGGTGTTTTCCAGTGGCCTAACTAGAAGATGCATAGAAAACTAGGGGAAAAAAAGTAGACCTGATTTTAGGTCTGCTTCCCTAGGTAAGAGCTGGTTAGTAGTTAATTCTTGGCTGCATTAGCGCTAAAGCAGCTTAAGGATACTGAAAAATCTGTGGCTAATGCTGCTTTTAATTGGTCCTTAAAGCACCCATTTGGGTTGAACATGGCTTTATCTAATGAGTGCTCCCATTTAAGAACAGAGAGTATCCCCATTCAGCAACATCTTCAGTGAATGAATACTGCACATAATATAAATGCATCTTTAGCCTGTATCCTAACCTTGGAGTGAGGTAGAATTTCTTGAGGAAGAACCAGTCCAGATATGAACACAGGAAAACCACAGGAAGGAAAAAAAAGCCTTTCAGTGGCTACTTACATCTGGATAATAGTCCATAGTGGGCACCAGGCGCTCTATCAAGGCCTCCAGTGATCCAGAAACAAGGTTGCCATCCTGATAAACAGGGTCCACACACCTTTCTCCCATATCTGGCTGCACTTGTCCACTACAACTGGAACCAAGCATGCTGGAAAATATTGGTGTCTGGGGCATAGTTTCCTGCAGAAGCGGGGAAAAAGAGAGGGTTAAGCTTTCTTTCAGGATGTCTTATGGGGAGGGGGGTGGTGTTCAGAGGCACAGATTAAACATAATTATGTAAGTGGCTGAACACAGCCTAGACATTCAAACTGAGATCTAAATCAAAGAAGTGGCACATCTCTAAGTTGGCTTTTGGGTTTGAAATATACTTTAAAACTATGTCACTGAGGTTGTAGATGCAGAAGCTGTAAGAATTGCCTTCACTGTACTTGATTTCTTCTGTCTCCCTGGTTTTCCTCTGACAGTTTATGCATAGAACTATACACAGATGAAAATACAAAATGCCTCCTGAATTCCAAAGATACTGAAGCAGACAGAGCTCTTCTAAAAATAACTGTGCTTTAATGTTCCTCTTCCTATTCTTTCTGAAGTGAGATCCTTGTCCAAAATGCTTGACATGATTGATCCTTTACCACTTCTGTATCTGGATGTAGTCCAGCTCCCAACAAAAGTGAGTATTTGCCTGTGCATAGATACCATTGGAAACAGCAGGGGACATACTGTCTGAATAAAATTGCCTTTCTTTAGTACATGAAGCCACGAACTGGATAGAAATGAATGCTGTGATATTGACAACTGCTGCTTCAGAAACACTTGCTCAGGAAACAAACCTGCTGTAGCAACACAGAAACCACGTGAATATTTTGGGTTTCTACCTCCTTTCTCCTTGGCCACAAGCTGCATCAGTACACCATAGTTCACAGCTGTTAGTAAATATGGCATTTCTATTTTAAACTGGCTGGAGCTTAAATATATGCAGAGGCTAAACAAATCACCTTGCTATTGTACGTAAAGACTGAAAACAGTATTCAGCATCAGAACAGTTCCCCCTGGCTGCTGGAGTAGTTAAAACTTTAAAGGGTAAAGTGAAAAGAAAGCATCATTAATTCTTTAGTTGCTGTCTCACCATCTATGAACCAAACATGATATTGTCACACTCTGAAAAAGCTCTTATGCAGATAAAAAGGATTACACTATTATCTCTAAACTGACAGCTGTTTCTTACTACTTGTGTCTTAGATGTAAGTGCTCTTTCACCGTAGCAATTTTTCAGAAACCAGTTTAAGAGCTGAAATCCTTCAGTGCTATGAGGGTGTTTTTTTGTGGTGTTTTTTTTTTTCTTGGTGGGGGAGGGAAAGGAAGCTAGTTTTGTTCTGTTGGGGGCTTTTGTAGCACTTGAAAGAACTGCAGAGCAAAACTGTATTTTGTATCCTCTTAATCCAATGTACATTCTTCCCCTCAAACTCTCCACAGTGATCCACAAGCTGGGTTACAAAACATACTGTTTTTAAACTCAGAATGATAGCTGCATTGGTAGGGAGAAAATGGCAGTATTAACAATACTTGTTCATCAAGGTGATAGATTTTCTTCTACGTATCATTGATTAGAACTGGGTTGCAACTTTAACCAAAAGACTTTTAAGTATTCATATGTGATAACAGATAAAAGGGAAGTTTGATCACTTGTAAATTAGGATATATCAGTTGTTTAAATAGCAACCAGGGAAGCCGAGGATTGGAGATCAGTTTTGGAAGTTCAGGACATAGTGTCAAATAGAAAATGCAGGCTTCAATGGAATATCAAAAGAAATAAGGAATTATGATTCAGCACAACAGGCATTAAGGTTACTTAGTATTTAATGAATTTATGTTAGGCCTAAGCTTTGGAGTACACAACAATCTGACAAATCACTGGAGCATTATGATGAAGCCCGCTTTGCTATGTGTACTATGTAGCTATTTTTTTCCCCCCTTTTTTTACTTTTTCCCTTTTAAGGTCCATAGCAATAGAGCTGAAAGCTGCTTCTCAGGCTGGACAGGCACTGGTGGGCACTTCTGGCTTACAACGTGAAGTTTGTTGCACAAGGTTTTAAGGGAAGTTAAATACCACTGAAAAGATGCTTTTGGAGGAAGCTGATCCTGGTTTTGCTATCCAGTGTTTTAAAGTCCTTTACGACGTTCATTGTTGCGTCAGTTTTGTTTTAAGGACCCTCGCTGCGAGCAGCCTGTAATAATCTTAGCCGGGTCGTAAAGGCCAGAAGCCCAGCCCTGGATCTTCCCGCGGGGCTGGCTGCTGCTACTAGCACTCGCTTTCCGCGGGGCCGGCCTTTACAGCACTGTCAAAGGACCCGATCAGTCGAGGACCCCGCAATGGCAGGGAGGCAGCCCCCGCAGTGAGGACAGTTAATAACTGCGAAGAGCCGCAGCAGTCTCAGTCCCCATACTCCACACACTTCTTCGAAACTCGCGGTTCCCTCCACACACCAGAGCCCCCGGCTGCTCCGGGGCAGCCAGGGGCGGGGATCGCTGCGGCGGCCGCGGCTAGCACTCTGCGGCAGCACCTGCCGCGCTCTCGGGAGCGGCGGCGATCTGCTATCCGCCCCACACAACCCCTGCCGGCTCTTCCAGAGCAACCCCGCTGCGATGACCATTGAAGGCATTCACTGACGTCCCCCCCTGGGGGAGTTTAAACAAACCCTCCCGCGCCTTCGACCGTTAGGGATTTTTTCCCCTCCGTACACCCAGCCGTCACCCTGGGGCTCTGCCCTGCCGCGCGCTGTCATCTCGGTGTCCGCACATGGCAGGTGATGGCAAGCGACCGTCCCGACGCGCTTACCCTCATTTTCCTGGGCGACGTGTACATACGTGTGGGCAGGGGCGGCAGTGCTGGCGGCCCCGCAGCTGACAGCTCTGAGCTGCCCGCCTGTGGCGGAGATGCCACCCGGCACAGCCAGCCCGGCCCCGCTCCCGCCGCCCGTGACGTCAGGACACAGCGCGGCACCCTGTTGGCTGAGCTCGAGCGTGGTTCGTTCAAATGGAGCCGAATCAACGGCGTGGGGGCGCAGGCGCCGCCTCGGTCTTACGCAGGTCTGGCTGCTAGCGTAGGTCGCATGGGTGCCTTTTTTTGGAAGCGTTTGATCTTCCTGTTGGTTTAGGATTTGGTTGTTTCGTTTTGTTTTGTGTAGAAGTGAGCTTGTTTGTTTGTTTTTGGAGGGGCGCGTGGCGCTTGGTACAGGTTTTAATTTTGGCCTCGTTCTTAAGCGACCAGCCCGCCAGACCATTTGTATTTCATAGCCCGAGCACGGCGTGGGGGGCCTGAGCGCTCCTCACCGGTGTGCGCTTTACCACCTAGCGGGCCGAGTCCTAACCAGCGTGACTACGGACTCCGCGGGCTCCGCCCACCGCCACGCGCGGTTCGTGACGGCCGCGGCCCTCGCGCGGGCAGCCTCGTGCAGAGCGTTGTGGAAGACGTGGCGCAGGAGCCAGCCTTTAGCCGCAGACGCCCTGGGAGGTTTTTGAATGCGGCAGCGCCCGTCGCAATTAGCGCAGCGCTGAGGGGCGGTGCCCAGTCCTGCCTTCTTACTGCTGGTACTGTTTCCAAGTCACTTGATGAAGGCAACTGGTAGTTCTGGCTGGCCATAGCCTGTTAGCCAGCCTCTCTTGGTCCCCGCTGAGACTTGGGTGCTTATCATCTGTGGAAATGCTTGCTGGATACATCCAGACACTTCACAAGCTCCCTAACCTATACCCAGGAACAAATGGGGACTGCCAATCTTGCAACCTTCACCTACAATCATTTTTCACATTCTGTTCCTTATTTTACTTGTGATTATTTTAGTGTTTGCCTCATTGTCTCTAGGCATTCATTAATCATAGAATGGTAAGGTCTCCTGGAAGCCTTTTCTTCTCCAGGCTGAAGAGCCCCAACTCTCAGCCTCATAGCAGAGGCGCTCCAGCCCTCTGATCATCTTTGTCGCCCTCCGCTGGACTCGCACCAGCAGTTTAATGTCCTTGTTGGGGGTGGGGGCAGAACTGCACACAGTACTCCAGGTGGGGTCTGACAAGAGCAGAGTAAGGGGCAGAATCCCCTCCCTTGTCCTGCTGGCCATGCTGCTCTCGATGCAGCCCAGGACTCGGTTGCTGTCTGGGCTGCGTGTGCACACTGCAGGCTCATGTTGAGCTTTTCATCAACCCAGACTCCAGGGTCCTTTTCCTCAGGGCTGCTCTCCAGCCATTCACCACCCAGCCTGTATTTGTGCTTGGGATTGTGCCTACCCAGGTGCAGGACCTTACACTTGGCCTTGTTGAATTTCATGAGGTTGGCCTGGGCCCAACTCTCCAGCCTGTCCAGTCCCTCTGGATGGATCCCTGCCCTCTAGCAAGTCGACTGTGCCACACAGCTTGGTGTCATCTGCAAACTTGCTGAGGGTGCACTCCATTCCTCTGTCCATGTCACTGACAAAGATGTTAAACAGCACTGGTCCCAGCACTGACCCCTGAGGGACACCACTTGTCACTGGTCTCCAGGTGGACATTGTGCCGTTGATCGCCACTCTCTGGGTTCGACCATCCAGCCAATTCCTTATCCAGCGAGTGGTCCATCCATCAAGTCCATGCTTTTCCAGTTTGGTGACCAGGATGTCATGTGAGACAGAGTCAAATACCTTACTCAGGTCCAGGTAGATGACATCAGTTGCCCTTTCCCTTGTCCACCGTCGCTCTGAGTTCTTCATAAAAAGCCACCAAATTTGTCAGGCAAGATCTGCCCTTGGTGAAACCATGCTGGTTACCACCAATCACCTCTACCTTGCTTTCCATTTGCCTTAGCAGAGCCTTCAGGAGGATCTGCTTCATGATCTTGCTAGGAGCAGAGGTGAGACTGACTGGTCTGTAGTTCCCAGGGTCATTCTTTTTTCCCTTCTTGAAGATGGGTGTTATGTTTGCCCTTCTCCAGTCAGCAGGAACTACACCAGACTGCCATGACCTTTCAACTATGATGGACAGTGGCTTGGCAACTTCATCTGCCAGTTTCCTCAGGACCCGTGGGTGGATCTCATCAGGTCCCATGGACTTGTATGCGTTCAGATTCCTTAGGTGGTTGCAAATGTGATCATCGCTTATAGTGGGCAGATCTGCCTTCTCCCAGACCATACTTTTATCCTTTGGAACTTGGACATTTCGTTTGGAGCCCTTGCTGTTAAAGACTGAGGCAAAGAAGTCATTGAGCACCTTAGCCTTATCTGTATCTTTTGTTATTAGCTCTCCATTTTCTTTCTGGAAGGGTCCCACATTCTCCCTAGTCTTCCTTTTCTCACTAATATGCCTGAGGAAGTTATTCTTTTCCCCCTTAATGTCTCTGGACAGATTCAATTCTAGCCATGCTTTAGTTTTCCTAACCTGGTCTCTGGCTGCGTGAACAATTTCTTAGTATTCATCCCAGGTTACCTGTCCTTGCTTCCACTCTCTCTAGACTTTCTTCTTGCATCTAAGTGTGTCCAGGGGCTCTCTATCCAAGCAGGCCTCCTGGCATTCTTACCTGCCGCCTTCTTTTCTGGGATGCATTGCTCCTGGGCCTGGAGGAGGTGATCCTTGAACACTGACCAGCTTTCCTGGACCCCCCTTCCTTCCAGGGTTGTTTCCCCATGGCACTCTCCCAGGGAGGTCCCTGAAGAGATTGAAGTCTGTTGTTCTGAAGTCCAGAACTGTGAGTTTGCTATGCATCCTCCTCAATGCCTTGAGGATCTTACATTCTACCATTTCATGGACACTATATCATCTTCTTATGAAGCTTTATAATCTTCTTACAAAACTTATTTAATGCCTCTGTGGCAAGGCCACACCTCAAGCACTGTGTTCAGTTTTTAAGCACCTCAGTACAAGAATGATATTGAGGTGCTGAAGCAGATGCAAAGAAGAAAAACTAAGCTGGTCAAGGATATAGGGAATAAGTCTTATGAAGAGCGGCTGAGGCAACTGGGACTGTTTAGTTTAAGGAAGATGAGGCCTAAGGGGACAAGATAAAGGGGTAGGTTCTGCTCTATTCTCACAGGTAATTATTGATAGAACAAAAGGTAATTGCTTCAAGCAGGGTAGGTTTCGACTAGACATTATGATAGTAGTCAAGCACTGGAACAGGCTACCTTGGGAGGTGGTTGAGTTGCCATCCCTCACGTGTTTTAAAGGTAATTTATGTGTGGTGGATACTTAGACATATGGTTTAGTGGTGAACTTGGTAGAGTAGGGTTAATGGTTGGACCTGATTATCTCAAGGACCTTTTCCAACCTGAATGATTCTATAAATATATAGCTGAAGATTTTACAGGTTTCCATGGTGATTAATGTTGGAAAAGCATTTTTGGAAGTAAGCATGCCAGTCCAGGCAGGTAGGCAGGGCAAATGAATTTGGGAACATGCACATACTCAGGAGCACCAGGAATACAGTCATGTTTGCTCACCTTTTAAGGACTGGCACTATCATCATAGAATCACAGAATGGCTTAGATTGGAAGGAACCTTACAGATCACCTACTCCAAATTCCTCAACTAAACATACAGTCATTTCAGAGATATCTACAATAATCATCCTTGCTGCTCACCTACTAAGCTCTCTCTTGATTTCTAAAGCTTAACAGGTCTGCTGTGGAAGTTTTCTTGATGTAAAACAAGTGCTTTCTGTTCAATGACAAGAAAAGTCAGCCCTTTCTCTCCCTGCAAAGTTCATTTTGTGCTTAGTCTTACTGCTATATCTTGGTCCACAACCTTTAGAGCATGCAAGTGTTGGCGTGAGATCTTGGATCTGTTTACTCTGAGGCTGTCCTCAGCCAAGGGTGGTGTGCTCACTTGGGCACCAAGGAAGCACCAGGTGTCATGAGCTTTGAATCCAGCAGCCTGACCTGCTCCAGTATGATGTTAGGATCTTAGCATGTAATGCTAGAGGAGGGTGAGGGAGAAGTTTCATTAAGTAGTATTCAAACATCTTTAAGATCTATATGAAAGGCTATTGAAAACAGATTAATACTATGTAATAAATGTGATATTTCTTCCTGCAGGTTATAAACCTCTTTTAGTAACTCACAGCTAAGAACATCACCAGCAAACATGCATGAAAAAACAGTATTAGATCTCATTCCGTTTCTATCTGCAAATCTGCTTTCCGACCCTCCTCAAACATTTGCTGAGATTCATTGAAATGTATGTCCCTTGCTCTCAGCAAAGCATACGGTTAATCGAGCTCTAGTCACAAATTCAATCCTGTAAAAAACAATCTCTGATCTTTTTTTATGTGGGGAGTTCTGTGGATTTTTTTTTTTTTCAGTTCTTTACATCAGAAGCTGGATCTGTTATTGAAACTAAAAAGTGTAGGAATTTGGAAGTGCTCAGAATTAAGGAAAAATATACTAGTTAGGTGTGCTGTCTTTGAGAGTGGTGTATCAGTACTCTGGTCTATAGGCAAAAGGCTATTAAACCACCATGCAATAAGCACCATGAAAAGCACCTAGGATTTTTACCAAGGTCTGGAAGAGCTGACAGGCTGTACTTTCCCCCCAGAGTACGGATTGCATAGGAGCTGATTCTTGTCATACTTGGATAAAATCCAAAGTAATATATGTAGACACAAATGGCTGGGACTTATCCTGTTCTCTGCTGTTCCTTACGTTGTGCTTATTTGGCATCGTATCAAAATGTTTTTCCGTACTCCTTCATTCTGCAGTCCAGAAGAATCTGTTTAGATTTTTTTCCATGTATATGTGGAAGGGTGTGTGTATGACCTCAAGGGTCTTTTCCTGCCATAATGGTTCTATGATTCTGTGATTTCTTGTTTATATACATATCTGTATATGTGTATATATCTGTGTATGTGTATATATATGTGTATGTGTGTGTGTGTGTGTATACTGGGAGGAGTGCTAGAGAATGGGAATCCAAGGAAATGAAATGTTGGGGTTTCTTTTGTTTTATTTTCCTTTTCTAGTATACAGAGTGCTTAGTTTGAGGGGCACTGTCTTGCAGTAGTTTTTGTAAAACAGGAAAGCTGAAGACCTGCATTCAACTCATATATCATGTAACAAATCATGTTATCTTCTCATTTCCAGTTCTCTTTCTGTAAAGTCTGTATGATGACCTTTAGCTATCTATACTCTGAATATTGAAATCTGTTGATACAGAAACTCTCTAAGGTCAAACTGTTTTTGAAGTTATGTAAGTTCTGCCCTCAACAAATTGCGTTTTGAAAACATTTTCATTAGGCATTGTCTCACAGTACTGGTGGGTGGACCCTATAGGAAGTTTAATCAGTAGAGCTTGTACTTGTTCTGTAGTTTGCTTTTGAGGCAATACTGCTCTGATCCAGTCCAGCTTGTCAGAGTATCTCTCTGCAGAGAGTCAGCAGCAGTCATGCTGTGGATGTCTCAACCTGGAGAGCTGCTTCAACCTCTCTTATACTGGCTAACATCAGTATAATGTATTCTATTATCCTATGATTAATGAACTGGATTGGCATTTGCAGTATTTGGGTTCCACTCCTGCTTGTGCTATAGACTTGGTGGGCAAATGGTTTAATCCCACTGTACTTCATTATTCATCTGTAAGATGTTGATAAGGATGTTTTCACACTGTTATGCTTACTGTGTAGGTTTTTATATTTGGACAGTAAGGTTTCGCTTTATTGCATTTGAATACAGTTTCCTAGTACAATTACACCTCTAAAGTGCAAAGTTGCTGGTCAGTGACTCAGTAAAAGCAAGGAATATTAGCAAAGAAAATCAAGTAAAAATGAAGGAGAAATCAATCTGATAGTGACAATTATAAAGTTAGATGTACGAATCAGGGGATAAGTTACTTGAGGTTTTTCTCCATGTCTTAGAAAACAGCATTTTGGAGAGAATTTTCTCATTAATGCTGATCTGAGACTATAACCTCAAGTACAAAGGACCTCCCATAGAAAGGGAACTTTCACTGTCAAGTTACTCACTGCACTTTTTGATCACCTTCCATATAGATATGGTTGTTGTTGACATATGGTTTCATTTCAGAGTGTGTGTCAACATGATTTAAAGAGGGACAGATGAGCCTTAATGGAAAATGGACTTGGGTATGGCATTCTTCAAAGTATTGATTAAATAATGAAATGCAATCAAGACTTCATCTGACTGTTGCCAGTCATGTACACAATAGTATGAATATAGCATGTAGCTTTTGTCTTTTGAAGCACAACTGTTTTTAGTGTGTAACCTTGTTTCTTACTCTGAGGTTGAGTCTGAGCTGATACCCAGAGATCTACAGGCCTTAAAAGTTGCTAGGGTATAGAGGCTCCCTGTATTTGCACATTAATTTCTGTCCCAGGAATACATTATACCCTCAGAACAGTATGATTCCAGAAACTGGTATGTATGCTTATCACCATGACAAGTATAGTTATAGCTGTATATTCTGGTTCATGCATTTTGGAAGGCTTTAAGGCATATAGCTTAATACTGTTATTTGGATCATGAGAGAGTAGTGAATTAAAAGTGCATGTTATTCAAGGCTTTATTGATTAATGTCCTTGGTTATAGACAGAACCATTTTATCTGAACCTAAGATAAGAAATTTGTCCAGTAAATGTCATTAAAACTCCATAAACAGTAATAAGTGACCTCAGATGGGGCTTTTGCATAGACCATTTGTAAGAATTTATAGTTTAAGGTGTTAGATGTAGGTAGACTTTCAAAACCTTGGGCAAATGTCTTTAGAGAGCATTAGGGTTTTGGTCCTATTTGTAGGGCTGCACAGATGTTCAGGATTTGCTTGTTGCATACAAATTTTAAGTTTTGAAAGTTGTTCTCAAACCACTTTTACATGACTGAAGATTTCTAAATTTCAGAGATTCATACTGCAGAATAACGATGGCATATTAATAACTTGGCAGCAGATGGGAGTGGGAGAAGAGAGTTTGAAATCGTGGTTCTGAACTGAGAAAAGCTTTTCAAGCTTGAGACTTGAAGTGAGGTTGGATGCTTAAACTATCAGTCTGTGGTTATTATTGACTGTGCCTTTGTCTCTCTGACCTAGGGTATGATGACTCCCCACTTTGGTCAGAGCCAATGAATGTTGTAGTTTGAAAATAGTAGTTTACGGTTTTAAAATGTTTTGCTGAAGAGGTTTTGACTGTCTTGGTCCTTGAGGTATCAGAGCAAACCAAACCGAAAATATGAGAACAATTTAACATGTGTCTTATCTCTGTCCGTTTTTAGTTCTACCTGAAAGGGAAAACTAGTTGTGAAAATTCAGTTCCATCTGTGGAGCAGACTGTTTTCACTGGCATATGGTCAGCCCTGTGACAGTATTGAGAATAGCTGTTTGCTGAACAGTGTGAAACTGTTTTTTCACCGATGATCAGTACTGTAGCTCAGACATGGATTGAAAGGAAAGCCCTTCCCCAGGATTTGAGAGAAGATGTGGTGCTAATCCCCAATTTTTTTGTGCCACTGCCAAAACAGACAGTTTAACATAATCTGACACAACTTGCCTATGATACTAGTGTGTTGCTGTTGATTAGTGACTGAGATTTTAATGGTTGTTTTAGCACAGCTGCCTGAAAAAAAATCAGTGGTAGTCGGTTTGGTTTCTTGTTTTCATAGAGACTCCATTCGTACAAGTCCGTAGTTTTTAGAAATTATCTTGCCTGGTAAATGAGATTTAAGTTACATCATGTTAGGAAACAACACTGTAATGGATCATGAATATAATTATTTTCTTGATTGGTGTGGATGAATCAGTTTTGTTAAAAAAAGGAGGGGGAGATGAAACAAAAAGGGATTGTACTGCTTTGAATCAATGACATTGCAAGAAAAATAAATACGTTACAGAGGTCTGAGGACATCAGGTCATTTAAATGCATAGGAGAGCTAGTCACAGAATGAATGAAAGGATAAGATCTCAGAAGATGGCTGGCTTAGCCTGTTCTGCTTAAAGGAGCTCTGCAACTTGTCATGTATAAATGACAGTTTAGGCACTTGGGGTGTAGATGAACAGCTGCTTCCGCTATAGTTGTAGATTTGTTCCATTTATATTCATGTTTTCTGGGGATGATGGAATCTAGTCAGAGTCTTATTTTTCAAAAAGGGCAGAACAGACCTATATAATGTATTATGCAGTTTTTATTAATTTTACTTAGGGTCTTTTAAAGCTGAATATTTAAAAACAACTGATACTCTACTTTAAATTGAGTTCAAGCTTGGGTTCAAGATAAAGGAGTTCTCATCCTAGCTAGTGTGTCCTTTACTTGCATATTCATACTCACTTAGACACCAGTTATTCCAAGAATGTGCCACCATGCAGAAAGTGAAAATCAATTATGCCAAGAAGGGAGCATGTACATACATCAGCAATTGGGGGCCCAGGGGAAGAAAAATCTGCATGTTGGCTGATGTCAGTCTTCTTGAGATGGTATTTTTTTAAATGCACATTCGTTGCTATTTCTTTTAACCAACTCAACAAAAAACAAGTTTATTTTTAGTGTTATAAGCTTCAGGGCATCACAATTAGCAGATCAAAATTGCCAGTCTGACTAGTCAACCTTCTGTTTGCTTTAGCAGAAACTGACAACAGCATTGGTAGCATTCCCACAGGTGTTTTGGAAGATTCATTACTGTCAGTGATGGATTCGGTTTCTTTCCTTTTTTTTTTTTCTTTGTTTTCAGTGTCTTTGGTTTTACAAATTTCTCACCACCAGCTCTAAAATAAAATGCTGGGGTGATGAGCTTTTGTAGTAACTTACTTGTGACAAACAAATTTCTATTGAACATGTGATACATCTATCTTACCTGAATCACTGCAAGTAATTCAGTTCCTATACACATCTACTGTTTAGATTCTTTTTGCAGAGACAGCTAAGTACTTCAGGAGTGATTATTAGGGAAGTTCTAGAGTGGCCTAAAAGCTACTTGGTTTAAGTGACAGTCAACAGATCTTGGTTTAATTCTAATGACTTTATTTGGAATAGAATCAAGGTGTGATAATCTTCTAAGTTATATGGTTTCCTTTTATCAAGAAGTCACAAAATGAAGTATTAAAAATTTAATTTCTCTTTAAGGAAGACTTTTGACAAATAACAAGCACTATTGAACAAATTGATGAGCCCCCAAGCCTACTTTGAAATGTGCCTGTAGGTAAGACTATTAGCTGCAGTGTGTTTCAGTGTAGCTTTAGATACCTAGGGAGAACTTGCACTATCATGCCACAAATGTAGTGAATAAACAAATTTATATTGAGTTGATGCTGAGTAGCACAGAATATAGGTTGTTTTCTCATATGCATATATATTTATCCTGTCTTGTATATCCTAGGAAACAACCTCAGGCTAACCAACCATGAACTACTGAATGTGAAACACTAAAATATGATACTATATGTGCTCTAGATTGAGCTGAGAAGTTATCTGCAGTTGAACAAACCCCCTGCTTTACATGCATAAATGTTGAAAGAGGAAAAAAAAACCCACCTCAAAAGCACTACCTCCAACTGAATAATTGTGTAGTCTTCCATTTTGCTAAAGCATCTTGACATCAGTCAGTTGAAGAATTAACATGACTGAGCTAATTTGCCCCAACCCTTTATGACAGTGTCTGTATAAGGGGCTAAATGTAACTAAACTACGAATAGCATCTTCCTAGAGCTTTTATTTTGCCTGTGTTTTCAGTGTAAATTTTTTATAGATGTACATTAATTAGGAGAGTTCTCTGCCTAACTGGAGATGCTATATTATGTGGCTTTATCTTGTTCCAAGAATTATTATGAGCTTAGTATTAAACATTAGAGACAGCATTTTCCCATGATTACACACTAGTCTACATAGCATCAGTGAGATAGACTGAAGAATTTCTTGCTATATTCTTTGTGCAAGAGCAGTCCAGCAAAGGAGGAAAATAACATTGGTTCCTACTCCTTTGTTTCTCATCAGATATGCTGTTTCATTGGCATAAAAATTACGTGATGGAGGAGAAATTTGAGATTATCGAAGTACTGAAGTGTTGGCATTTGATATCTCTGTTGTAAGTTGAGTACAGTTGTGCTGTGTGTCCTTAGCAGATAAAGTCAAATACCTACCCCCTCTCACACCTACATCTGTTGTAGTAAAGCAGGGTTTGTTCACTTGAAGCAGTTTGTTCTAGGAAATAGCATGGTAATTTTAAAATCGGATGAAAAGTACTGTATATGCTAATGCTTTTTATTGGTAGTTACTTTGTAAAGTAAAGGGAAACCTAGATTTGCCCTAGCATTCTATCTTATGAAAGCTAATAATTCATAATACCTCATACATTAATTTTTATAACAGATGTTCTATGAATTTGTTGTGTGCTTCATTGTTTTGTAGTTTCCACTGAGTATCGAGGGATGTATTTTAGATATTGCTGCTAGAGCTTGTTTACTGCTACTAGAGAATATTGGATTGCTTTATGTAGTCACCTTATTTTGATGGTTTGCAAAATACTAGCAAACTGAAATAGAAGTCAGCAAAGGAAAGCAACACAAGGTTTCAACAAGGACAACTGTAAATCAGCTGTAAATATCAGTACAGATAACTTGGTGCACAAAGCATGAAAAATACTTCTGGGCTGTTGTCGTTTACCTTTATCCAAACTGTCAATAACAAGGCACTGAGCCTAACTACCTAACCAGAAAGGCTTGCTTCAGATCACACCTAGTTACAAAGAACTATGAGGATACAAAGAAAATGGATTTCTGAATAGTAGTCATATGTATTTTCTCATTCCTACAATCTGCACTATCATGATCATCTTTTGAGTCATTTTCACAAAAGTGGAATTGCAGGAGTATAAGGCATTGGTGGAATGCCCACTTGGCATCTTTCTCTGGGACATATCATAGCAAGACATACCCAAGCAAGAATAGCTTATCCAACTAGAGAGAAGTCCTTTATTCCTTCCTGAAAATCTAGCATTTTAATTAAATTGGTAAGCTTCCTGAAATGAATAGAGATAGACTGTTTAACATTCTAAATATCTGAGCTAGTGCATTTGACCTATGTGTTGGCTAATGAACCTATGTGTTGGCTAAGATACATCCAAGGTGTACCTTTGACCTATAACCAACTACTAGGCTACTATGGTCAAACCATGTAACTTACATGGTTATTTCTTTCTAAAAAAAACTCTCAAAGATGTTAGAGGAAGTTTCATGAGAAACTTCGGTTTCTAGTATTATCCTGAAAACATCAGAACTCCATCTGAAAGCAATTTATAATCTGTCACAGAACTCTGTTTTGACATATGTTTTGTTAATTGAACTGAGGATGTGCAAGTCCAGTGTGTCTGGTTAAGGAAGCAGTGTTGCTTACCTGTTTCACCTATTCACAACTAAACTAAACTTTCATCTTTATTCTGCTCAGCATTGCTGTTTCTACTAAAACTGGATAAATTATTCATAACTGCTTCTATTTTTGGCCTAACTTTGAACTGGAGTTAATTGGAATGTCTCTACTTGTCTTACATGTTCACACATCAAAGAACATGAAGTCAGCAGTCAGCATTGTTCTAGTATATAAAATCCTAGAACTGTTTTAATTGGAAAAGACCTCTAAGATCATCGAGCCCAGCTGTCAATCTAAGACCACCATGGCCACGAAACCACATCCCAAAGAGCCATGTCCACACATTTCTTGAACACCTCAGGACAGTGACTCCACCACCTCCCTGGGCCACTTTTTCCAATGCCTGACCACCCTGTCAGTAAAGATTTTTTTTTTTTTCCTAATATCCAGTCTGAACCTCCCCTGGCCATTTCCTCTCATTCTATCACCTGATACTAGGAAGAAGAGACTGACTCCCACCTTGCTACATCTTCCTTTCCAATATGATTTCAGGCCATAAGAATTTCTTCTTCAGAAGAAGGAAGACTGCTAGATAGGAACAGGACCTCTCTAAGACAAATACAGGCACTTAGTGTAGGTAGAGCCTGAGAAGGCAGAGGGTTTGTGTCATCCTTCATGGCCTCATGGGAACCCCTTGGACCATTAATTGTCCTCATTATCTATGCATATTTTAGAGTGAGGAAATATTATTTTGGGTGTGATATTTGGGTGTTCCCCATTATTCTGTCAAAAATAAATGATGATTAAATCTGTAATGATTGTGTAGCAAGGAGGCCCTAAGTTACTTTTTCAAATACTGCAGATGAGTGTCTTAGTACAAAATTCATTGGAGGCAACAGAACTCATCTAAGTGACATTGGTAGGTTTTAGATTAAAATCCTAAGTAAAAGTTGATTTATTTTGAGGGTTTTTTTGCCTTCCCTTTGGTGTGGCAAGATCATTCTGCAGAAATCATGAACAGTCTCAGCTATCCTAGATATCCTTTATCTGCTTTTCTCCTAGTCATACCTGCTTCCTCCTTTCCTCCTCCAAACTCAACCCAAGTTCTGGTGTCACCGTTAAGAAATGCAGTGCTCATGTAATATTGGGTAATTGTATTGAGTACTGCTGGGAGGATGCAGTGTGCAAGGGTCCTGCTTTGCTGAGTTAGCCTTTGATGTGCAGCGAGTTTATTGCTTGAAATGACATCTGTCTCCTAAAAAACTGAGAATGTAGTAAGGCATGTGGGCTCTTGGAATAGGAGATACACTGAGTATCTGAGACTTTGGGTAAGGTGAGGAGAGCAGAGTTCAGGTCTGGGTTAAAGAGTGCTGCTTCAACTGCTTTGCATTGCAACTAGTTTGAATCTGACAGTAGCAAATGAAGGAAACTTAGAGGCATTCAAGTGCATCACATGCCTAACTCCTGTTTGGAATTTTGCAAATATCCCCTAATAACTGCAGTTGCTTAAGTTACCTTCATGCAATATCACAAACGTTACAGCACCTGTTTCTTCCTGCAAGCTAGATGTAGTTAAAAACAGCCTCTCATTAGTATATGATTTTCATACATTGCATACATTTACAGTATGTAAAATGATGAAAACTATTTTTAGAGGATTAACATGTTAAGCACTAAAGCGATTTACTGTGTAAGTTGCAATAAGCCATATTTTTTTTTTCTACAATCAGAACTCACCATTTTCATTACTGCCCTAAGTAGTCTCATCATTTTTTATTACTTTTTTTTCCTTGTGATCTCTTTCTCTGTATTGTGATGATACTCTTCACTTTCAGAATCAGATTCTACATGTATTTTGTGTTTTAAGTGTTGAATTCACATGCCTAGCAAAAGAAAAAAAATTAAGGATTTTGCTAATCTTTTTTAAAGTCTGGATATACTATCTCTGTTAAAGTGACTGTTAATGTTCTACCTAGTAGCTCCACTGAATCAAGATCACAGTATTCCAAGTGTTATAGCACTGAAGTTCCATCCCAAGTCAGTATGCTTATGTAACACTGAAATTTATCTTGATGGTGTTCATTCAGTTTCCTGTTTAGTTTAGAAGATAATGAAACTTCTTGCAGACTGCAAATGGTTAATATATCATAGAACGGTAAGGTTGGAAATGACTTCAAGGATCATCTAGTTCCAACCCCCTGCCATAGGCAGGGACACCTCCCACTAGTACAGCTCACTCAAGGCCTCCTCCAACCTGGCCTTGAACACCTCCAGGGAGGGAGCAGCCACAACCTCCCTGGGCAACCTGTTCCAGTGTCTCACCACCCTCACTGCAAACAACTTCCTCCTAACATCCAGTCTAAATCTCCCCTCTGCCAGTTTAAACCCATTGCCCCTTGTCCTATCATTGTAAGACCTTGTAAATAATCCCTCCCCAGCCTTCCTGTAGGTCCCCTTCAGATACTGGAAGGCTACTATCAGGTCTCCTCAAAGCCTTCTCT
>VWZE01014347.1:4002-20766 GCA_013396675.1 Eubucco bourcierii | reverse complement strand
GCTTGGCTGTCTGGGCTGCATGTGCACACTGCAGACTCATGTTGAGCTTTTCATCAACCCAGACCCGCAGGTGCTTTTCCTCAGGGCTGCTCTCCAGCCATTCACCACCCAGCCTGGATTTGTGCTTGGGATTGTGCCTACCCAGGTGCATTTCTAAATTAACTGAGGATTGAAAATAATTGCATCAGAACATAGGGATATACCAAGTGGAGGTCAGTACTACTGTAAGAGTAAGTTAAGATGCTGGTATATTTCAGAGCACATCACTGGAAGCAAGCAACTGTAAAATCTGCCTAACACAGTGCCCATTTGTTGTGACCCAGTCACTGGCACACCAACAGTTAGTTGTTCCTGGTGTTAGTGGTCAATATCCTTAAGGCTATGTGTTTGTGCTTCTGCCCATGCCTGTTTTTCCAGCTGTTCAGTGGCAGTGCATGCTGGCATGCTCCATGGCAGCCTACGTGGCAGATGGGAAGTGGTCACTTCTACTCTCCAGGCTTGTTTTTATACTAGCAATCGTTTCTCTCCTTGGTATAATTTCGAACTATGGAAGGGAGCTGCTGCTTGCCAGGACTGCACTCAGGATGTGACCTCCATCTGCTCCTGTCACAAGTTTCCTGGGGCTGCTGTTGTGCTACTTTCACCTGCCTGGGGAGCTCAACCTACCTCAAACAAACCCCTGAGACTGGATTAATTCTTATAACACATCTATTGCTGACTGCTTTGTGTATGTGCACATACTTAACAGGGGTGCCATGAGGCCTCACCGTGAAGCTGTGCAAAATCCAACCAACAAGGGGGTATTCTGGCTTCAGTCCCTGGCCTCTCTCTGATTTTTGCAGCTTTGCTTGGCTTTCTTTCTCTGGACACACAGAGATGGCTCAAGCCTGTATGGCACAATGACCTGCTTTTAATCCCCCCCCCCCCCCCCCACCCCCCCGCCCCGCCGCACGACGCCANTCCCCAAGTTAGGCTCACCATAAAGAACAAAACTCCTAGGTATAACTGAAGCTCCTTGCAGTGATTAAGACACTACAGCATGTACAGCAAATGATATGAGACTATTTCATGGATGGCTTGATCATGAACTGTTCCCTGTAGAGTGCCTAGAAGTTAATTTTAAATTTGTGGACCTATTTCAGCATTCTAAGAGAGGACCATTCAGGCTTTTTTATTTTCTGTCCAATAGAAGCTAAATTAAATCTTACTCCCATTTTCTAGATTATTATTATTTTAGAATATGTTAAAATCTTGTTTACCGTCATGTGGGCTGCCGTGGATTTTCAAGATAGGCTAAGAATGTGATCCTTCAAATTATCTGGGGTCACATTGAAACATTTATTTTCTGTTGCTACTAAATTTCAGAAAGCATAAAGGTGGATAAAAAAGATGTTTGTGTTTATTTGCACAAACAACTCTGCAAGTCACACAGGAAGGTCCATCCTTAATATAATTTAAAATTTGGAGCTGTGAGCCTTTGCCTTCTGTTTTGTTAATGCTGAGGTTAAGGAGTCAAGGGTCAGGGCATTAATCAGTGACTATGGTGCAAAAAAGAGTTGCTGAACATGTGGTGAAATACGAGCTTGCTGTCATGGGAACAGAGTGGGAAAGAGAACCATTGGGAAGAGCCAGCCTTACCAAGGCTTCTGCAAGGGGCAGAGGCTAGCAAGGGTACCTCTGGCTGAAGCAGTTGTTTAGTGCTGATTTACACCAGGGCATTTAGTCTTCAATTCTATGGTTTTTCATGTGTCCCTTAACAAATCGGTAACCTGCTAGTCTGTTCTATGAAAGTTGAAGTAATACATGATGATTACTTCTTGGTGAGAAAGGACCAAATAGTTAGAGTGAACTCTGCAACACCAAAAGTTTCTGAGATATTATCTTTGCTCACAGTAACTTAAGCTCTAAATCCTTCTTTACTTAGTTCCCTGACAAGTTTCCATTACACAAACAACCCTTTAAGAGAAGAACTCTTAGCAGTGTGTACGGTTTATACAGTGCAGTTATGTGTCATGATACTGGAAGATGCTGAGCAGATGTAATACCCTTCACTTTGTTATTAGCAGTTACAGGAGAGGACTGCTTTGTGCAGATTCCCCTCTTCATGAAAGAAGCATGAAAGCACTCAGTCTGACTCCTTTATTTACTTGTTTTTCTTGTTTAATTTGTGATCAAAATAGGAAGATGCTTCTCTTGTCAAAAGCATCTAAATTAGTGAACTATTACTTCTTTAAAATATGCAAATCAAATTTCATGTTCTTATTTGAAGCAGAGATTCTTTTCTCCTATCACCAGTCATCAGGAAAAACTATTTCACTTCAGTATAATTCTTGAGACATTAATCATGTAGACTATAATTTCACAAGAGGCAGAGTTTTAGTTGCTTACAGTCTGTTGTTTAAGCTTAAGCTTTTAATTTATTGTGCATCTTCATTGCTACCTTAAGACCTTCTGTAAAGAAAAAAAAAAGGGGATACCAATTCCTTCTCTCATTTAAGTATGCATATGAAAACAATGTACCTGAACTTTTCCTTTTTTCACAGCCCCCCCCCCCCCCCCCCCCTTTTTTTTTTTTCCTTTTTTTGTTTCCTGTGGCAAAAGCAAGGTGAAAAAATGTGGTAGAAGATAATAGAAAATAATCTATCCAAACTAGATTCTGGTTACAGTTTGGAAACATTCAGTACTGCCATCTGTATTGTAGTTTGCAGACACATATGAATGCCTCATACCACAAGTCCAAGAAACCTGGCACTTGCTTTAATTTGTCAATAGTCTTTGCAGCTCTGGGAGAGCTGAACACAATGTAGGCTGAACCCCATCTCAGCTTTTACTGCGTTAGCCTCCTGCACTGCTGTCCTAGCTTGCCCATCTCCCTTTTCTACAAGTAGTGCAGCCTTACTCTTCTACCTCAAATGATTATCAAAGCTGGCTATAGCTGCTATTCAGCATTACTTCTGCAGATACCATCAGNTTTTTTTTTGTTGTTTTTTTTGGTTTTTTTTTTTTTTTTTTTTTTTCTTTTTTGGTTGGTGGTGGTGGATTTTTTTTTTTAAATTTTCTTTTTTTGTCTTAGTGCCTGTGAGGCTGGAGCCCTGGGGATTTCAAGCTTCTTTCATCCTCCAAAATGCCAGCAATTTCAAAGAAGTGGGTTTCTGTATGCTTTTTTTCACATACTCTACAGTACTTTTCAAACTTGACTTGAAAGCTCTTTCTCTGCAGGTGAGAAGTGAGTGCAGGCAGGGGACACATTTATCTTTCACTCTCTAGCAGAAACAGTAACCAGAGAGAGGAAAGCACCCTGACACAAGCAAGCTGTGCATAGTCCAGAAAAATGACGTTGACTTTTGCATCTTCCCCCCTTTTTTTCTTTTTTTGTTGTGGCCTCCTTCTGAAGTTTACAAAGTAGCAAACTCATGCAGTGGAGAACCAGATTTAGGATGTCTTAGCTTTGTGTTCTTGAGAAACAGATGTAAGAAACGATCAAACAAAACCAACCATGTAAAGTCCTTTACTCTTGCCCTCATTGGGAGAATTCAGCCTTCAGCTTTTGCTCTTTCTAGGTTATGAACTACCAGGTGACAGAGCTGGAGATGTGTAAATGCTTGTGTGTAGGCCTTGTGCATCTTCATTTAGACCAGAAAAGGTGGGTGGTGAAGGAAAGCAGTAAATGGGAATAAATCCTATTCCTGGTAACCAACCCAGCAGTGGTAATTAAGAGGATAGTAACTGATAGAATGGAAATGTAATTAAGAGCGCTTGCTCACATGACCAGATCAGTATGGAGAAGGGAACAAGGCAGTAAGCAGATAAATGCTGGAGGGAACAACAGGATATGCACATGATCTGGTTAAGTTGTGCATGTAAGGAGGGAATACAGAAGAAAGGGTAAGGAGTTAGGAATGAAGAAGTGAGACAAGACCAAGTAGTATGTGCAATAATCTTTGATATTAAAACCATTTAAAACTTGTCAAAAGTTATTTTCTCTGCAGATACATGCTGCATTCACTTTCTCAGTGCTTCCCATGTTAATATAAATGACAAATTTCCAGATGAATATCCTCTTAGATTTGTGTGATCTGTTCTGAGCAAAACTAAATGACAGTTTTAAAAATAAAATTGTATGCAACACAAATTTTGCCTTTTAAAAATTGCATATTATGATATTGAGGAATGATGACTTTTTGATCTGTGCTGCTCATGTGTTGAGGGGTTGAGCTGTTGTACCACTTTTAATGGTATAAGCAGAGGCATAAGTGTAATGTAATTAGAGAATATTTTTTAATAGTTCAGAAAAGCAGCTTTTGTACATCTTTCTTTGGGAGATAACCTGTACCCTTTCAAGGAAAAATTTAATTCTGCATGAAGCCTCCCTCCCAAACTTTCAGTCCTTAAAGCATAAAAATATCAATCTGTTATTCCTGAGTAATCCTTGGAAGATTGGTTGTTTCATTCTCAAGGTGCTAGCCATAGATTTTGGATGTGAAAGCTGTTATTAAATCTTAATTGAAGTCTGCACAGTAATAACAGACAGGCAAGAATCTGCAAAGCAGGAAGGTACATTTCTTGGAGCTTGGAGGAGTCTTTACGACTATAGATAGATGAATCTTTTACACTTCAAGTATCCTAGAGTGTATTTAAGGCAAGTGCTATTAAACTGAATCCATAATCATTGTTCTTTCCTACCTCCCCCTTCACTTTTATAGTCTTTTCAATGGAATGTTAATTACTTCATCAAATCTTTCAGTAATATACAAAAAGCTCATATGAAAAAAACAAAAACAAACAAACCAACCAATCAAGCAACCAATCAACTGAAAAACCAAACTGAAAAGCAACCCTAGGGTTCTATTAAGATAAACTTCACTAGTTCTTTTTTGTTTTTGTGAGCGAGACAAAGCAGGACCAGTTTAAGAACAGGGTGAAAGAATTTCTTGTGCTTAACTTTGAAGACAGTTTAGCAGTTTTGAAAAGGATCAAAGTAGCAACCTGGACTGTGTACTTCCATAGATACATAATTACATTTTATGTAGACAAAAGTTGTGGCTGGCTCGCTTGGTTTTGTTTTGTTTTTAATTTAAAAAAAAATATTTTATTTTCTTCTTGCTTTTTCTACTCCCATGCAAATTAAATAGAGGAGCTAGATGCAATGCTCTGTGATGCTAAACTTGAATGAACTACACAATCCTTGTTCTGTTTCATGTTGCTTTATCCTTTGAAGCATACAAGAAGCAAATTTGGAATGTAATGTTTCATGAATGCTTGTGATTCTCAGGCTATCATAGTATGCATCATCTTGTCTCAGGTGGTGTTACTGAGTAGGACAGATGTACTACCATTTCCCTACTACAAATGCAAATGTTTATTGTACTTACAGGATAACAATTGCTTAACTGTTGCATTTTGCAAAGTTGTGTGAAGATAAGAATGAGGGAGCACTTGTGAGAAAGGAAAAGTCAAACCACAGTTTTTGTGCTCTAAGAGGAATTGGTATTATGTGTGTGGGAGGTAAAGGTGTCAGGAAAAGGAGTGATATTTACTAAACTTACTACTCAAGCTCCCTATAGTTCAGATGTGCCTACCTAGTGGTATTTGTAGAGTGGCCTATGTGTGAAAGAGGGAAAACATGATCTTATACTTAAAAAGGAAACAAACAAACAAAAAATCTCTACCCCCTATTCTGTCTAAATCCAAAAACTTATTAGCACTTTGGAGCAGTTTTTTATACCTTCAGAACTGTCAAATCTGCCATTCTACATCAATGAAGGGCATGTGTTACATTAGAGATGTTTAATGCCAGTAAGTAAAGCCTATTGAAAACATAAGAACAAGTATAGCTATTGATCGTTAGCTGAATGCCGTCTGGCTCAGTGGCGCAATTCTCTGCCTTGAAACATTATCAGCTATCTTGCACAAGTGTTACATCTAAAACTAAACCTACTACAGAAGAAAACTGATATAAGGCTCCACAGACAGCAGATCTACCTGCTCTTTATTTAGTATTTCACTTTTTGGTGAATTAATCAAGGTAGGCAGCACCTCGACCATATTGTTATTTACTCCAATAAAATAAACAAAAATATTGCATGAGTAATGTTCATGCTACTGAGCTGCCAAAAGCCAACTACCATGAAGATAATATTTAGTTGTTAAATTTGGGATTAGTGGATTAGGATGCATCATTAGTAAAAATCAACACTTGTCACATCTATGCAAGTCCCCTGAGCTATAACCATCTTGGACATCTCTTTTGTTCCAGTTATTTTCAGTTTTGTTTTCTGCTCTACAGAATTTCCCAGGAGATGTGATGGGTCAGTAGAAGGCCAAAGAAGGACTTCAGGCCTAATCTAATCAATAGTGTAACAAAGGTAATGAAAGAAACTGTGTCACCTTGGAATCTCATTTTATCAGCTCGGTTCCTAATGGGATGTGACAGCAAAGTTGATTTGTGTCTCCTTAGGACAGAATTTGTGCAAGGGCTTGTGCAAGGCTGGCTGTGTGACGAAGAGTAATCTAACTTCATGATGGCTACAGCTAAAGGTTGAAACTAGAGGTCCTTACACAGTGAACGTCAAATAGTTAATTACCTTCATTTTCTGTGTATGCATTAATTATGGTTTGTCTTTATTAAAAGAGATGGTAACTTCTAAAGACCCTTTACAGTTAAACAGAAATTGGTTTCACAAATTAGAAAGCAATAGTCACTGTCTTTAATACATATTCCAAGCATGAGCTTTCACTTTGGTTCTCTGTAATGGCTTTTTGCGAGCGCATACAGCTAACCATGTGATGTTTCTGTGAGACTGAAGTCAATGTCTTTATTTCTTTTGCCCTGTAATTTGCTTCCATATTACTTATTTATCCTAAATGTAGTCGCTGCCGTTGTAGCCTCTACTGATGTA
This sequence comes from Eubucco bourcierii, assembly GCA_013396675.1. Lineage (NCBI taxonomy): Eukaryota > Metazoa > Chordata > Aves > Piciformes > Ramphastidae > Eubucco > Eubucco bourcierii. The sequence continues at coordinate 13,867 of VWZE01014347.1, read as the reverse complement.
TTCTTGTGGGTAGCAGTGCTGTGAACGTGTAGCTATCATTTGGATATTTGGAAAAATATTACTAATATAGCTATCAGTGTTGGTCAAGAAGCTCTTGCATCTTACTCCTTTTCATTGAGGAGGCAATCATTATTACCTTTTTTTTATCCATGCATTACATTTTAACATAAAAAAATTACATTTCTTGTCTGATCAATTAAGAGCAAGTTTTCTGAATCTCATTTTCAGTTATTGAAGTTTTCTGTATGAGGATTTCCATAAATTGACTTGATATGTAAATACTTCAGTAAATCTACCTTCTTACTAATCCTTCAATTACATTCTGTAGAACCTTTTTACTTTCCTATAATATGAAGCTAAACCTTCCTCTCACCTACTCCTTCACATAAACAATGCAGTAAAAATTATGGACATGACAGCTAAATCCAGCACTTAAGTCCCAGGCATAGTAGCTATGTGCTGTTGCTGCTCCCTGTTTCTTTCTAATAAGCTGTAAGCAGTGCAGTATCTTGTCAGTTAATTTAAAGTGATTTCTCAAGGGATTGCACAGCTTATGTGTATCAGGTCCCTACCAATCCACTTAAAGCTTAAATTCACCAGACTGAGAAACATGGTGTGGGATTGGATCTTATTTGCTGCAGTAGAATCATTCATTTCCCTGTGAAGTATCACGATACCATTTTGATCTAGCATAAGTTGTACTGAAAATGCTCTTGAACCACATTTTCTGGAGATGGCAAATCCTGTGCCTCTGAAAAGAAGAGCTCTCACTTTCTATTTGCTTGTATTTGAAATATACCAAAACCTGCTATTTCTGTGATCTTAAAGAAAATACTTTCTTACTCTGTTGCATAAGCTAACAGAAGGCATGCTTTGTTGAAATTAAAACTCCCTGTTACTCTTGAAATATCAATGTTGTTATTACTCTTTGTTTAATTAACTTGGAAAGTTTACTGGTATTTGACTCAAATATCTAAAACTTGGTTATTGATGGTCTGGGAAACACCACTTGAGTTTGAGATGAACCTAAAAGGCTGATTCAAATATTGCTGGAAAGTCAAACCTTGACTCTGTTTAGGGCTTTTTGGTTACTGCAACTCTTTTGATCTTCCTGCACAGTACTGAAGCCATCTCATTTGGTGAATATTCATTCAAATAGATGTTTCTGTGTTTTCTGGTATTTCAGTTGAGAGGAAAGATAAAATTATGCATCACAATAACATAAAATTTCAACCTCTGTTTCTCCACAGCAGCATTGTATAAAGCCACCACCCCACAATCTTCCTTATGGATGGCATCAATTCATTACATATGAGCTAAGTATCACATAAGGCACAGAAAACACAGTGAATTTATAAACTACTTCACCATTTCAAATGTGCTTTCTCAGTAATTATTTACCTTGACTGAAGTATGCATGGCTAGATGTCTCTCAATAGCTGAACTCTGCCATGCCTTGCAGCACCAGTACCTAACAGAGATGCTCCCACTGTAGTTAGCTCAGAGATGCTTTTGCCTTCTAAACCGCTAGCAGCACATGGTAACAGACAGTATAGAGCACAGCACTGTATAGAACTCACCGGCATCTCAAGGACCATGTCTTCTCACAGCTGGGGCACTTTTTGTGCCAGTCTGTTCCTGCTTTTTGCTGCCACGTACACAAAGAGCTGCTTTACTACTCCTCTTCCACATCTACTTTCAGGCAAAGTGTGCCGGGGACTGTAGTGAGCCCTATGTTTTCCGTTACAATTATACCCCAGAAAAAACGAAAGTACTACAGGAGGTAGTGTACAAGAGGAAATTCTGAGTTTTAGCCTTCCACTACGTAAGCGTCATGTGCAGGGCTCACGGGTGGTGACTCGGAACTTCCATTCTGTTTCGCTGTTTTTTCAACATAAAGAGTTACAGGAATTGACATGCTGGTTAAGATGGGTGTACAGATGTTGCAAAGGAAAAGAAAGGTTATGGGCAGGCATTTCTAACTGTCTGCTTTCTTATGGCATTGCTGCTAAAATGTCTCCAAAATTCTGGGGTTCGTTTGATATGATTTTAGAACAGCATCTCTTGAATGTCTTACTTTGCCTTTTTTGTTTTTAATATAAAATTCCTACAAACCTATCTGGAAATTGTGTGTTCTATGGAAATCTGAGAGACAGGAATCAGCACTCTGGAATGACACTTGTTTTTTTGTTTTGTTTTCTACACTTGATGTTTCTGGTGGTGTTTTCTACACTTGATTGTTTCTGGTGGTGTTTTCTACACTTGATTGTTTCTGGTGGTGTTTTCTACACTTGATTGTTTCTGGTGGTGTTTTCTACACTTGATTGTTTCTGGTGGTGTTTTCTACACTTGATTGTTTCTGGTGGTGTTTTCTACACTTGATTGTTTCTGGTGGTGTTTTCTACACTTGATTGTTTCTGGTGGTGTTTTCTACACTTGATTGTTTCTGGTGGTGTTTTCTACACTTGATTGTTTCTGGTGGTGTTTTCTACACTTGATTGTTTCTGGTGGTGTTTTCTACACTTGATTGTTTCTGGTGGTGTTTTCTACACTTGATTGTTTCTGGTGGTGTTTTCTACACTTGATTGTTTCTGGTGGTGTTTTCTACACTTGATTGTTTCTGGTGGTGTTTTCTACACTTGATTGTTTCTGGTGGTGTTTTCTACACTTGATTGTTTCTGGTGGTGTTTTCTACACTTGATTGTTTCTGGTGGTGTTTTCTACACTTGATTGTTTCTGGTGGTGTTTTCTACACTTGATTGTTTCTGGTGGTGTTTTCTACACTTGATTGTTTCTGGTGGTGTTTTCTACACTTGATTGTTTCTGGTGGTGTTTTCTACACTTGATTGTTTCTGGTGGTGTTTTCTACACTTGATTGTTTCTGGTGGTGTTTTCTACACTTGATTGTTTCTGGTGGTGTTTTCTACACTTGATTGGTTTTGGTGGTGTTTTCTAATAATCAGTTTTGATTTGTCCATTCTTTGGACTTGACTTTTGCACAGTAATGTCCACAGTATACCAGTGGTTACTCAGAAGCTCAGTTAAATCAAACAGGAAAATACTATATGCATTCTGGTTGCAAAGTTGGATTGGTTTCCCAAATGTTATTATATCCTTGGTCAGTAAAATAAGAAAGAAGAATTTCTTTCTGTTCTATCTCTGCCTACAGTGTGAAATCTTCCAAGCAAGGCAAATCTGAAAATAGTAAAAGGATTTTTCTGTGTAGGTAATGTTTGTAGTTAATGAAGACAGCGTGTCAGTGGCGAGATGGGTGTTTTGTTTTGCATTGGGTTTTGTGCAATGGCAGAGAAAAGGATGTAGAAATAAGAAGGCTACAGAAACCGAACAGTTGGCAGAGGAAATGAGGATAAAAGCACATAAGTGATTGCACAAGATGATGATATACTTTTATGGAAATGGAACTGGCATTTCCATAGAGAAAATGTGGTGAAATAATTTTATAAAAGAGAAGATATTGAGACAAGGATGTGATTATACATCAGTAAAATACTTTTGGAAGATGTTAGTGGAATACATTTAATTTTGTATAAGCCGTGGGATCTAAGATGAGCAACAACAAGTAATGGATAAGAAGGATTTGACTTTTACAAGTGATGTGTGTGTTTAGATGAGATCTGAGAAGTGGATAACTGGGGAGCATGTAACAAGTCCCTTAATCAGAAATTTGTCAGAAGTGGTGGAAGGAGAGAACGAGTGGATTGTGTGATAATAAAGAAGTTTTGAAAGGCAGTATTACCAATGTTGAATTTTACAATGAACTATTGTCCCCGCTAAGTGTCTTTGCCTGCATTTCCTAGTGCATGCTTTGCCCTCAGATAGTTCCAAGAATCTTTCTTCTGTACCTGCTTACAGAAGCTTCTAATGTCTGAACTAATTTTTCTTCAAGTCTAAGGCCACCCCACGTGATTTCTGAACAATTATCCTGCACAAGTCCTTGCAAATAGAAAAGAAACTTCCATGCGTGAATCATAAAAAGTAAAATAATACTTACTTTACATTTCTTTACAGCAGCATTGCACAGTGGTTCTGCCATCCAGCCTTTCTCAGTGGGTGGATTTCCAGCTATTTCACTCTATGATTTTTGTCATGAGTCTCACCTCCTTCCCCTTAAAATGAGGAGTGAAAAGAATTACTATTCAGGACACACTACTATTTTCCACTAAAATGCACTGTAGTATCACAATAAACATGGATAATTTTAGAGAGAGAGGGGTCCTAAGAAGGAGGAAATAGCACAACTTATGATATTCCAAGAAAAAGGGGAAAGGCAGAATTTTAAATATTATGTGCTAAGAGAAAGGCAGTAGGAAAGGAGTTGAAAGTGTTAAACACCCTGCCCCAATCCTCAGTGACAGCAGTTTTGTGATAGTAGTTATTAAGAAGTAATATCCAGTTAAATATGTGGTGTTGTTAAATTGATGATTAAACCACGTGCTAAAAACTATTTAACAAAAGCCTTGGAACTTAGGGTTTTATCCTTTAGTGAAGTTATAGGAAAATGATAAATCTTTTCTTCTTGAAAAGTACTATGGCAACAAAAAGGAAAGTGACAGCACAGTTCGATTTCATCAGAATTATGCATAAGTCATTAACTATGTTTAATATCTACTAAATTGACTTAAATGTGACTAGAATATAGAGAAAATAGGAACCATTCTGTTGACATAAGATAAAATGGACTGAAGAGATGCCAGATTTGAACTGTTGTGCTGGTTTGAGGCTAATTAGAATATTTTAATGGAGAAAATTACACTATAGGCTGTGAAAGGAAAACATCATGATGTCTACTTCACTCATAGGCTTGCTGAAGAATTGTTTGGGAACAATAACCAAAATATATAGATAAGTCAGTCTGTCTCTGTTGCTTGCTGGGAGAGCAGCTCTGGTGGTCTAGCAGCTTCTGGCTCTGTCTCCTCTGACGATTATTTTTCACTAACCACTTTTCTTCTAACTCCCCTGGCCAATGCTCCTAATTTACCATGCGTGTAAGGCAAACCTTGGGGTAAGGTACAGGGGTGGGGAGAAGGTGGAAGGGTGGTTGGAAGCCCCTGCTGGGGTCTCTGATTTCTGGGAGGGGAGTTGTGTTTCTGTATTACCTTTAACTTGTCTATTTCTGTAACTGTTCCTGTCTATAGTGTGTATCTCTGCTTGTACATTGTGCTGAGCTGTAAATAGAGCTTCATCACTTAACTTCCAGCTGGCTGAGTTCTAGTCTGGGTCATTTTACAAAGTGTGTGTGTGGGGAACTCCCAAACCTTCACAACTGTTTACAGATAAACAGAGACAATTCACCATAGACCAATTTGGGTTTGGGCTTAGTAGGTTTTTGGGTTTTTTTTTTCATTTGGTTTTGCTTGGGTTTTTTTATTTTGGTTTTCATAGAATCAACCAGGCTAGAAGAGATCTCCAAGATCACCCAGTCCAACCTATCACCCAGCCCTATCCAATCAACTAGACCATGGCACTAAGTGTCTCATCCAGTCTTTTTTTGAACACCTCCAGGGATGGCGGACACCTCCCTGAGCAACCCATTCTAATGGCCAATCACTCTCTCTGTGAAGAGAGTTTCTGTTAGGTGTTTTTTTCCCAGGAAATTCATTGTTGCTGTTTCAGTGTTTGTAGTGCAGGTGTTCATATTTTCAAGGCATTTATTTTCTTTCTTAAATATGAAATTAAAGTAGGGGTGTTGAGTGTGCTGGGTGGTGTCAGCTGCACAGACCTATCATAACTGAAGCATTTTTTTTTCAGTGGTCATTGTTCTCTGGGTAGGTATTTTTTTAGCAGAGACCTCTACCTGTTTCAAATTTTAATTACTGGAATTATATATTGGGGGAGCTTGGGAGACAAGTGTAATAAGCACAGAAAACTCATTTCCCTTGGAGATCAGACTAAATGATAACATTTATTTGCACAATAATAGAGTATGTGATGAAATGTATACATATTTTATAATATTTTTATAATTATAAATATATTTTAATTATAATATTCAAGGCCAAGTGTAAGGTCCTGCACCGGGGTAGGCACAATCCCAAGCACAAATCCAGGCTGGGGGGCGAATNGGCAAGGGAGGGGATTCTGCCCCTTTACTCTGCTCTTGTCAGACCCCACCTGGAGTACTGTGTGCAGTTCTGGAGCCCTCAGCACAGGAAGGACATGGAAGTGTTGGAGCGGGTCCAGAGGAGGGCCACGAGGATGATCAGAGGGCTGGAGCAGCTCTCCTATGAGGACAGGCTGAGAGAGTCTGGGCTCTGCAACCTGGAGAAGAGGAGGCTTTGAGGGGACCTGATAGTAGCCTTCCAGTATCTGAAGGGGGCCTACAGGAAGGCTGGGGAAGGATTATTTACAAGGTCCTACAATGACAGGACAAGGGGCAATGGGTTTAAACTGGCAGAGGGGAGATTTCAACTGGATGTTAGGAGGAAGTTCTTTGCAGTGAGGGTGGTGAGGCACTGGAACAGGTTGCCCAGGGAGGTCGTGGATGCTCCCTCCCTGGAGGTGTTCAAGGCCAGGTTGGAGGAGGCCTTGAGTAACCTTTACTAGTGGGAGGTGTCCCTGCCTATGGCAGGGGGTTGGAGCTGGATGATCCTTGAGGTCCCTTCCAACCTTGCCATTCTATGATTCTATGATTTTACAATATTTACCAAGGATGTTAATAGCCAGTTGTGAGAGCAATAATGAATTTATGGCCATAAGGAATTGAGGACAAAATCTTCATATACTTGTATCTTCAAGTCTGAATTTTTCGAAGTAATTTCATGTTGTCACTCAGTTTTGTTTTCTCTTGGTGCTTGATCAATCCCTTAATTTAAATCAACTTCTGAAAAACTTCTAGGGCTCCTGTAGTCTCAATTGATATACGGGTTATTTTGAATTGAAGTTAACATCTCTCTTCAAAGCAAAATCTGATTTCTTTGATTTTCATTATGCAAATAGAAGAAAATGGAGGAAGTAAACAAGAAACATGAATGTGGTTTTGAGTTGGATGTACATTCTTCTGCTACTTTATGGTTCAAAGTTTTGTGTTTTAATAGTACCAGTGAAGAAATGCTGATTCACTTCCATGCTGACAGCTGCATATTTTGCCTGAAACTGAAGTGAAAATGTTTGGGGTGTTTGTTGTGGGGTTTTTTTGGTGTTTTTTTTTTTTAAATATGTGTATTAAATTAAAAAACAAAACAAAAACCAAAACCACTACCCCCCCCACCCCCAAACCCACAAAGACTCTAAATGTGTTGCTGGTTCAGGAAAGTTTCTCCAGTGACTTTCAGGATGAAGATGACTTTCATATAAATAATTCAAAGATGTTCTGGCAGGCCTTCCAATCTCTGCTGCAGATACCATCAGAATTTAATGCAGTAGGCGCACATAATTGTGTTCAGATTGTGTTATTAGGGACCATGGTTACCAGGAAGTCAGCTATGTTTATGCAGCTTCCTTCTAAAGATTTTTTTTTTATGTTATTTTTTTTTCAAAGTAAAGCCTAAAGTGCCCTAGTGCTAAAGGTACAGAATTGGATTTTAGGGTAACTGCTTTTGCTTTGCTGTATCTTTTAATGAGAATGACAAATTAGCCTAGAGTGGGAAATGCATCATCTTGCTGAGAATCAGAGAACTGTTTAGGCCATTGCCCAAATATGATTCTTATGTAGTTACCAGTTAATTTGTCTTGACCTTCAACTTCATCAAGATGTGACCTTTTGCAGTTGCTACCTTGTGAGTTAGACATAGGCCTGGCTGCAGCCAACACTTAGTCTGTCGTTTCTTATTCCACTTCTTGCAGCAGCCACATATCATACTTGAAAAGATTGAAAGGGCTTGGCTTTGACAGAAGGTGGATGTGTCTGAGGTTAAACTAGGCTGTGGCCTTAAAAAACTGCAGGCAGTCAGTTTCCCTTTTTGTGAAGAGAGCCACTTCCTGCTAGCACTGATATATACCACTGGGTATGAAAAGTGGAAACCCCCCATTGCCCTCAGAACTCTATGTAGTGGAACCTACAGTAAGTGTAAAAGCATAATGGTGTGGTTATTTTTGGAGAAGTAGGAAACTCCTGTGGGAGTAGGGTTTTCTCATGGGTTGTTTTCACCATCCGCCCAGTTACTTGTCTACAGTGTTTTGGAGGGAAAGACAAAATAGCTAATAAAATACTGAAGAAATCATTGCATTTTGGGGGATATTTTTGCACAGCTTGGTGATTTTTTTTTTTTTTTCCCCCTGTATATGCTACAGGCTTAAAAATGGAAGCACTTTACTTCCCAAGAAAGGCATAAGATTGCTGCTGAACAAGAAAAGATATGTCTGATTGGTAGATTGTGATGAAAATTTCTACTTGTGGACAGAGATATGGTCTTCTCTTGTCAACTGAAATCAGTTACTTTGGAAGGAGAAACAATTTTTCCCCCTCCGTTTCTGATATATGAAGATTGACTTCAAGTGTTTGGCAGCAGTCTGTTTTTAAATGTTACTACTGCAGTGCAGGTTTGAGGGGATATTATCTCTAAGCAGCACCACAGCTACTGCAATAGGTTAATATGGATTTACATGTTTTTTGTACCTGCATAGCTTCTGTATTGTGACTTGCACTTCATTGTGATGCTAAAAGTTATCTCTGTGTCTCCTTTTCCTTGGTACTGATTGGTCATTATTATTCATCGGTGCCATTTACTGTTAGTAAAATGGAACTTTAGAAGTGGATGGGAAATTCAGAGTTTAACAGTTTTTTATTTACAATTAGTTGAGATCTGTGAGCAGTTGGAATTCAAACCCAACTAGATGTGTTCCTGTGTGATTTACTCTAGACGATCCTACTCTAGCAGGGCAATTGGCCTAGATGAACTTGAGTCACTTCCAACCGCTGCCGTTCTGTCAATTTGTAACACGGAGCTGTTACTGGATTTTCATCGCTTTTGCCAAAAAGAAGGTACTAGTCATGAGAGAGGAAATGGCAAGCAGTGTGGTCTGATATGAGTAGCACCTAGTCCTAGAAAATATGGTTATAAATCCATTCTTCTATTTCTCTACCATTATTTTAGAAAGAGATTTTAAGCATTGCAGGAACTAAGCAATTTCTGATATTGAAACTTTTCTTTTGAATGCAAACTTGAAATAGTTAAATGTGAAAAAGAATAGCAATGACTCCTCAGTGTGCAGATTTTTTTTTAATGTAATTTTTTGAGATTTTGTTGATATCAACTATCTCTCATATACTGTGAATAAGACTATGTTCCCTTTCAGTTTTATTTAAAGTAGGAAAGAGGAAGCACTCCAAAAAAGAACCAGAATATCACTGCATAATGTCTAGTTGGTGGCATTCTCAAAGTTGTCTTCGACTGACCGGTACAACTTGCTTGAGTATTGGTGAGAAACTTTGTGCTTGAAAGCAGCTTCCATGCTTGAAAGATAACTTCTTTTCTTCTGATAATCATGACAACAGGATGGAAACTAGGTTTTACGATGTTTGTTAATCAAACTTTGAAAATATAATAATCTGGAAATGTATCAGGAAAACATAGTCATAAGCTATTTCTCAAGCTTTTCCTTTAAAATGGAGGTAAATTTCACCTTATCCCTAGTGCTTTGCTCATAGGTTAATGGCTAGCAAAAGAAGTGAAAATTCTTAATTCCTTACAATTCTCTAGAAACACATCTTCACCACACAGTTAAGAACCACACCATGTTACTTTGAAGAAGGCCAATGGCATCCTGGTCTGCATCAGGAATAGTGTGGCCAGCAGGAGCAGGGAGGTCATTCTCCCCCTGGAGTCTGTGCTGCTTAGGCCACACCTTGAGTCCTGTGTCCAGTTCTGGGCCCCTCAATTTAGGAAGGACATTGAGGTGCTTGAGC
>VWZE01014346.1:30670-90312 GCA_013396675.1 Eubucco bourcierii | reverse complement strand
TGCTCAGCACCAGAGCAGCCTCTTTGCACAGCCCTGCAAAGAGTTGCTGCTCAGCAACTGGGTTGCTGGGTTGCTCAGCTCGCTGGGTTGCTGCTCAGCACCAGAGGGACCTGGGCCTGCCAAAGCCTCCCACTGCTCCTAGGCTGCTCCACGACAGGAGTCAGTGGCCAGGTCCCACCAAATCTGACTGCAGATGAAGCAGAACCGAGGGCTGACTGGTGATGGCTGAATGCTAGAGGGTCACAGAAGGGTGGGGCTTAGGAAGGACCTCTGCAGGTCATCGAGTTCAGCCCCCACCCCCGCCCACCCTGACCCGGGGCAGGCTGCAGGGCTGGCACCCAGGCCAGCCTGTGACTGGAAGCAGGGCGGCAGGCAGGCGATGCTGTGGCAGGGCAGGGCTGGCACTGTGATGTGTGACACAACTGTACAGCTCCTGCTGAGAGTGGGGCACGTTCCTAGGCACTGCCACCACACAAATAAATAATGATAATAATACCTGGGGTGGGGAGGAGGGCATCTGTCATCTGACACAGCCTCGCTGCAGAGAGCAAAGAGCCAGCAGCCTGCAGCTGCCACCAGCCACAGCACTCCACTCACATTTGGCCATGCAGCTGGCAGGGGCTGCAGCTGTGCCATGGGCAGCTCCACAGTGGGGCTGGCAGGGATGGAGGTTGCTATCGAGGCCAACCAGAGGTGTGCTGGCACCAGCACCCACAGCACTCCAGTCCTTACTGGTGCAAGCTTTGGAGCGGGTCCAGAGGAGGCCACAAAGATGCTCAGAGGGCTGCAGCAGCTCTCCTATGAGGACAGGCTGAGTTGGGGCTCTGCAGCCTGGAGAAGAGAAGGCTTCCAGGAGACCTTAGAGTGGCCTTCCAGTATCTGAAGGGGGCTACAGGAAGGCTGGGGAAGGACTATTGGCAAGGCCTTGTAATGCCAGGACAAGGGGCAATGGGTTTGAACTGGCAGAGGGGAGATTGAAACTGGATGTTAGGAGGAAGTTGTTTGCAGTGAGGGTGGTGAGACACTGGCACAGGTTGCCCAGGGAGGTTGTGGCTGCTCCCTCCCTGGAGGTGTTCAAGGCCAGGCTGGAGGAGGCCTTGAGTGACCTGTGCTAGTGGGAGGTGTCCCTGCCTATGGCAGGGGGTCGGAACTGGATGATCCTTGAGGTCCCTTCCAACCTTACCATTCTATGATTCAAAGCTTTCATGACCAGGAATCATGGATCCACATAATGGGCTGGGTTGGAAGGGACCACAAAACTCATCCAACTCCAACCCCCTGCCATGCCCAGAGACACCTCCCACCAGCCCAGGGTGCTCAGGACCTCATCCAGCCTGGTCTTCAACACCTCCAGAGAGGGGGCAGCCACAGCCTCCCTGGGCAACCTGTGCCAGTCTCTCCCCACCCTCACTCTCAACAATTTCTTCCTCCTCTCCACTTTCACTCTCCCCTCTCCCAGCTCAAAGCCATTGTCCCTCATCCTGGCACCACCTTGTCCAAAGTCCCTCCCCTTGACCAAAGTCCCTTCCCAGCTCTCCTGGAGCCCCTTTAGGCTCCAAACATGGTGTGCAGGGCACAGCCCTCATGTGCCACCCCCAGCAGACCTTATCTTACCTTTTTTGTGGATGCTTCTCTACAAAGTCCCTCCACAGCAATGAGGATTCTTTATTTCTTCAGTAAAGTGTTTTCCCACTTTGAGCAGGGACCAGTCCTCATTTCCTGGTCACAGGGGTTGGGTCTTCTACTGGAATCACCCTAAAGCAGACAGAGACACAAATCAGGAGAGCCAGACTTGCCCTCAGCCCAAAGGCACCAGCCCTTAGATGCAGCCCTGAGCCACAGGGCAGGGAGAAGGCAAAATCTGCTGCTTCATGGTGTCACCAACAGCAGCTCCTTGAGCTAAATTATGTTGAAAGAAGCAAAAGCAGCATGGCCTGCAGCTCCAGAGACATGATTGTGTCACCCTGCTCTGGTGGCACCTATGGAGCCCTCAGCACAAGCAGGACACAGAACTGCTGCAGAGGGCCCAGAGGAGGCCACCAAGATGCCCAGAGGCTGCAGAACCTCCCCCATGGGGACAGGCTGGGAGAGTTGTGGCTGTGCAGCCTGGAGACAGAAAGCTGCAGGGAGACCTCAGAGCAGCCTGCCAGGAGTTGAAGGGCTGCAGGAGAGCTGGGGAGGGACAAGGACTGGCAGTGCCAGGATGAGAAACAATGGTTTGGAACTGGAGCAGGGCAGGGTTAGGTTGGACACCAGGAGGAAGCTCTGCACAGTGAAGGTGGTGAGACACTGGCACAGGCTGCCCAGAGAAACAGTGGAGCCCCCATCCCTGGGGGTGTCTGAGGTCCAACTTGATGTGGCTCTGAGCAGCCTGCTCTGTTTGGAGATGTCTCTACTGCCTGCAGGGGGTGGACAAGATGCCCTTTAAGGGTCCCTTCCAGCCTGATCCATTCTGTGAAGCTGTAATTCTAAGACCCAGATGTGATGGAGAAAGGTCAGCTGCAGGTGGGCAGCTCAGCTGCTGGAGACCTGCACACTGATGCTTTGTGTTATCCTTGCAGGCTGTGCTGGAGCTGTGGCAGCCAAGCTGGAGACAAAACCGAGGAGCTCAGTAAGTCAGCTGTGGGCACAGCAGCAGGATAGTAGCTGGCATTGGCACCACAGGGGGCACTGCCCTCCTCCTCCTGCTTTGCCCCTTTCTGGCAGGCTTGAGGAAAATTGAACAGCTTTCTCTGGTCTTACTGAGCAGGAGGGATAAATGCCAAGTGCTGTGGGGTCAGCACATGGCACGAATTACCAAAGTCACTGCCCCAGGTCCCTGATTTCCAGGGAGCTAGGAAGTGGCATGAATGATCCATGGACTGATAGAATGGGTTGGGCAGGAAGGGACCTTCAAGACCATCCAGTTCCAGGCCTCTGCCATGCCCAGGGACACCTCCCACCAGCCCAAGGTGCTCAGGGCCTCATCCAGCCTGGCCTTCAGCACCTCCAGGCAGGGGGCAGCCACAGCCTCCCTGGGCAACCTGTGCCAGTGTCTCACTGGAGTAAGGAGTGTTTGGTTTGGAAGTGATGCTGTGGTACCACAAAGCTTTGCCACTTGTGCTCCAGCACAATTGTGGCTCCCTTCTGAACTGCCTCCTTTTACCTCTCCAGAAGTATGTCAATATTTCACAGGATGTAATAAAGTTGTTCTGGAAAGGAAAAGCAACAACAAATCCTCTTGCCAGCAATGAAGCAGCTGATACCCTGCTGCTCCTTCCTTCCTAGGCTGGCTCTGCTGAGTTAAGGCAGGTCTGCTCCTGCTTTTCATCATGGCAGGTGTGCTCAGGTGGGTTAATAGGGAAGGGCAGGTGGTTGGCAGTCAAAAAGAGCCAAAGCAGGGCTGTGTTAGGCGCAGTGTGGCAGCTTCAGCACTTTGGTAAACCTGGGACTTCTCTGGAGGGACCTGGAGCTGCTGCAGAGGGTCCAGAGGAGGCCACCAAGATAATCAGAGGTTACAGAACCTCTGCTGTGGGGACAGGCTGGGAGAGTTGTGGCTGTCCAGCCTGCAGAAGAGAAGGCTGCAGGCAGACCTCAGAGCAGCCTGCCAGTAGCTGAAGGACTCCAGGAGAGCTGGGGAGGGACTTTGGACAAAGGCTGGCAGTGCCAGGGTGAGGGACAATGGCTTTGAGCTTGGGATAGAGGAGACTGAGAGTGGAGAGGAGGGAGAAATTGAGTGAGGGTGGGGAGAGACTGGCACGGGTTGCCCAGGGAGGCTGTGGCTGCCCCCTGCCTGGAGGTGCTGAAGGCCAGGCTGGATGAGGCCCTGAGCACCCTGTGCTGGTGTGAGGTGTCCCTGGGCATGGCAGGAATTTGAGCTGGATGAACCTGAAGGTCCCTCCCAGCCCAACCCATTCTCTGAACCCATGCAAACGCCACCCAGCAGTGCCCTGGGGCCATGGTCCATGCACCCTTCTCCTGCCCCAGGGCGCAGGCTCAGCAGCAGCCTGCAGGAATGCAGCCCCAGCAGCAGCCTGCAGGAATGCAGCCCAGCAGGTCCCCAGCAGGGAAACTGAGTGGACAGCTCTGTCCTTGCCCCTGCCTCAGTGGCACAAACCAGGTGCTGAGAGCTGAGGGGCAGAGCGGCAAACCCCCAGCTAGGAGCAATGCTAATGAAAGGACAGCAGCGACAATTCCTCACCCGAGGCTGCTGCCTGAGGCAGCTCCCTCTGCTTTCTGGGTTGCTTTAACCTCTGGCTGCTGTTCTGTGCCACCAACTGGGCCTTCCTCCCCTTTTTTTCCCATTTCTCTCCCCAAACAGCTTTCTCCTTGCCCAAAGTCCCCTGTGTCTTGGCAGGGTTGTGCCCTGGAGGACAGAGGGCACAGTGTGGGGCTTGCTCAGCTGCTTCAGGAAGTCTAACACCACTTTCTCCTGCTTCCAACAGCTCAGGTGGAGGTGGGGGCAGCAGCTGGCCAGGACAGACAACCCAGCTCCACAGGTAAGCTCACTCCCTCCCGAGTGGAGAATGCTTTGCTGACTACATTTTGGTCTCATGGAGCAGAAGGGATCTGCCTCAGTGCTTCTGCCAGGCACCCAGGGACAGAAGAAGAGGACACAGCCTCAAGCTGTGCCAGGACAGGGTCAGGCTGGATCTTAGGAAGAAGTTCTTGACAGACAGAGTGATTGGCACTGGAATGGGCTGCCCAGGGAGGTGGTGGAGTCCCCATCCCTGGAGGTGTTTAAGAGGAGGATGCATGAGGCACTTAGTGCCAGGGCTGAGTTAGTTAGAAGGTGTTGGTTGATAGGTTGGGCTCGATAGTCTCGAAGGTCTTTTGCAAGCTGCTTAATTCTGTGGTCCTGTGATGTTGCTTAGGATGTCTCTGAAAAGTTATAGGTGCCCATGGCAACCCAGGATGCCCACTGCAGCCAGGTGCAGTGTCCCTGCCAGAGCAGCAGGCTGCCAGCTTCATCTTGTACAACCTTTAGGAAGGACAAGAGGATCCAGGAGGGTGTCTGGTTCCCTTGAAGCACTGCCAGGCTGCTGGGCAGCAGCAGGGCAGCACACCTTGGGGCCAGCCAGGTCTTCTGACCTGCTAGCAAAACACCTGGCAAAAGCTGAAGGTGCGGGCAAAGCTAAAACGATTTGGTGCTTTGGGCTCCTCCCACAGCCAGGGTGAGGAGCAGTGAGTGCAGGCAGCCCACAGCCAGCAGGCGACCAGCAACCAGCCTGTGACCGCACAAAGTGCCCCCAGCTCTCCTGCACAGCAGGGCACTGGGGGAGGGCACACTGCTGCAGGCTGCAGAGTTGGCACTTTGGGTGGGAATGAGTCAGCCTAAGGGAAGTGGTTCTCAAAGAAGGCAGAAAAAATGGTACAGGGGAATGCTGCCAGTGGCAGGCTGACAGAGCAAAGCCAAGCACTGCCCTCCCAGCCCAGTACTGTGAGGCAGGTGCAGCTCCAGGCAGCACTCTCCTCCTTGGCCAAGAGAGCCCTGCCTCCCATGGGTACCTTCTTCCTGACAGCTCCAAGTGTTGTGAGGGACACAGCAGACCTCCTTGTGTCACTCCTAGTCCTGGAGACATACAGAGACAGCAGCACTCCTGGTTCAAGGACCTCTGTAAAACCAAGCCTGACTTGCCCTTAGGTTTATCCATCTCCTGTCGGCACTGCCACACCTCTCTGCGTCCTGGCACGCACCAGACTCTTACTCCTGCGGGTGGGAGTGGCCAAGATGACCTTTGAGGGTCCCTTCCAACCTGACACCTTCTATGATTCATTCAAGGGCACCTAGCAGCACACCTTGGTAGATGTAGTTCAGAGAAACGCCCCCTGGACCAGCAGGGTTCCTCCTCTGAATGGAGTTCCCATTCCAATCCAAACTGTTCGGCCCTGCCTGCTGGCACTGAGCTGCGTTCCACCTTCAGCAAATACCCACAGGGCATCTAGGAGGCAAGAGACAGCTTCCTCCACAGCCTCTCCAAGCACTCACCTGCATTGGCACTGGTGTGCCTCCAGCTCACCCAGCAGCCCAGGAGTCCATGGCTGCCATGGAAAGCAAACAGCTCCTTCCACAACAGCTCAGTACCTTGGGTTAAGAAGAAATAAGCCCAGTGAGGATTTTTCACCACCTCCAAAGAACCATTCAGGTTCTTTAGCTCTAGCTCCAGGGAGCACCCCACCCACAGACAAAGCTCTCATGGAACAACCACCCCACTCTGGGGGCTCTCAGGAGGGCAGGTTTGGGGAGTTTCAGCCCCCACAGGGTCAGCATCACTCCAGGAGGCTCCACACCTGCTCTCCCCTAGGCACTGCTGCTCACACTGCACAGTTTTTTCTCCAGACTTGCTTTCCATCCATGTTTGCTGCTGCATTAGAAACCAGCAGGCTGAGTGGGCAGAGGAGATCACTACTCTGCCTGCTGGGCCAAGAGCAAAGGGGCTCTGCTCACCACTCCACCACAGAGGTGCTTAGACAACACAACAAACCTGCTTGGTGCAACAAAGCAGCTCCTGCAGCCCTCGGGACCTGGGGTGCTGCTTGTCTAATGAGAAGGGGCAAGGCTCCCTCCTGAGTAAACCAGGAATAGCCTTTCAGGGGAAAAATAAACCTCCCTGGGGGCTCTGGGGGGCTCTCAGCAAGGACATCCCTTCAGCCTGCACCAGGCTTGCACAGGGCAGCAGCCAGAATGCTGGAGGAGGTTGTGCTGAGAAAGGCTGCTCCTGGAGGGGCAATGTGCTCTGCATGCTTGGCTCTGGTGTGAGCAAACACGGCAGGATTCCACCCACTCCTCGGGGCTGGAGGAGGGAAGGGTGCAGGCAGACCTCAGAGCAGCCTGCCAGGAGCTGAAGGGCTCCAGGAGAGCTGGGGAGGGACTTTGGGCAAGGGCTGACAGTGCCAGGATGAGAGACAATGGCTTTGAGTTGGGAGAGGGGAGAGTGAGAGTGGAGAGGAGGGAGAAATTGTTGAGAGTGAGGGTGGGGAGAGACTGGCACAGGTTGCCCAGGGAGGCTGTGGCCGCCCTCTGCCTGGAGATGTTGAAGGCCAGGCTGGATGAGCAACCTGGCCTGTGGGTTGGGGCTGGAGGGTCTTTAAGTCCCTTCCAAACCCACCCATTCTGTGATTCCATGATTTCCCCCCCCCCATGTCTCTTCAAAGCTTTGGCACCCCAGTGCCCTGCTCAGATGCATTCTGCAGCCTGTCTGAAGGCACTTTAGTAGGAAGCAGTTAACAATGCAGCACAGTGGCCAAGGGCATGGCCACAGCATAGTGCAGGTTGCTGGGACACCTGAACAGATGATCCCCAGAGCCTCAGCAGTGTACCCACAGGGCAACACCAACTCTCCCCCAGAAGCTGAATGAGCCATTTTGAGAGCTGCTGTTATGGTGGTTACCAGAGGACAAAACCTCCTCCAGTGACCAGCAGAAGCCTCTCAGTGAGGTCAGTGGGAGTGGGTCCATCACACTTGCCCTCACTGCTTTCAAAGGATAAGCTATGTGGGAATGATGAAAGGATTAATGCCTCAGTGACTGCAGGCAGCCTGGCCAGAGCTGCTTTGCACCCCTGGAAAGGCCAACAGCAATCCCCAAGCCCAGCAGCACACCAAAGGTCAGCAGATGCATGCTTGGGCAGACAAGGCAGCAGAGCTCCCCAGCCCCAGCAGCCTCGGGTGGCAAATGTCCTGCAACAGCTCCCACACCTTCTCCCCACAGCAGCAGGTGAGCCCTGCCTGTGGCTGCTTTGCTGCAAGCAGCTGCCACTACAGCAGGGAAGCAGCAGCACCCTGCCAGCCAGGACACAAGCACCCTCCTGCAGGGCTGTGCCACAGGCTGCCAATGTTGGCAGCTCTCCTTTGTAAGAGACCTTAGCAAAGTATCTGCTGAACCTTCAGCTGCTGAGGGCCTGCCCTTCAAGGCACACAGAGCAGTCAGCACCAAGGCAGTGCTGCTTCTCATTTCAAAAGCACAGGGAAAGCAGCAAGAGCCTGCAGGAAGATTTGCAGCAGTGCCCCTCTGAGACCAGGGATGTGCCACTCGCCCAGCCCCATGCTCACCATGTGCCTGCTTCCAGCACCTCTGTGCAGGCAGCCAGGGCAAGGGTGCCCACCTGCTGCCCAGTGGGACCAGTGCTGTGCTCACCACTGGCCAGGAGCCAGCCAGGCTTAACTTCTATGGCCCAGCAACCCCATCCAAGATGTTCTGCCACCTGCCAGGGGCTCTCCCACCTGGGGGTAGCTCCTTCCCCGGGGCAGGCAGACTCCAGCTTCCAAGTGTTGCCCTCACTGTGTCTCTTCCGGGGGTCTCAGCATCTGATTCAGCTTTGCACCATCCCTCCTCCTCTCCTTGCAATATTGACACATCCTGACCTCTCCTGGCAGGACCATCCCAACCATCACTTAGCTTCCCAGTCGTGTGGATAGCAGGAAACTGAAACCAGGAAAGCTTCAGGGTTCAGTGTAAAGTTCTGCTGCTGCCATCTCAAGGCACAGAGCATGGCTGCTGACACAGCAGGGGTGCAGCCCTGGGTTGGAGGCTGCTCCTGAGGGTACCTGCGGCAGCGGCTTGTAGCTCTGCTGAAGGGAGGAAGGCAGGACAGAGCAGCTGACTAAAACTCATCAGAGTGCAGCTGAGATGTGCTGCACAACATGGGCACAGCCTGGTGCTGCAGCATGCAGTGCAGGGAGAAAGGGCAGCTGAGGTCCAGCGTCTGCGAGCACAAAGTAGTAGCTGGGAGAAAAACCTTCCGCAGCAAACCCAAACCCAGCTCCACAGGCTCCAAGTGAGCTGCTCTGAGCTAGGACACAGCCTGGCAGGATCCACACTTGCTCCTAACTTTGTGCCATCTGCAAACTCACTGCTGCTGGACTCAATCTCCTGGTCACCCAGAGTGCCATGGCCACAGGTTTCTTGCACACCTCCAGGGATGGGAACTCCACTACCTCCCTGGGCAGCCTGTGCCAATCCCAGACCACTCCTGCAGCAAAGACATTTTCCCTAAGAGCAGCTCTGACACATTTCTCAGGTGCAGATATCTACAATGTTCTTCAAGAAGCCTTTGGACACACTCAGTCACAGTGCTAGCAGGACTAGGGCCTCCAGCAGCCACCCTCCTGGTGGTGGAAAGCAGGACACCTTCCCTCTGCCGGGGCCTCTACAGCAGAGGCAAAGCACCTGCAGAAGAGTTAAAAAGGCTTTCTGGGGAACGCAGCCTGCAATTTCCCCTCCTGCCCAATGGGATGCCAGTAACCTAACTCCTGCTCTGCTCTGGTGTGGGCTCTCTCCCCCCAGCCAGCCCCGTGGTAAATACAGGTAATCATGTCACTCTGATAGCTCCTCTTGTTCTCTGGCCATTAATTCATCTCCCTGGGGCTTAGGTGAGCCTTTTAGATCCTGCGGCAAATGCAAAGAGCTGCCTCTGTTTGAAAATCACCACAGCAATAAGCTGCTTTCTCCTTTCCCCTTCAAAATGTAATTTTTTTTTTTTTTTTTTTAAGCTTCAAAAATATCCTGGCACAGGGACAGACCTTGCTGGCCATGACCTTATCTCGGGCTACTGACAGGCTTCCTGTGCAGGAGAAATCACAGGGCTGTGAGAAGCCCCCAGCCAAGGCTGCCGGGGGGAGGTGGCAGCGTCCACCTCAGCAAAGCCTCTGCCTTTGTGTCGATGTTGCTGTCACCAAGGCAGGAGCAGGAGCAGGAGCAGGAGCAGGAGCAGGAGCCCTCCCTTCCCCATCTCAAGCCACCCTTCGGCTGGGATTAAACAAAACCCAATGCCCACATAAGAGAGGAGAGGGAAATGCAGCAGAGCCCCCCAGAACAGCAGCTCCCTTCAGCCTGCTAAGCAACGCTTCCAGGCAAGCAGAAACTGCACACAGAGGGTGGGAGGGGCACTGGAACAGGCTGCCCAGGGAGGTTGTGGATGCCCTCCATGTAAGCTCATAGGTTCATAGGGTGGGGAGGAAGGGACCTTAAAGATCGTCCAGTTCCAATCCCCTGCCATGGGCAGGGACAGCTCCCACCAGCCCAGGCTGCTCATGGCCCCACTCAACCTAGAAAGGTTGGACCTTAAGGTCCTTTCCAACCTGGCACTCTGTGATGTCTTTTTCTCTCTTCCTGTCGCCAAGTCATCACCTTTCTGGAGCTGGAGGTGCAGGTACCTCTGGAGGAAGCAGGGTAAGAGCAGGCCTGGAGAAGCAGTGACCTGCTCTGCTGGAGGAGCAAGGCCAGGACGGGTAGGAGAATGGCAAGCAGCAGAGTGAAGTGGGTTGATGGTACAGGTCCTGGGCAACACTAGAAGAGGATTCAGCTGTGCCTCGAGCAGTTCAGGAGATGAGATTGTGCCATCTGGGCAGAGGAGGGAGAAGGGACCTGCCAGGCCAAGGGCTCCACCTCAGAGCTGGGGCAGTGGGGAGGAAAGGGTGCTCCTCACTGGGTGGCTCAGCGACAGGTGAGAGGGGGTGCTAAAGGCCACCAGGCAGATGGTCAAAGTGTGATTAGAAAGTCACTGCCACCATAAATCTCAGGGAGCTGAACTGGAGACAGGCAAGGCCCAGATGGCTTGGAAAGTGCCTGGCAGAGCGCAGCACTGCAGCATGCATCTGTCTCTCTCTCCCTCCTCCTCGGGCTGAACCACCTTCAACTGCCTCCTCACAGTCAGAAATGAACCAGGGACACCTGCCCATAAAGCCACTCCATGACCTGAAGAGCAAAACCTCTACCTCGCACCCCCCCAACAATATTCTGCATGCCCAGCGCAGGAGTCCCCCTGCATCACCGGGGGGTAGCTGCAGTATCCCCTCCCCGATGCTCCCCTCCTGGCAGGGATGCTGCAGGCACCACGCAGGGTGTCATAGGGGGTGCAGGACCACCCGAAGATGCACCAGCAAAGCTGGGTGGAGGAAGGTCCCCTGCAAACACTGGCTCTGGACACGCTGAGGAGCTGCTCAGGGATGGGTTTGCAGGCAGGCACGGGGGGGGTATCGTCTGTCCGTGCTTTGGAAGGGGATCAGGAACAGAAAGGGGCAGGAGATGGAGAGAGAACAGGATTTATATAGAGATCCACGGGGAAAACCCGTGTCTCCGAACGCCGGTAACCTAACACCGAGCAGCAGCGCCAGCTCCTGCCGCGGGCCACAGCTCGCCCAGCACTCGGGCAACCGAGCCCGGAGTGCCCACACTGCCGCCCGGGGAGCGCCCATGGCACCCACAAAAAAGGCGCCATATGCCACCTCCACCACACCCCCCCGCGCCTGCCGAGGGCCTCCTGTGCCCCCAAAGCCCTTCCTGACGCTGCCAGAGTCCTTGAGCCCACAGGTGCTATTGCTCCCCTAGGACCACCGGCCAGGGCTGGCAGCGCGGGCGGGCTGAGGGCCAGCAGTAAAATTAGAACGCGTCTCCCTGCCAGCCCTTCTGCAAGCTCCAGGCACCAGCTGAGCCCAGTTGCTAACCACACTGGAACTCTTCTTGTGCCCCGTTTTGCAGTTTCTAGAAAGCTGGGGGCTTGCACAGCGTTTCCTCTGACTATCAGCGGGTCCCAGCTGCCCCCAAGAGCTCAGCTGGCAGCCTGCTGCGGGCACAGGCAGCCTGGTTTATACTTTCGTGGGGTCCTCTGGGACAGCCTGGCTCGCACCCGGCGGTTCCCTGCGCTGCTGTCACTTTGCATGCTGAGCAGCCTTGCAGAGCCTCAGCCTCCCTGCTGCCCCTTTCTGTCCGCCACAGCTGCCGTCCTCCTCCTCCAGCAGTTATTGCTATTATTTACGCTCCTAAGCATCCTTTAAGTTTGTGCTGGAGGAGAGGATCAGAAGAGAAAGCCTTTTAAGGATTTCTGCGGGCGCTGGGAAGCAAATCCCCCCCTCCCCCGCCCCAGCAAACAGAGCTGCCGGGGGATTTGAGTGCGGACAAGTGGCTAAAGCCAAAAAGGGCAGCGGAGAGGAGGGGGAGCTGCGGGCACGCTCTGAAACCAGAACCCCTCTCCGGGGCACAGCTCCTTCCTCTGCTTTAGGAAACGGAGCCCTCCTGCCATTTCCTTCCAAAGGTGACCGGTAACCTCTCCGTTAGGGTCGGCTTTGGCAGGCACCGATGGTGCAGCTGGCGGGGCCGGCCGCCGGCGCAGCGGCTGGGCAGGGAGCGCGGCTGTGCTGCCGGGCGCAAGTGAACACCGCGGCTCGCAACGGCGGCTCTGCGGCGGGACCCCGGCCCCGGCCATGCTCTGATGGGTACCATGGACTTTAAGGCAGACCCCAGTGCAGTAACGATCAATTTGCTGCTCATTGTCCACCCCGAGGAGGCAGCTAGCAAGCAGAAAGGGCCCAGAGAGGGGCGGACGGAAGGCAGCCGGAGCCCAGGTAACGTCCAGCTGCCGTCGGTGGGCGGGAGGGAGGGCTGCAGGTGCGGCGCCGGCGGCACGGGAGGCACCCGGAGAGTCGTGTGGGTTGGAGCAGACCTTTAAGCAGCATCCAGCCCAACAGTTTTCTATCTCTGCTCAGGCTGGGGCTAAGCCATGGCCCCCAGCACCGCAGCTCTGCCTCTTGGAAACACCTCCAGAGATGGGGATTCAGCCACCAACCTGGGCAGCCTGTGCCAGGCTTTGAGAACCCTTTCAGTCAAGAAGTTTCTTCTAACCGCCAACCTAAACCTCCTTTGGTACAACCTGAGGCCATTTTCTCTCATCTTGCCACTTGTTACTAGGAAGAAAAGACCAAGCCCCACCTGGCTGTAGCCTCCTCGCAGGGAGTTGCAGAGAACGGTCAAGTGAAGCCACAGCTCTCAAGCAGGGTTTGGGCTTTTTTCCCCCACTCTTTCTCCTCTTTCTGCTTTGCAGACAAGGTGCAAAACTTCAGCCTTTTCCTGCAGATCCCCAAGGTGCCTCCCCTGGCCCCCCTGCTGCAGGAGAGCCCTCCCTTGCACAGTGGTGCATGTCCTCTGCGGCTCAGTGCCTGCTTCTGCTGCCTGCAGCCTGTGGTGCTGGAGGGTGGCACACACGGAGGCACTCATCTGGGAAGCAGGTTTGGCACTTTGCTGTGTCCCGCAGTGGCCCGGAGGTGCCTCCACAGGCGGTCTCAGCTGTGCAAAGGGAGCAGAGCGAGAGCTTGGCAGTTTCACTCGACCAGCCCCTGCAACAACAGAGAGCAGAGGCAGAAGTGGTTTGTTTAAGTGTCTCTAGGCTTTGTCTCCAAGGGTGACTACCCTGAGCCATTTATAGCTGAGTTTGGGATAGTCTCTCTGGCCCAGCTCCTATCCTTCAAGGGATCTTCCCAAAAGCTAAGGCTGTGCTTGCAGCAGCGAGAGGGCCCTGCTTGGTGAGGTGAAAGTAGACAAAGGAACCTTCTTGCTCTAAAACCTTGGGTAAAGCCTGGATTTTCAGCCAGCCAGCTCCAGACGGAGGAGGGCAGGCCAAGCTAACTCAGCAGCTCTGTTCATGCCTCCTCTAACACAGTGCCCAGCAGAAAGCCCTCCCAAAGCAGCTCAGGCTACTGCACTTCCCTCCTCCTGGTATTTCATACTCTAGTAACACAGGGGCTGCAACAAACTGCAGCTGAGACAGGCAGGTGGATCCCGATGGTGTCTGTGTTCAGCTGGCATGTGTGAGCTTTGGGGTGCTTAGCCTCGGGGCACTGCCAGAGCCTGGCTCCAGCAGGTTCTCACCTTTGTGTTCTGCAGGTTTGCAGGATGATGGAAATGGAAACAGCAGGTCACAGCCACCTGGACAGAGAGCCCTCGAAGGTATGGCATCTTCTCCCTCTGCTGACCAACCACAGCACTCGAGAGCCATCTGCAAGCTTTGAGCACCCAGCTGTGCCTCTCCAGTACGGCCCTGTCTGAAAGAGCACAGCCCCTTGGGGGGCTTCAGTGGAGACAGGCCAAGGGCCTGGAGCCCTGTGCCATGGGAAGCATCCCCTCCAGGCCCTGCTCTGTGACCAGGCTGTGCGCTGGTGGCACAGCCACCTGCAGGGGCTCTCCCTCAGGCTGCCGTGAGGCTTGCTCATGTTTCAGGTGCACAGAGCTCTTAGGTTTTGCAGCCAGTCCCTGGCAGAGGAACTCAGATCCCCAGATCGTTCAGGTTGCAGGCAGAGCTTTCAGAGGCTTCTCCAGCACTCACACAGATTCAGCAGGAGCTGGGGCGCACAAGAGTCCTTTGGAGTTTCAACCTACCTATCCCTCAGTCCTTTCTTCAACTCCACCCACCCAGAGGCTGCTGAGTGCCAGGCAGGTCTGATTGCTCCAGCAAGGATGTGCCTGCTTCAGCGTTTCCTCATGCTTCCTGCCCACTGTGCCCCGAACCAGCTCAGAGTGAACGTCTGAAGAGGTTGCCCCTGGCTGCCAGAGCAGCTCCCGAGGACGGGAATCAGACCCTCCTAACCTTGTGTCTAGCAAAGAAAGGCAGGGGCAAAGGTAAAGCAGGGCAGCAAGTGATGGTAGCACACAGCGGGTCCTGGCTGTAGCACAGAGGAGCTTTGCTTCCTGGGGCCGAGCAGCGGCAGCACACAGGCGCCACAGCAGTGCCCAGTACCGCGCTGCGCAGGAGCCCTGGTCCGAGCCCCTCTGACAGCAGTGCTGCTGAGGGACGCTCGCAGGCTGTCACCGAGCAGCATTCCAGGGCAAGCCACAACGCTGGCGTTTGGGTGGTTTGGTTTTTAACAAGTGTGATGTCTCAGACAGCAGGTAACATCAAAAGCCTGCACCTCAGGAGGCAGATGAATGTGCAACATTCCCTCACTCCTCTGTCGTGATCGGGAGGGTTTGCAAGCAGAGCTGCAGAGCACAAGTCCGAGCTTCCATGAGGAGGCAGAGGACAATATGGATCATTTTCCAGCCTGGACTAGTGGCAGGAGGACTTAGCATGAGTGTGGGAAACCTTCCCTTGCAGCTCTGCCTTAGGCACAGTGAATTCAATCCTTAGGGGAATTTCCCAAGGAATGGGGTGACAGAGGAGCAGGGAGAGCTTCTGCTGCTCCAGCACTGCAGGGGTTAACAAAATGCTCTCTAATCAGCCCCATCAGCATCCTGAGGAGGCCTCTGACACCTCCCAGCAGCTGGTGCTGCTGCAATATCTCCAAACTGGACCAGAGAAGCCTCAGCCCAGCCCCACAGAGCAAACAGGCTGCGGCCCCACAACTCCTGCAGCCGTGCCACAAACCCCTGTCCCTCACCAGCCTGGTCCTTGTCACAGCCACCAGGGGCAAATGGCCTCTGGCCTCCAGGAGGAGCCATGAAAAGCAGGTCCCTTGCACCGGTCGCTGGTGGGTGGCAGGATAACAATCCCCTAACGAAAAAGAGTGAGGGGTCGTCCTGGCAATGCCCACCTTGCCCCCAGCAAGCCTGGAGCAACCAAAGCCAGTGCAGGAGCTAGGGCTCGGTGTCACCTGGCACTTGCTGACCTCTCTGGCAGCCCAGGGGAACGGATCTACGCTGCCTGCAGCTGCCTGCTCCCCAGGTGTGACAGGAGCTCCTCACACCTCTCTCTCCCCCAAGGACCCCAGGGCCAGCCAGCATCACCCGAGACAGCCAGGGGCTCCCTGAGTCCAGAGGGGAGACATTGATGAGGCTGAGATGCTGAGAACCACCCTTAACACCCACCCAGAGCAGCAGCTGGCAGCATCTCATCCTCATCGACTCCAAGCCCCCTGAGATGCCCTCCCACCCACCTCTCCAAACACACCCACTGGTCCAAGCACCCTAATCCCCCCCACCCTGAGCACCAACATCTGTTCCAGTCAGACCTTGGCTGGAGCATCTCTCTGGAGTAGGGCCAGGTGCCTCTGGACCAGGAGCAGTTGGACTTAAAGCAGGAGAAGGGAGTCAGGCTTCTTGTGTCAGCCCTGGTTCCACTGCTGAGGGAGGGCTCGGGGGGGATCCAGCTCTCTGCCCAGCACTGCTCCTCTCTGCAAGGCACTGAGATGTCTTCCTTCCTGCAACCAGGCCAGCGAGTCTCCAAGGAGCCCTGCAAGCAGGCACAAGCTGTTACTCCACACTCCAGCAAAGGTAAGTGGTGACCCAAAGTTCTTCAGAGCAGAGTTCTTTGTGAGCTGCCACTTCAGGTTTTTTCCTTAAATAACCTCAGGACACCCTAAAAAAACCTAAAAATACCCACCCTGACTATTTGGTGATCTTGAGCACAAAGTATTCAAAATCCCAGGGGTGCCTGGAGGTTTTCAGTGGGGATGCATGGAGCTGGATTCTGGAGCACCTGGGTTCCCACCATCCCCTGGCCACCAGGACACAGCATCAGAAAGCTTGCCAGGAACACACTCACAGAACGGGAGGGGTGGGAAGGGACCTCTGGAGATCACCGAGTCCAGCTCCCCCTACTGAGGCAGGGTCACACAGGAATGTGTCCAGGTGGATTTTAAATGTCTCCAGAAGTGGAGACTCCTGCCAATGGCAGAGATTCACAGATTGCATTGGGTTGGAAGGGACCCTCCAAGGTCATCTTGTTCAACCCCCATGCAGCCACAGGGACACCTCTAGCTAGATCAGAACTTCCTCCTGATGCCCAACCTAAACCTGCTCTGCTCCAGTGTCAAACCATTGCCTCTTGTCCTATCCTCACAGGCCCTGCTGAACAGTCCCTCCCCAGCCTGCCTGTAGGTCCCCTGCAGATATTGAAATGCAGCTCTAAGGTCTCCCTGGAGCCTTCTCTTCCCCAAGCTGAGCAGCCACAACTCCCTCAGCCTCATCTTGAGAAACATAAAAGGGACTCCTAAAAAGATCAGGATCTGCAGGCAATTCCCTGGTTAGCACAAATCCATGCCTTGGACAAGCAGCTTCACCTGGCCTGCCAGCTCACTGACAGATCCACCAGTGACAGTCCATTGGGCACCTCCAGTCCTGCCTCCCTGCTCCCTGCCCTCACCCTGGAGCTGCATCAGGCTCTGGACCTCACAGGGGTTTCTTACACTTCTGCAGGTTTTCTGGCCTTTAAAGGACACCAAACCTTTCTGCATAATCACTGGCAAGAGAGAACTTTTGTTTTAAAGCTGTGGAAAGCATCTTTATGAGAGTGCAGGTTCCTACCTAATGAGCTGGCTCCAGGAGCTGGCTTCAAGGGAACCCCCAAATGCCTGGATACAGTCGTAGGAGGTAGCTGGTGCAGCAGGATGGCATCCCTGAGGTGCAGCAGCTTCTTGACCTTCGGCCTCCAACCCAGCCTCTGTCTGGTGCCATGGGCAGCCCAGCAGCATGCTGAGGGCCTCAGCATACCCTGGTGGTGGCAGCAGCTCTGCAAAGCCTGTCAAGACAAAACGCAGCCTCCCCCTGCCTGGTCAGGTTGGTCTTGTGAGGCACTGCCCAAACCCTTCTCCTTGCACAGCTCTCTCTGAGCCTTTAAACCCAAGGCCCTTCCAGGCTCCACGTGCAGTTGTTCTTGGAGCACCACAAGCTCTGTGGCATGGCTAGGCCACAGCCAGCTCTGCCAGGACACTGCCTCTTGCTGGCACTCAGGGCACTTGCACAGCTCTAAGCCTTTTCCTGGTTGATTCCATTTCTGTCACTGATTTTCATTGGATTCTCTGCTTACTCATCTCCATCAGGAGCCATTTCTCTGCTGTGTTTTCAGCTGCCACATAGCCCTTGCTGAGGACCTCTGCTCTACTTGTGAGCTGCTCTGTCACCTCTTAGGCTGTACCAAGCTGTTCTTTGGTTCTGGAGAGCTCCAGATCCTGCTGGAGCTGCCCCTGTGCTCTCTAGTGCACAATTTCTCTAACAGATGCTTTTTTTCTCCCCAGAAACCAAACAACTTTGGTACCTTTGCACTCCCCAGAGCTGCTGCTTTTGCTAAAGCTAAGAGCTGGCTCCAGCAGTGCCCTGGCAGGGACCCCTGTCCTTCTGTTCCATGTCCTGCTTAGCTTTCCCTTTCCTAAGGAGCTCCCTCTCTGTTCTTGCAGGAACCCAAGTGACAGTGGAGATTCATCCCAAGGACAGACCTCCCCAACTCTTTAAGAAACTCTCCTTTGGAAAAGGTACAGCCTGGGCTCTAAACCCTGGCAGTGTGGGCTGGGGGTGGGAGGGTGAGGGGGCCACATCCTTCCCTTGCAGGAAGGGGAGGGAAGGAAGAAGCCCAAGAGCCCCTCGAGCCCAGGCAGGGCCCGGGGTGGTGGCCACTAACCATGCTGGGTTCTTGCAGGGCCCAGGAGGCTGCCCAGTCTGAGCGGTCAGGACAACAGAGGTGAGGCTCTGACCCTGCACACTGTGTCCCCACGGCAGCCCCTGCCCAGGAGGCTGCTCCCAGGACACAGCTCCCTTCTCCCTCGGGGGGCCAAGGCTCTTGAGAGGATGCCACCACCTCTGCCTGCTCTCCCTGCCAGGCAGCTGCTGCTGTACTCTGCCCTCGCCTGGGGCTTGGGGTGGAAAATCCTGGGGTGCTGTTGGGACAGAGGGAGGGCTCCTCTTCCTCCAGCCTTGGGATAAGGTGGGTGGTGACAGGCTGGGGCTGCAGCTCTCCTCAGAAATCCTCCAGCTGCTGCAGAGGTCTCTGCAGGGTCATCATCTAAGGGCTCTGGAGCTCAGCTCTCCCTTCTTCCATGCCCGGGGGGGTTTGGCCATGTGGTGGGCAGGGGTTAGATGTCCCTGGCCCTGAGGCTAGAACAAGAGATGCCTGACTGCTGGGGAATGTGGCCTCTGCAGAGCCCCAGGACATCAGAGCGGGCGCGCAGAAGGTACTGCAGTCCTGGCAGCTTTGCCTCCTCCCTCTCCTCTCAGCACCCACATCCCAAAGGGTGGGTGTGACACCCACATCCAAATGCAGTGGAGTGGGCAAAGAAAAGCCTCAGTTCCAGCCTTTCCCACCCAGTCTTGCCCCCCCAAGAATCATGTTTTTTACTCCTGCCAACAACTGCTCACCTGATAGTGCCTCTCTCCACTTGAGCAGGTTTCCAAAGGACCGAGGCCCCCCGGCCACCAGGAGGAAAAGACCTGCATGGTAACTACCAGCTGTGCTCCGTGCTGCTGGCATGGTGGGGCACAAGCCAGGGCAGCCCCAAGAGGAGAATCTGCCCCAGAAACAGGACTCACCCTGCTGCGAGGCCAGGCTGAAGTGCAGGGGGAATGGGATTAATTTTAGAATCATAGAATGGTAAGGTTGGAAGGGACCTCAAGGATCATCCAGTTCCAACTCCCTGCCATAGGCAGGGACACCTCCCACTAGCACAGGTCACTCAAGGCCTCATCCAACCTGGCCTTGAACACCTCCAGGGAGGGAACATCCACGACCTCCCTGGGCAACCTGTTCCAGTGCCTCACCACCCTCACTGTAAAGAACTTCCTCCTAACATCCAGTCTAAATCTCCCCTCTGCCAGTTTAAACCCATTGCCCCTTGTCCTGTCGTTGCAGGACCTTGTAAATAATCCTTCCCCAGCCTTCCTGTAGGCCCCCTTCAGATACTGGAAGGCTACTATCAGGTCCCCTCAAAGCCTCCTCTTCTCCAGGCTGAAGAGTTCCCAACTCTCTCAGCCTGTCCTCATAGGAGAGCTGCTCCAGCCCTCTGAGCATCTTTGCATCATTTTGACCCTGGGGAGGCCACAGCTGGAGCACTGGGGGCAGTTCTAGGGGCCACAAGAGAGGAAAGACATTGAAGGGCTGGAGGGTGTCCAGAGCAGGGCAACGAGACTGGGGAGGGGTTTGGAGGGCATCATACGAGGAGCAGTTGGGGGTGTTCAGTGTGGAGCAGAGAAGGCTGAGGGAGACCCTGAAGGGAGGCTGCAGTGAGCTGGGTTTGGGCTCTTCTGCAAAGGAGCAAGTGATAGGGCAAGAGGAAATGGCCTCAAATTGCCCCAGGGGAGGTTCAAGTTGGACATTAGAAGAAACTTCTTCCCTGAAAGGGTTCTCCAAGCCTGGCACAGGCTGCCCAGGGAGGTGGCTGAATCCCTGGAGGTGTTTCTGAGAGGCAGAACTGTGGTGCTGGGAGCCACGGCTTAGCCCCAGCCTGGGCAGAGCTGGAGAATGGCTGGGCTGGATGAGCTGAAAGGGCTCTTAGAATCATTTTGGTTGGAAAACACTTTTGCAGGTCAAGAATAGACGTCCTGGCCACCTCTCCAGGGGGATGAGACTGCCAGCAAAGGGATCAGAACTTCACTTGGGGTAGATGGAGAGGAGGTAGGTGATAACTATGGGTTTCAGGACACTGCTGGCTTCCTAGCTGGGACAGAATCCCCTCAGATCCTCTGGTGCTTCCTGCTCCCAGGGAGCAGGCTGTGGAGGACACCTCCTGTGCTTAGCAAGGGTGACAGCCAAACCCCAATGCAGCCAGGCCAAGCCTCTGTGCCCTCAGGTGCAGCCCAGGGGGATTCACTGCTTGTCAGCTCTCCACGGGCAAACAGCAGCTCGGCAGCACCCTTGGCTTGCCTCTCCCAGCACTCAGGAGTCACACAGCAGCATTTTCACTTTGTGACCCTCTCTAAACCCCTTTTTCCCAGTGAAACACCAAACCCAGAGAGCCATCCAGAAGTGTCCCCAGCGCTGAGGGGCTCTGGCAGCAGGTGTGGCAGCCGCAGGGCCCGGGGAGCTGTCCCTGGCACCGCTCGGTGCACACAGCTACAGCTGCACCGCTAGGCTGGCTCAGTGACAGACAGGGCAGTGCCAGCTCCTTCGGAGGCTGTTACCTGATTGATGAGGGCACCTCATTAGCCCTTCCCGCACAGCGAGGAGGCGCAGGAGCTGCAGAGGGGTAAGGCACAGCAGCTGCAGTCCTCTGGATGCTTCCCATCACCTCTCAGCTGCTGGAGCTCTGCGGGCTGGGACCCTCCCCCGCTGCCAGAGCCCTGCTGGAGAAGTGCAGCTCTTCAGTGGGGCTGGTTTAGAGCCCTGCTGTCACCACAGGGCTTCAGAGCACAGACTTCCCCTGCCAACTCCTGCATTATCTCCTGCACCTCCATCTAACTGAAGCAGTGTGGCCAGCAGGAGCAGGGAGGTCCTTCTGCCTCTATGCTCAGCACTGCTCAGGCCACAGTTTGAGTGCTGTGTCCAGTTCTGGGCCACTCAATTCAAGAGAGATGTTGAGGTGCTGGAAGGTGCCCAGAGAAGGGCAGCAAGGCTGGGGAGGGGCCTGGAGCACAGCCCTGTGAGGAGAGGCTGAGGGAGCTGGGGGTGTGCAGCCTGCAGAAGAGGAGGCTCAGGGCAGAGCTCATTGCTCTCTGCAGTTACCTGAAGGGAGGTTGTGGCCAGCTGGNTCTATGATAATCTATCCTGGGATTCTCTGTGCTGCTGGACAGAGCCAGAGGGGCAGGGGCAGGTCCCACCCCAGCACTACCTGAGTTACACCAGACCAGACAGGATGGCTCCGGCTTCCTGCACAGCTGGCAGGGACCTTCTCGGCCTGCCCTGGTGTCCTCTGCCCCCTCAGTGCCTGCTGATGGATGCCCACACAGGAGGTCCCTGCACTGTGCCCCTGCACAGCGGGGAGCCAGGAGAGTGCCCCCAGCCCCGCCGGGATGCTGACAGCTTTGTTCTTTCCCAGCCTACCCCTGGGACCGATCCTCTCTGAAATCCATGCCCATAGACCTGCAGCAATTCGAGAAGCTGGATGCCTACGCCTTAAAAGTAAGTTCTGCCTTTGCCTCTGCCCAGCCTCCCTGCAGGGATGGGTCCTGGCAGCCTGGCTGCCAGCACTAACACCAGCTCAGGCAGAGCTGCTGGGGCAAGGGCCTCAGAGGCTCCTGAGCAAGTGAAAAGCCATCAGAGACCCAGCTCTAGGAGGAAACTCTGACCAGGCAAACCATGCTTGAAACATGGAGCTTGGTAGTGCCTTGGGTCCGCAAAGCTGGAGTCAGCAGGTTCCTGCTAGGATGGGTCTGGCTGGCTTTAGACAAGCAAGGAAGCAGGGAGGAAAGGAGACCTGCCCCAGCATCTCCTGCCCAGTCCTGCAATCTGCTCCTCACTGCAGGTGAACGTCAGGAGCAGCGTGGAGGAGCTGGTGAGAGCTCTGCTGAAGCAAGCCCACACTGACCTGGAGAAGGTCCGAGCCATCTGGACGTGGATCTGCCACCACATAGGTGGGTTGGGGTCTTCAGCTGACAAAGGGAGGCTGCTGCTGACACCCCTGTTACCCTGCCCCTGGGGGGATAGGTTCAGGGCAGGGGGGAGGCTTTCTGGGTGTATCAGAAATGGGCTCTGAGGTTCTCTCACCATCTCAGTTCCCACAGGACAGGTCCTGCAGTCCCTGTATGTGCATTATTCCATAGAGCCACAGAGGTGTTTGGTTGGAAAAGCCCTCCCAGACCATCCAATCCAACCTGCCACTCAAGCCCACCATGGCCACCAACCCATGGTGCCATGGCCACAGGTTTCCTGAGCATCTCCAGGGATGGGCACTCCATCACTCCTTGGGCAGCCTGCGCCAGTCCCTGACCACTCTTGCAGCAAAGAAATTTGTCCTCATCTCCAACCTAACCTCCCCTGGCACAGTTTCAGGCCAATTCCTTTCCTTCTACCACCTGAGATCAGAGAGCAAAGCCCAACTCCCAGCTGGCTGCAGCCTCTTCTCAGGGAGCTGCAGAGAGCAATGAGCTCTGCCCTCAGCCTCCTCTGCTCCACACTGCACACCCCCAGCTCCCTCA
Source organism: Eubucco bourcierii (assembly GCA_013396675.1). Classification (NCBI taxonomy): domain Eukaryota; kingdom Metazoa; phylum Chordata; class Aves; order Piciformes; family Ramphastidae; genus Eubucco; species Eubucco bourcierii. The sequence goes on along the minus strand of VWZE01014346.1, from coordinate 67,788 downwards.
TCTGCTTCTCCCCAGCTCTCTTCTCCAGACCCTTCCTCAGCTTAGATGCCCTTCTCTGGATCTGCTCCAGCCCCTCAGTGTCCTCCTTGGACTGAGGGACCCACAATCAAACCCAGTGTATGAGAAGTGACCTCAGCAGTGTCCAGCACAGGGGGACAGTTCCTGCACTGACCCAGACCTCTTGCAGCACTCTGCAGCTTTGCAGGTGGCTCAGTGACCAGCCCAGGTCAGGAGCAGCCTTTCCTCACAGCCAGCCCAGGGGCGGCAGCGAAGCAGCTGCAGCACTTCCAGCACCAACCCTGCCTGCTGCCAGCTTCCCTCTCCCACAGCAGCAACAATCAGCTGACACAGCATTGCTGAGGGCTCTGTCAGAAAAACCTGTCTGTATTTTGAGGAAGAGGTCGTGGGCAGGAGCAAGGTTGGTCAGCAATGAATTAATCTTCCAGAGCAGTTCCTCGAGCCCTGTCTGAAGGAACTCTGCTCTGCAGCATTTCTGCATTCCCTCAAAGCAACAAAGGGTTCCTATCTTCCAGCTGCCCAGGACTCACCTGCTCCCTGTCATTCCAGCTGTTTCCCAGCAGGCTGCTTCCCAGGTGGTTTTCACAGCAATTGGTGTAAAGAGAGCACGAAGCTCAGAGGGTTCCCCTGGGGGTAACATGAGCTCAACTCCTTCAGGCTGCTGGATTCCATCCCTGGCAGCGTTTGAAACCGGTAGGGGGTTGAGAACCTGTCAGGGTCTGGTTCAGGGCCTTCACTCCAAGAAGGACATTGTGGCAATGACCTCAAGTTGAACGAGGAGAGGTTTAGGTTGGACTTGAGATGAAACTTCTTCCCTGAAAGGGTTCTCCAAGCCTGGCACAGGCTTCCCAGGCTGAATGCCCATCCCTGGAGATGTTTCAGAGGCAGAGCTGTGGTGCTGAGGGCCATGGCTCAGCTCCAGCCTGGGCAGAGCTGGAGCCTGGCTGGACTCAGTGATCTCTTCAGGCTCCTCCAGCCCAGCTGCATGCAGTGCAGAGCTCCCTGCTCTCTGGGAGCAATCAGGTGTGGACTCCCCCACCCAAGGGCAATCCTGGTGCAGCCTCAGTTGTGCTCTCTGCTGGATTCAAGTGCTGGGTCTCGGCTCTGGCTGGGAACAAGTGGTGATGGGGGGAGGCTTGGTCCCTCTGTCCCCTCCAGCCACCCAGGGCACCCCTGTGCAGCACACTGCAGCTGCCCCACCCAGCACGGGCACTGGCAGAGGAGAACCCCAAGCCTGCTGCTACCCCGGGCTGTGGGGTGAGCCTCTGCCTGTGTTCTCTCCCCAGAATACGACGTGGTGGGCTACCACAACAAGAGCCAGCTGTCCTGCAAGCCCATAGATGTGCTTCAGACGGGGAAGAGCATCTGTGAGGGCTACGCGGGGCTCTTCGAGCACATGTGCAGGTAAATGCGGCTCAGCACCACCGGGGGCAGCTCACAGCCACTGCCCTCTCTGCCTGCTCTGGCTGCCTGTGCACTGACTGATGTGACTTCAAGCAGGACACGGAGCTTTAGCTTTCAAACCATGCTGTGGAAAACCAGCAAGTCCTAGAAAGGTCAATTTTGCTTCCTCCTCCACTCCTCCACCCCCCTGCCCAGCATAATTTGCTTTGTGCCATCTGCTGAGCTTCGTGTTGCATTAACATAATGGCAGCTGAGAACACCCAGCTAATGCGGTTAGAGGCAGCCAGGGGCCCCCTCTGAGGAGCTGCAGCTGAAGGTTAAAAGCATGGCAAGGCTTCAACAACGTGCTCCCATGCAAGAGAGGAGCATTGTCTCAGAAGCAGCTTGTCCCAGACCCTCTGGAGATGCCCTTCACTGCAGCAGCCCCCCAGGGCACTGCCTCACACTTGCTGCTCTGGTTGCTGCAGTCAGACTCAAGCTGCATCACCACTAAGGCCCCAGCCCAAGGCAACTCTAAAGCAGCACAGAAAAAAATGAGAGGAAATTCTTGGCAGTGAGGGTGGGGAGACACTGACACAGGTTGTCCAGGGAGGCTGTGGGTGTCCTCTCCCTGGAGGTGTTCAAGGCCAGGCTGGATGAGGCCTTGAGCAACCTGGTGGAAGGTGCTGATGCCCACGGCAGGGGGTTGGAACTGGGTGATCTTTAAGGTCCCTTCCAGCCCAGTCCATTCTATGGATCCATGAATCTCACCTCTCTCAGCAGTGTGCCAGGGTTTAGGCTTAAAGCAGTAGATGAAAGCAAGGAGGGTGCCTGGCAAGTTAGGGGCCAGCCATGTGTAGAAAAGTTACCTCAGAGCAGAAAACTGGAGCTGATGACCCAGGGACAGAAGGCTGGAAGGTGCTTTCTAACTCCAGAGAGCAATGCTGGACTCTCCTCAGAGCAAGGCTTGCAAGGGAGTTCTCCCAGGGAGCACCTCCTCAGTAGTCACAGTTCCACTGATTGCATTGGGCTGGAAGGGACCCTCCAGGGGCATCCTGCCCAACCCCCTGCAGGCACAGGGACAGCTCTAGCCAGGGCAGGCTGCCCAGGGACACATCCAGCCTGACCTTGAATGTCTGCAGGGATGGGGCCTCAAGCACAGCCCTNATGTCTGCAGGGATGGAGCCTCAAGCACAGCCCTGGGCAGCCTGTGCCAGTGTCTCACCACCCTCACTGTGCAGAGCTTCCTCCTGCTGCCCAACCTAACTCTGCCCTGCTCCACTTCCAAACCACTGCCCTCAGCCTGTCCCCACAGGCCCTGCTGAGCAGCCCCTCCAGGCACTGGCAGGCTACTCTGAGGTCTCCCTGCAGCCTTCTCTTCTGCAGGTTGCACAGCCACAACTCTCCCAGCCTTTCCCCACAGCAGAGGCTCTGCAGCCTTTGATCACCTTCGTGGCCCTTTTACAAGATATTCACAGGGTAGCTCTGGGAAAACAAACCCAAAAAAGCACCAGTTCTTAACTGGAGTGTGTGAGCAACCCTTGGCCTTCCACACCACCCCAGAGGATCTGGGGAGGTTTTCACCATGTAGCAAACAAATCCACAGGGAAAAGGACAGATAAAAAAAGCATCGAGAGCGTGCCAGATGCTGAGGTGTGACTGCTTCCAAGCAGCACCATCCCACGGCACCAGGGCTTGCTCTCTACAGAGGCAAATAAAGAAATGGGATGATGAGGAATGAATTTATAACTGCATCCTATGGAGCAGTTATTAGCAGTTAGAAGAGGGGGAAGTCTGCACCTGTTCATTAGAAAGCATATGTTTGGTTAATTAACAGCATTAATCTTTCCGAGGATATCTTTTACTGTTTAAAGGCTCTGCTGATTTAATTCCTCAGCTCCCAGCTGATTATTCATTTTGTGATCTCAGAAACCTCCCAGCCACCCAGGCTGTTGCTTTTAGCTACCTGTTTAGCTCCTTTCCTGCAGAACTACACCCAGGGTCAACCAGACCCAAAGGTCAGAGCCCTTCCTCACACAGGCATCTCCTCCCTCCTCCCTTCCTCCTGTGCGCTGCTCTCGGCCTAAGCAGAGCTGCAGCAGGGGAAGAGCAGCAGCCTGACAGAGAGGTCCTTTGGAGCCCAGGGATGGGGAAACAAACCCAAACAGCTCTTCCCTCATGCCTTTTGCTCCCAGCTGCTGTTGAGGCAACTTTAACAACCTGCTCAGTTTTCCAGTCACCAGGAGTCCCCCCACAAGGTCCCACTGAAGTCAGCAGATGACAGTGATTGAGTCCTACTTGTCCCAGTGCCAGCTGAGAGATGAGCTCCTGCTGCAGACACTACAGCATCAGCTCCAGGCACAGCTTTGGCAGCCAGACCTCCTGCCATGAGCTAAGCCTCCTGTCCCAGAGGAAAGGTGGGCACAAAGCATCATCAGGTGTGAAGTGAGGAACATGAGAAGGGGCTGCTGAGCAGCATTTCTCTGCAGCACCCATCAGGAGCTGTCTGCTCAGCTGACAAGCAAGGCTCAAGAGGTGACTCAGGAAGTGGCAGCTCCTGAATTCAGTGTAGGGCAAAGCCCAGCACCACGGGCCTAGGGAGGAGCTGGCTTGCCAGAGTTAGAGAGGCTTCAGCAGCACCTTTGGGAGCAAAGCTGCCCACAGGGCCTGCTGCACAGGGGCTGCTCACTGAGCTGCTCCTCAGTCAGACCCAGGTTCCAGGTCCCCTTGCTTCCCCTGTGTGCCACAGCCAGCAGCTTTCCCTGTCCTTAGCTACAGGGGTGCACACCTACCCAGCACCAGCACAGCCCATTCTGTCTCCCTCTGGAGAAGCAGATCTGCTGCTTTCTTAGATGAAATCATCAAAGCCAACCTGAAATCAAAGGGGAGAAGCTGCCAGTGAATTCCAGTGACACTTGTAGCAAGATCCAGCTTCTCTCTGAAACAGAGCAGCAACTTAACTTAGCTTTTAACCTCCTTGCTGCACCAGGCACACGGTGCCAGCTGCTCCTTACTTCAGTTCTTCCAGCCCACCTTGTATTTAAGTCATCTTCTACCATCACAGTGCCAGTTCCAGTATCTCTGGAGGTCTCCTCAATCTCCTCTGTGCTGAGTCACTCACAGGCGAGCAGAGCCACAACCACTCCTCACCAACACAGGACTGCTCCTGGCCAGGCTGCTCTAGCCTGGCTCTCTGCTTGCTCTGTTCTTACAGTCTGGAGAAGTACTCTGGCCTTGCATTTGGGCCCTTTGAACACATCCCAGCACAAGGGCTTCCTCCTGCTTTGATGATGCTTCCTGCGAGTGAGAGCAGAGAGTGAAGGGCAGGACTTGCCCATGGTTGTTCTCTCTAGCAACAAGGATGTCTGGAGAAGCCTGGTAGGATTTGACACCAGTCCCCATGAACCGAGTGAGAACTTGGTACTTAGCTCCTGTTAGTCCCCTTTGAAACTCCTAGGATCAGGTCTTCCTTCAAGCCAGCTGCTGCTCTCAGTTAGATCATGTAAACCCAGGCTCTCACCAGACCCCATCAGTGGAGCTGCTCCATACTTACTGCCCAGCTCCACAGCAGGATTTGGCACACAGGCAGCTGAGGGCTGGCAAAGACTTTAGGGCCCTCCTGTGCCCCCAAGTTTCTCAGTGGCATTCCTGCCAGGCTTGCCATGTTCCTTCTGAACTCCTGATGGGACAAGCTGTGAGACAGCCAAAGGAGAGCNTCCAGAACTGCACACAGTACTCCAGGTGGGGTCTGACGAGAGCAGAGTAAAGGGGCAGAATCACCTCCCTTGCTCTGCTGGCCACGCTTCTCTTGATGCAGCCTAGGACTCGGTTGGCTGTCTGGGCTGCATGTGCACACTGCAGACTCATGTTGAGCTTTTCATCACCCCAGACTCCAAGGTCCTTTTCCTCAGGGCTGCTCTCCAGCCATTCACCACCCAGCCTGTATTTGTGCTTGGGATTGTGCCTACCCAGGTGCAGGACCTTACACTTGGCCTTATTGAATTTCATCAGGTTGGCCTGGGCCCAACTCTCCAGCCTGTCCAGGTCCCTCTGGATGGCATCCCTGCCCTCTAGCAAGTCGACTGTGCCACACAGCTTGGTGTCATCTGCAAACTTGCTGAGGGTGCACTCCATTCCTCACTTGCTGAGGGTGCATTCCATTCCTCCCTCCAGAAGTACTCTGGCCTTGCATTTGGGCCCTTTGAACACATCCCAGCACAAGGGCTTCCTCCTGCTTTGATGATGCTTCCTGCGAGTGAGAGCAGAGAGTGAAGGGCAGGACTTGCCCATGGTTGTTCTCTCTAGCAACAAGGATGTCTGGAGAAGCCTGGTAGGATTTGACACCAGTCCCCATGAACCGAGTGAGAACTTGGTACTTAGCTCCTGTTAGTCCCCTTTGAAACTCCTAGGATCAGGTCTTCCTTCAAGCCAGCTGCTGCTCTCAGTTAGATCATGTAAACCCAGGCTCTCACCAGACCCCATCAGTGGAGCTGCTCCATACTTACTGCCCAGCTCCACAGCAGGATTTGGCACACAGGCAGCTGAGGGCTGGCAAAGACTTTAGGGCCCTCCTGTGCCCCCAAGTTTCTCAGTGGCATTCCTGCCAGGCTTGCCATGTTCCTTCTGAACTCCTGATGGGACAAGCTGTGAGACAGCCAAAGGAGAGCTGCCTGCCATGCTCCCTCCTGCTCTGCACCCAGCTCAAGCAGGGATAGAGGCAGAGTCACGGAATGTTTTGGGTTGGAAGGGACCCTCCGATCTTGTCCGACCCCTTGCAGGCAGCAGGGACACCTCCAACTAGAGCAGGTTGCTCAGAGGTACATCAGGTTTGACCTTGAGTGTCTCCAAGGGTGGGACCTCAAGCACCTCTCTGGGCAACCTCTTCCACTGTTTCACCACTCACTGTGCAGGACTTCCTCCTGATGCCCAACCTAAAACTGCCCTGCTCTAGTTTAAAGCTATTGCCCTTGTCCTGTCACCACAAGTCCTTCTAAAGCCCTTTGCAAGTCCCACCCCAGCTTTTCTGTAGCCTCTTCAGGCATTGGAAAGCAGCTCTAAGGTCTCCCTGGAGCCTTCTCTGAACAGCCCCAGCTCTCCCACCTGTCTCTGAAGCAGAGGTGCTGCAGCCCTCTGATCATCTTTGTGGCCAGCACATTTCTGCTCTCTGTTGGTCTCCTCCCAGCAGGCTACCCAGCACAAGCTCCCAGCTGGCTCTCACTCAGACCTCTGCAGCTGGGATTCTATTTTTGGTCCTCTCTGTTAAAGAATTAAAGAATGTAAGAATCTAATTTGATACCCTTAAAGGAAGAGTAGCAAATATCTAACACAAAGACCTGCAGGTTGAGTCTGAGTGACAAGCTGAAGTCACCACCTTGCCTTGAAACCAGAGCACCCCTGTGGCTAAAGCAGCTCTGCCTCCAGGCACTGCTGCACTGCCAGGAACCAGCGAGCACCTGTCAGCAGAGCCCTGCTCACCAACTTCCCCAGGGATACAGAACCACAGAAAAGTTTGGGTTGGAAAGGCCTCTGAGCTCATCCAGCCCAACCTTCAACCCAGCTCCACCATGGCTACTAAACCACAGCCCCAAGTGCCACAGCCACAGGGCTCTGGAACACCTCCAGGCGTGGGGACTCCATCACACCCTGGGCAGCCTGTGCCAGTCCCTGACCACTCTTCCAGCAAAGAAATTTGTCCTCATCTCCAACCTAACCCTGCCCTGGCACAGTTTCAGGCCAGTTCCTCTCCTTCCACCACCTGATCCTGGGCAGCAGAGCCCAACCCCAGCTGGCTGCAGCCTCCTCTCAAGGAGCTGCAGAGAGCAATGAGCTCTGCCCTCAGCCTCCTCTGCTCCACACTGCACACCCCCAGCTCCCTCAGCTGCTTCTACCCAGCCCTCTTCTCCAGACCCTTCCCCAGATCAAAGCCTGACACAGGCTGCCCAGGGAGGTGGCTGAGTTCTCATCCCTGGAGGTATTTCAGAGGCAGAGCTGAGGTGCTGAGGGCCATGGCTCAGAGTTGGGCCTGGGCAGAGTTGGACAATGGCTGGACTGGATGTTCTTGAAGGTCTTCTCCAGCCCAAATGTGCCCATGGTTCTAAGTAACACTTTGCACACTTAGAGGGTGAAATGCCTTAACTGCCCTAGTGCTCAGCTGCCAGGAAGCCCCTGAAGTACTGATGGAGCTGTTCCACTTGCCCACAAGGTTGAGTGCTGCAGAGCTTGCTCCTGCTGCTGTCCTCCCAGAAAGGTGTGCTGGCAGGTGTGGAACACGAGGCTCTGCTGCACCTCACTGTCTGCTTTCAGTCTTGCAGGCATCCAGTGCATGAAGCTGTTTGGCTACTCCAAGGGGTCTGGGTACAAGCTGGGGCAGACCTTCTCAGGGGACTCTGACCACGCCTGGAACGCAGTGTACTTGGATGGGAGGTGGCATTTGCTTGACAGCACCTGGGGCAGTGGTTCTGTGGATGACTCCTTCACCGAGTTCACCTTCAGGTAAAAACCCTTCCTCTGTACCCCACAAACCCAGCACAGAGGGAAGCTGATGGGTTTGGCACATTAGTGACAAATTGGGTGTCCCACAGCAAGAGCTGAAGCCCTGAGCAAGGCGTCTGTGCTGCCTGCTCAAGGGAGGAGCAGCAAGCTGTACCTTCCTGCAGCTCGGGCAGCGCCAGGTGGCACAGGAGAACCAGCTTCCAGCTGCCTGGCTGAGGGTGCCTCCCTCTTTCCTCAGGAGCCCAAGGCTGCAGGGGGTGGTGCAGTACCCTGGTGTTAGCCCAAAGCTCACCACGTGTTGCCCAGGGAGGTGGGTGAGGTGTACAAGGTCAGGGGGGACAAGGCTCTGAGCAGCCTGCTGAGTGCAGGGGGTTGGACTGGGTGACATTTGGAGGTCCTTTCCAACCCAGTCTGAGTCTGGTTGGAACAGACGCACAAAGCTCAGGTTCCCTCTCTGCCAGGAGAGCTTCAGCCTCTGCCTCCCAGCAGCCCCAAACACTCCAACTCCCTCCTGCTGAAAGCAGTGGAGAACAGTGAGGTGAAGAAGGAAGCACTTGTCCTGGGTTCAGGGAACCAGGCAGATGCTCCTCCTGCCTTCCCAGAGGGGTACAAGAGAATGCTCCATGCAGGATTGGAGAGAACTGGGAACAGGAATGGACAGCTGTTCACACAGACACAAACAGCACAGATCCAGAGGCAGCCCCAACCCAGTTCTGCAGTCTGGGCCTGCCACAGACCCTCCTAAAGCCAAGGCTTTCCAAGCCTGCCCCAGACCTCTGGCCAAAAGGCACAGGATTAAAATATCTGTCCTGGTACCTCCCTCCCCCGGCCCAGGCAGAATGGCACAGCTAGAAGTGGCTGTGCCAAGGCCAAGCCAGGCAGCAAACCTCCCCTTGCACAGCAGAGTTCAGGGGGTCTGGGCTGAGGAGAGAGAGAGGGAGGGGAAGGGGAACTGAACAGCCTCTGTTGTTCCTTTCTAAAGGAGAGATGCAGGCACAATGGGAGCAAAGCACAAGATTGTGCCCACCCCTGCACCCCAGGGTGAGGGCATCCCAGCTCTTAAACCTATAACACCAGTGGCCAGCACTCACCGTCCTGTCACCTCTGCCCTCCTTCCCAGGTACAACGAGTTCTATTTCCTGACCCACCCAGCGCTGTTCATCAACAATCACTTCCCAGACAACAGCAACTGGCAGCTGCTGAAGCCAGCCCTGGCGCTGAAGGACTTTGAGAACAACATCCTGCAAAACAGCAACTTCTACACCTTGGGCCTGCTGGCTGCACACCCCCAGACAGCTGTCATCCAAACAGGTACCACCCTGCACCCCCCAGACAGCTGTCATCCAAACAGGTACCACCCTGCACCCCCAAGGCAGCTGTCATCCAAACAGGTACCACCCTGCACCCCCAAGGCAGCTGTCACCCAAACAGGTAGCACCCTGCACCCCCAAGGCAGCTGTTACCCAAACAGGTACCACCCTGCACCCCCAAGGCAGCTGTTACCCAAACAGGTACCACCCTGCACCCCCAAGGCAGCTGTTACCCAAACAGGTACCACCCTGCAGGGCAGCTCCCCTCTGCAGCCTCCCCAGCACCACAGGCTGGGGCAAGCATCAGGAGCTGTGCTGCCAGCTTGACTCTGGCAACGGAGCACACTCAGTGCCCCTGGGGCAGGGCAGGAGCTTTCTGCTCCTTTTTTTGTTATCCTTCCTCTCCTCTGTCCAAGCTCAGAACATTTGTAGTAGCCTCCAGGCGTAGAGGAAAGCCTGAGGCAGCAGTTGCAGATGAGCTCTGTGCCAGCCAGCAGCAGTGGCACAGTGCTGAAGTGCTGCTGGTCTGTAATAACAACTCAGGCTTGGAAATGAGACTAAAACCTTTCCCGGTGGCTGGATTAGCATGATCCAGGCTGTGCCCAGGTGAGCAACCTGGCCTAGATCAGCAATGGTGTGGGCAGCAGGAGCAGGGCAGACTGTCCCTCTGCACTCAACACTGGGGAGCCCACACCTTGAGTGCTGGGTTCACCTTCAGACCCCTCACTACAGTGAGGACACTGAGGGGCGGCAGCAGGTCCAGAGAAGGGCAACAAGCTGGAGTAGGGTCTGGAGAAGAGGGCCCTTGGGAGATCCCTTCCAACCCAGCCCATTCTATGAGTCTGTGACTCCTCTACAGCTAACAGCACTGAATTCAGTGCCCAGAGAGGTTGCAGAGTCCCCTTCTCTGCAGCTTTTCAAAACCCACCTGGACACTGCATTCCTGTGCAACCTGCTCCAGGTACCCCTGCTTTAGCAGGGGGTGGTGGACCAGATGATCTCCAGAGGTTCTTGTCACAGAATCACAGAATTGTCAGGGTTGGAAGGGACCCCAAGAGTCATCCAGTTCCAACAACCCCCCCACACACACACCCTGCCACGGGAAGGGAGAGTTTCCACTAGATAAGACTGCCCAGAGCCACATCCAGCCTGGCCTTAAAAACATCCATGGATGAGGCTCCCACCACCTCTGTGGGCAACCCCTGCCAGTGTCTCACCACCCTCAAGGTGAGCTTCTTCCTAACACCTAATCTAAACCTCCCCTCTTCTAGCTTGCATCCATTCCCCACAGTCCTATCACTACCAACACCCTAAAAAGTGCCTCAGCAGCCATTCTGCAGCCCACTTCAACCCCCATTCTGTGATTCACCTTCATCAGAGGTCTGAGGAGCTGCAGGGATTTAAGTGTGCAGCTAATTTATGAAGCCATTAACAGAGTTAAAACTAAAAGGCAGCAATGTTGTAGGACTCGATGTTTTCCTCAAGCTGTTTGGGAACAGGCTCCCGAGGGGGGGTAGATTATCTCCTGCACTTTCCTCTGGAGCTTCTTGAACCTGCTACTGGACTGGCACTCAAATCTAATCACACCTAATTAAGCCCTTTAGAGCACCTGGGCTGCTGGCACTGCCAGTCCCATCCTGTAGGCCCAGAGCTGCAGTTCAGTGTGTGGCAGACAAGGACCAGAGCCTGTCGCCAGCACAGAGGCCACTCTCCACCTCTGGCTCTTGAAGGGGCAGCGGCCAGAGCGGCAGGTGGCGAGCTACGGCCTCTGGGCTGCAGCTGCTGACCCTCCTGCTGGAGAAGTGGCAGCAGTTCCTGGGCTGGCTCAGCATGCCCAGAGCAGGCTGTGCGCACAGGCAGAAGGGCTGCAGGCCAACGCATTTTCTGTTCTCCCACCTGCAGTCAACGGCAAGGCCTCAGTGTCGGTGGACTGCCGCCCCGCCACGCTCTTCACCTTCAAGCTGCAGGGCACCAAGCAGCAGGGGCTGCTGACGCTGAAGAAGCAGGGCATGAAGCTGGACATCTACCCACAGCAGACAGGCAGCCACACGCTGCAGATCTTCGCCAAGCCTTCCAGGGCCTCAGAAGACGTCTACCAGTGCGTGCTGGAGTACGTGGTGGAGTGCGGGGCGGTGGACGCGGCCGCGCGCCTCCCGCGGGAGCTGCACCAGCCCGTGGGCCCCAGCTGGTTCTCAGAGCGCCAGGGCTTCCTCAGGCCCTCACACCCCGAGCCCATTGTCCACACCAATGACGGGCGCTGCGCCCTCACCTTCACCATGGGCAGGGACCTCAGCGTACTGGCCTCGCTGCACTGTGACGGCGGCAGCCTGCCCGAGGAGCTGGGCCGCAGGCACATCATGCAGGTGCGGCACGGCAACCAGCTCGAGCTGAAGGTCCACCTGCCCCGCGCCGGCACCTTTGTCCTCAAGATCTATGCCAGGAAGAAGTCGGAGCCCGGCAACTATGACTATGTCTTCAACTACCTGCTGAGCTGCCTGAACGCTGAGGCGCAGTGGCCGCCATTTCCCCAGAGTTACAGCAAGTGGGGGCAGGACTGCGAGGTGGTGGAGCCGCTGTCGGGTGTGCTGCCGGCCGACCGCAATGTGCGCTTCAAGCTCAGGGTGCCAGGGGTGGCCAAGGTGCTGGTGCAGGCCGAGGACGCCTACCCCCTCACCCTCAACAGAGGCTACTGGGAGGGAAGCTGCAACACGGCGGGCTGCAGAGAGGTGTTTGTGATGGTGCACGAGAACGCCAACCACAGCTACTACTCACACGTCCTGAAGTACCAGGTGGAGAGCCAGTAGTGCCTGCTGCCTCCTCTGCTGCTCGCCCGCAGGAGCCAGCCCTGCCGACGTGCCCACACCAGCCCGGCTGCAGGAGCTGGCTCACTCTCAGCACCTCTGCTCTTTCCACACAAGCGGGATGCCACCTGCAGTCTTCCGCAAGTCCAGGGGCTCAGAGGAGCTCAAAGCAGCAGCAAACCCTGCGAGCAGGAGAGCAGCAGCGGAAGGAAATGAACCCAAAGCCTGCCCAGACAAACACCCGGAGGAAAGCAGGCCCCTGTCTGGCCACAGCTCGCCCAAGGCCACCGGTGACTGCTGGATTGCTGTTATGGACCACAGGAAAAGCCTGGTGCTGGTTGCTGCGAGGAGGAGGCACGCAGCGGCGGGGGGGATGCGGGAAGCACACTCTGGCCTCGGGCAGCAGCAGCGGGCAGGAGGGACTGACTGCAGGATATTTAAAGCAACTTTCTGTCTCTCTTCAGGCAAGCTGGGCAAGACGGCCCAGGAGACAGGAGGTGAAGTTCCCTGGCACACTTCATTGTCTTACAGATCTCAGTGACGCCGCAGGTGACTTTTTACACTGACTCCCACACACCACAAACAAAACCATTCTCACATCTCAGACTGTTCCAAGGGCAAACTCTTTGCTTCCCCTGCAATACTGACCCTGCAATCATCTCTCGAGCATGTAGGTGTTTCCATAGATGAATGACAGGAACATGGAGAGTGAAGCTCTCCAAAATCCCTTTTCAAACCAGACTGTCCATGCACACCTGCAGCTGGGACATGAGAGGGATGAGGTGGAACAGCAGGCTGGGTGCCACTGCTGTCCTGCAAACAAAGTGCTTTGGCGCTGTCCTCTTGGGAAAGCCCAGCCTGCAGGAGGCAGAGGTGGGCTCCCAGGGCATGCTACCAGCCCCACACCTCCCAGGATCCATGTTTTGTACAGTCATAAATGGTTCAGCTGTCCAGCAGCCTTAGTGTGACTCCAGAACTGTGATGTTTGAGCTTGAATTGAAAATAAACCTCTTCTGGTTTTGCATTTCCTTTCATTCCCCAGCCCCCATCAGTCCCTTTCCAAGGCAGCTGCATCTTCCACACACAGCACCTGGGCTGTCCCTGCAGTCCCCTTCTCAGCAACTGAGTGGCAAAGTCACACACCCCACCAAAGAGCTGCCCAGTCACAGCAGGCTTCCTGTCTCCAACCACAGAGCCACAGCTTGGAAAAGCTCATCCAGCCCAACCATTCTCTGACTCTGCCCAGGCTGGGGTTCAGCCACAGCCCTTGGCACCACAGCTCTGCCTCTCTGAAACCCATCCAGGAATGGGGATTCAGCCACCTCCCTGGGCAGCCTGTGCCAGGCTGGGGCAAAGAAAATGCACGGAGGGCTTACAAGCCCTCTGCAATGGAAATCACATTTCAGAGATGCAGATCCAAAGAGGCCAGGCAGGATGAGTCTAGTTGAGACATGTCCCTGTCCATGGTGGGCAGGATGGAGCAGATGACCTGAGGCCACTTCCAGCTTGAGCCATTCTGGGACTCCTTTGCTCCCTCAAAGCAGAGAGTGCCCCAAGGCCCTGTCAAACCTATGGGAGAACAGCTGCAGCACACTGCAGGCAGGCAGAGCCTGCAACAGATTCCCACTTTCAAGGTGCTGAGCTGGTACCAAGAGAAACACTCCAAACAAGTGTCCAGAGTGTTGTTTCAAATAGAAAGCAAACATCTGGCTCAGCCCTACAGATGTGTAAAAGTTCTTCAGTGCTGTGGAGAGCATGGTTCAAAGAGACAACAAACAACTCTCCAGCTTCATTAATCAAACCCTGCCAGAGCCAGGCCACCATTGCAAGAGATCTTTGACAGAGCAACGGCAGAGCAGAGTGCCTGAACAGATGAAAGCCCCGTCAGAAGCCTGCAGTGGCTTTGACATCTCCCTGCAGCATGGGCCAGTCCCTGTGTGTTCCCCCCTGCTAACAAGTGCACATCCTGCAGAACAGGCAGGGCTGCAGTTCCAGAGTAGAGCCCTCTTAGCACCGTGGCTCTGCCCCTACAGCCAGGCCTTAGGACCACAAAGGTTCTGCGATCCCTCCGCCAGCACGAAGTGCAGGTGCTTAGCTCTGTGCCCTCAGACCAGATCTGCAGCATCCTGCTCCTCAAGAAGGCAAACTCAGGCTCTGTGGCCATGTCCTGCTTTGGGTCAAACAGAGCTGGCTCTGGTCAGGGATCTGAGTTCCCAGCTCAGGCTCTGCTCAGTGCTGGCACTTCCTGCAGCTCAGGGTTGGTTTGCACTGCCAGGGGCTGCTGCCAGCAGAGACTGCTCCATGTGTCCAGTTAGCACCACGGGTTGGGGTGCAGAGCAAGGACACTGCTACACCTTGTGTGCTGCGCTGGGGTGCAGAGGAGAAAGCTGCATCTGCAGGGAGGAGCACACAGGACAGGTGACTCTAACATGACCAAGAGGGGACTGCATCCCACGGATGTCACATCTGGTGTAAAGCTGTTGAAACACCAGGGTCAAGGCTCTTCTTCATTGGCCAGTGTGCAAGCAGGACTCTGCCCATTTGTGTTCTGAATCCAGTTCCTGAATTGAGCTCTTGAACCAGGCCCCTGTCTGCTGCCAAGTCCAGCCTGGGACTTCTAGCATAGCATCAGTGGTGATGATGACATCACTGCCACCAGCTGGGTTGAACATCCCCTCCCTGGGCAGCCTATCCCAGAGACTTGTCAACCTCATGCTGAAGAACTTCTTCCTCAGCTCCAGTCTCACCCTGCTCTGCCTCAGCTCCAAACCATTCCCCCTTGGCCTGTCTCAGACTCCCTCAGCAAAAGTCCCTCTGCAGCCTTTCTGCAGGATCCCTTCAGGAGCTGGAAGGCCTCTTTACCCATGGCAGGAGCACTGCCATGCTGCTCCTGAGAAAGGCACAAGTTTTACAAGCCAGCAAGGCAGGGACAGCAGGAAACTGCTGAACTCATCATGTTGCCTTGCTCAACCTCCATCCTCCTCTCCTGCTGTTTGTGCACAGCCACTCCAGCAGCAGCAGGCAGCCCAGAGCCTCTGGCACTGCACACCTGGAAAGAGAGAAGGTGGGCAGGACAGAGCACCCACACCATCAGAGGACTCCTTCAGCACTTGCCCTGCTGCATGTTTCACTCCTCAGATCACATTTCCACAGCCTGCCTTCATAAAGACAGCAGGATTAGAGCTGCTGCTTAAACAAATGGAGCCCTCAGTTCTGCTCTGCCAACACAAACTGCCAAAGCTCCCTAAAGGAAAGGGATTCAGACTGCACCGGGTTGGAAGGGACCCTCCAAGGGCATCTTGCCCAACCCCCTGCAGTCACAGGGACAGCTCCAGTCAGAGCAGGCTGCCCAGGGACACATCCAACCTGACCTTGAATGTCTGCAGGGATGGGGCCTCAGCCACAGCCCTGGGCAGCCTGTGCCAGTGTCTCACCACCCTCACTGTGCAGAGCTTCCTCCTGCTGTCCAACCTAACTCTGCCCTGCTCCACTTCCAAACCATTGCCCTCAACCTGTGCCCACAGGCCCTGCTGAACAGTCCCAACAGACCCCCTGCAGATATTGAAATGCAGCTCTGAGGTCTGCCTGGAGCCTTCCCTTCTCCAAGCTGAACACCCACAATGCTCCCAGTATGCTCATGCAGCAGGGGTCCTCCAGCCCTCTGACCATCTTGGTGGCCTCCTCTAGAGAACCAAACATCCCTGAGTCAGAATTGTCTTCAGAAGTTCTGCAAACACTTAGTGCAGGACATAGCACCCAAACCTTCAGGAAATGCAACCTGGTTCACAAGGCATCATTTAACAGCTGGCACTCAGTGGTGGCACCACTGAGATGTGAGGACTCTGCAGGAGTTCTGGCCCAGCAGACACTCACTGCATTGCCAGGTTCATCCCCAAAGAGCAAGTAACAATTGCTTCTGGTTTGTTCCTGAGCTTTTTTCCAAGCTGCCTCATGGCCCAAGAGATGTGGGGAGGTGGCTGCTCCAAACCTGCTTACCTGGGACAGTTCTGCACAGGGTAAGGCCAGTGCTGACCATCTGCACCTCCCCTGTGAGGACAGGCTGGGAGAGTTGTGGCTGTTCAGCCCACTGAAGAGAAGGCTGCAGGGAGACCTCAGAGCAGCCTGCCAGGTCCTGAAGGGCTCCAGAAGAGCTGGGGAGAGACTCTGGACAAGGGCTGGCAGTTGAGGGCGAGGGACAATGGCTTTGAGCTGGGAAAGGGGAGAGTGAGAGTGGAGAGGAAGAAGAAATTGTTGAGAGCGAGGGTGGGGAGAGACTGGCACAGGTTGCCCAGGGAGGCTGTGGATGTCCCCTCCCCCTGGGGGTATTCAAGACCAGGTTGAATGAGGCCTTGAGCACCCTGGGGTGGTGGGAGGTGTCCCTGTCCAAGGCAGGGGCAGGAAACTGGATCATCTTCAGGGTCCCTTCCAGCCTAACCCATTCTATGAATCTCTGAAAGAAGAGTTCTGTTTCTGGAAGAAGACAGCTGCTATGGATGGGAAAGGAGGACAAAGGTGTTACCAAAATCCCCAAAGACAAGCCACAAAAACTTTCCTCTGTACATCTGCATGCACAAGAAAGGAGAGGTTTCCCATTGTGGTTTATTTCAGGGTTTTCACATCTATAAAATATACTAAAAACCTCCTTTGCATTAAAATGAGCATAAACAGAGCTCTGAGGCAACCTTCCGGCCTACAGCAAGCTGCTCAAGTGTCTGTGGTGTAACAGCCTCCATCAGCTGCAACACAGCAGAGAGGAGTTTGCTTTCCTGCCAGGAGGACACCCTGAGGACTCCCACGCCACTGCTCCAGCTCCAAAGGCACTGTGCCAGCCACAGCTGGGCAGCAACAGGCCCAACCTGCAGTGTCAGTGCTGCTGCTGGAACTGCCTCACGATCTCCTCACTGGCTTGCTTCAGCTCCTCCAAGTGATGATTCAGGCACTCGGTGATGCTCTGGGACCTCAGCTCCTCCTCCTGCAGGTATCGTGCAGCTATTGCCTCAACTGAAGCTCTGGGCAGGGGGCTCTAGAAGCAAACAAAGAGGTGAGAGAGGCTTCCAGTGCAGGTGCCAGGCGGGAGCGCTGCTGCCCACAACACACACCCCTGGATGTGCCTCCGGAGGGCTCCTGTGTCATTTCCATCTCACTGGGCAGACCAAGCTCTCAGGTCTCATCCTTTGCTCAAATGTTTACCTGTGATACATCTCCAACCAGCAGGGAAGACCTCCCAAGCCTTTGCCCAAGTGCAGAGAGCAGGATCAGCAGCTCAGCACACAGCCTGTCCACTGGGAGACCCCACAGGAACCGCCTCAGTGCTGGTGGACAGATTGCATCGGGTTGGAAGGGACCCTCCAGGGGCATCCTGCCCAACCCCCTGCAGGCACAGGGATAGCTCCAGCCAGGGCAGGCTGCCCAGGGACACATCCAGCCTGGCCTTGAATGTCTGCAGGGATGGGGCCTCAAGCACAGTCCTGGGTAGCCTGTGGCAGTGTCTCACCACCCTCACTGTGCACAGTTTCCTCCTGCTGCCCAACTTAACTCTGCCCTGCTCCACTTCCAAACCATTGCCTTCATCCTGTGCCCACAGGCCCTGCTGAGCAGTCCCTCCCTAGCCTGCCTGCAGGTCTCCTGCAGATATTGAAATGCAGCTCTGAGGTCTCTCTGGAGCCTTCTTACTGCTGCCTCTCAGAACAAAAAGCAGCTGATGCTCTTCTGTTAAGCACCAGGTCCCAGATCTTCCCAGCCCCTGCAGTGCAGCTGTTCCCCCCTCAGCTGCAGCCTGCACAATGAATAGTTTCCATGCAGAATGTGACAGTTCCCTAAGCTGCCTGCATTTACTGTATGGACATGCCCACAAGCTACTTCAGTCTCCACACAATCAAGACCTATTCTTGGTAGTAAACCTCATCAATACTGGAGTCCTGTGTGCAGCTCTGGAGCCCCCAACACCAGAAGGACAGGGAACTGTGGGAGCCAGTCCAGAGGAGGCCACGAAGATGCCCAGAGGGCTGCAGCAGTTCTGCTATGAGGACAGGCTGAGAGAGTGGGGGCTCTGCAGCCTGGAGAAGAGAAGGCTTCCAGGAGACCTTGGAGTGGCCTTCCAGTATCTGAAGTGGGCTACAGGAGGGCTGGGGAGGGACTATTGACAAGGTCTTGTCATTACAGGAGGAAGAATGGGTTTGAACTGGCAGAGGAGATATTGAAACTGGATGTCAGGAAGAAGTTGGCAACAACACTGGCACAGGTTGTCCAAGGAGGTTGATCACATTCTATGATTCTGTGCTCTGCAACCTCCCTGGAGGTGTTCAGAGCCAGGTTGGATGAAGCCTTGAGCAACCTGTTCTAGTGGGAGGTGTCCCTGCCTATGGCAGGGAGTTGGATTTGGCTGAGCTTTCAGTTCCTTCCAACCTAAACCATTTTGTGATTCTATGATACCTACAGAGCTGACCAGCAGAGGTGAAGGGAAGCATCAGCCTTAGAGGCTCTTCTCTGGGCTGCCCTACAACCAGAGCAGCTGTGGGCACTGCCAGCAACACACCTCTAAAGAGGACAGTCCTTGGACTGCTAAGAGCAACAAGTCTGGAGAAAGGCCCAGGCCTGAGCTGTAGCTCTGTGTGACACAGGGTGTGACACTTCTCACTATCCCTCTTCCACTCCCTGCTCAGGCCAGGCCACAGCCTGGGCATTACAGTGGGCACAGCTCTTGAGCACCACAGGAAGAAGCAACTATGTCTGAGTTTCCTAGACCTTGGACTAGTGCTGCAGCAACTGAGCTGAGGTCAAAGGCCAGGGAAGGTGCCAAAGCAACCTCTGCTACAGAAATACAGTCAGCAGCTGGCAGAAATGAGAACCTCACCTTGCATAGTGAGGCACCAAGGTCAGGCTTTCCTAGCAGCTAGCACAAGAGGCCTTCAGTTCAAGGAGCAACCCACTGCAGCCTCATGCAGTGGTCACTGCAGTGCAGACAGGTGCTGCAGCACCAGCTGGCAGAGGCACCCAGAAACTCAGCACCTCACACTCCCTCAGAGCCTCTGCTGCAGCCCCAAGCCAGAAGCTGAGGCAGGCTCCTGAGCAGACACAAGCAGCTGGTGGGACACAGTGAGGCACAGCACCAGTACAGAGAACCATGAGCTGCTGCAATGAGCTTAGCAGTGCCCAACCACCCAGCACTGCCCCACTCTCTAAGCACCCAGCAGTGCCGTCTCCTCCCCATGCAGTATCTGCTGCTGGTTCACAGAATCACACAGGGAGCAATCTGGCTCCATCTGCCAGATGGGCACCCAGCTACAGCCTCAGCTGCCCAGTGCAGCCAGTTTCCACACAGCTGCTTACCAAGGGCACAGATGGTCTCTGCTGCTGTGAGTTGGACTGCTCAGGTGCTTCATCTGCAGAATCTTTGTTTCCATCCAGCACAGGGCACAAAGAATCCGTTCCCAGCAAGGTGCCCACAGAAAACGGCTCCATGCCACTCTTCCTGCTGCTGTGGGAGGGGAGCTCATCCACCTCAGGAGGCATACTTCTCATTTCAGCAGCCTCCCATTTCTGGGCCCCCCCTTGCTGGTGCTGAGCATTCTCCTGAGGTTTGTGGTGCGTTCCCTTTGCTTGTTGGTCACGTTTGTGCTGCAGGTCCTGAGTTGCCCTGGAAAGCAGGTTTGAGCACAACTGTTTGCTGGTTTGCCTCAGCAGCTCAGCTCTAGCAAACTCTCAGAGGTAGCACCACACAGGTCACTAACAGCCCTGCCAAGCCAAACTCCTCACTCCCACAGCACTTCCAGTCTCTAGGAGACACTAAGAGCCACAGGTTGCCTGCTGCAGTACTGCAGAAGAGAGAAGCACAGCAGCCTGGGCCACAGCTACCCCTTCACCAGACAGCTCATCCTGCTTCTGAATGCAAGGACAAGAGCAGAGCCCTGCATCTGGGGAGGAACACTACCAGGCACCAGAGCAGCCCAGGGGGCATCCTGTTGGAAAGCAGCTCCACAGAGCAGGACCTTGGAGTGCTGGTGGGCAGCAAGTTGCCATGGGGCAGCAATAAGCCCTTCTGGTCAAGGGGCCAAGGGCATCCTGGGGTGCAGCAAGAGAAACGTGGCCAGCACTCCTGCCCCTCTGCTCTGCTCTGCCCTGCTGAGACCAGGCTGCAATACTGGGGTCCTGCAGCACTCACCTGCACTGCCCATCCCTGGTCTCAGGCTCCTCATCTTCCATCTGCTGAGCAGTACCCTGGGTTTCATCCTGGCACAGTTGCTGAACAAACTCCAGTTGTGCCCTGGCCTCTACCAGATCCTTCTGCAGTTGCTGGTTCTCAGCCTTCAGTTTATTCAGCTCAGCAGCAGAGTCTTCATCATGTGCTCTGGAGGTGCCTCCTTTCCCCTACAAGACATAGGAGGGATGAAATTGGAATTTCTGACATGCAAGAGCCTGGAGCCAAACCCCAAGCAGAGGCCATCAGCCAAGCCTGCAGCCAGGGTTGACCCAGAGCAAACCAACTGCACAGGCCCTGCAGTGTCTGCATCCAGAGCAGCTCTGCTGAGCTGCCCAGAAAGGGAAGGTTCTTCCCACTAGGTGCTCTGGACAAGAGGCAAACAGGTTGCTCAAGGCCTCATCCAGCCTGGCCTTCAACACCTCCAGGGAAGGGGCAGCCACAGCCTCCCTGGGCAACCTGTGCCAGTGTCTCACTGTCCTCACTCTCAAGAATTTCTTCCTTACCTCCTGTCTCAGTCTCCCCTCCTCAATCTTCAATCCATCTTCTCTTATCCTATCACTACAATTTGCTCTTATTTATTTCCCCTTCCCTGAAGGTGTTCAAGGCCAGGTCAGATGAGGCCTTGAGCAATCTGGGTAGGTGGGAGGTGTCCCTGTCCACGCCAGGGGGCTGGACTTGATGATCTCTGTAAGGTCCCTTCCAACCTAAACCATTCTTTGATTCAGAATCAGAGGTTTGAGGCAAACTGGCACAAAGCAGAACTGTAACTGAATGTACTCTGGGGAAGGAACCAAGCTGCCCAAGCAGTCACCCTCACCACTCTGTGGGCACAGGGTGCCCAGTCCTGCTGCACCTCATCTCCTCAGCAATCAGCCTTTTGACTCTGAAGTCTACCAACCATCTTGGGAGGCCTGGGCAAAGACCACTGCTGCTGTTAGGTGGGGGACACAGAAGAGAAGCCCCCTGGCACTTCTGGTGCCCACTGCACACCTGCAGCCCCTTGCACTTGGCACTGTCCAGCATCTCCACGAGGTGAAGGTTCTCCAGCCGCAAGGTCTCCAGCTGCACCAGAATCGCCTGAGGAGACAGAGGCAGGCAACCAGCTCAGAGAAGACCACCACACATGCCCACCACCCTGGCCAGGCATTTCTCACCCTCAGGGCAAACAAGAGCAAGGTTTTGGGCTGGTGATGAGGACAACCAAGCTGGGGAAGGGTCTGGAGAAGAGGGTTGGGGAGGAGTAGCTGAGGGAGCTGGGAGTGTGCAGTGTGGAGCAGAGGAGGCTGAGGGCAGAGCTCATTGCTCTCTGCAGCTCCCTGAGAGGAGGCTGCGGCCAGTTGCACTTTGCTCTCTGATCTCAGGTGACAGAAGGAAAAGAACTGGCCTGAAATTGTGCCAGGAGAGGGTTAGGTTGGAGATGATGAAAAACTTCCTTGCTGCAAGAGTGGTCAGGTGAGCACAGGCTGCCCAGGGAGGTGATGGAGTCCCCATGCCTGGAGGTGTCCCAGAACACTGTGGCCATGGCCCTTGGGGCCATGCTTTAGTGGCCAGTGGTGGTGCTGGGTTGCTGGTTGGACTGGATGGTCTCAGAGTCCTTTCCCAACCCAACAATTCTGTGGCTCTAAGCACGACAGACTCCGATTCAGTTAGAGGATTTCACTGAAAGGGTCTCAAAGTCTTCAGTCAAAGACTGAAGACAGAAGGAAGCTATTGCAATAATTCAAAGGCAAGATGGTATTCCAAGCCTCCAGATGCCTTCAAGAGGCAGCAGCAGTGTGCTCTGCCTTTCTCACCCTGTGCTCCACTGCTTTCCTCTCTGCTCGCTCGATCTCTGCCCTCAGCTGCTGCTGCAGGTCAGAGGAGCCGCTGGCGGAGGCGATGGTGATGTCCCGCTGGTGCAGCTCTTGTGTCAGCCTGCAGATTTCCCTCCTCATCCCTTCCAGCTCACTCTTGTGGATCTGTCCAGCTTGAGAGAGCTGCTCCTTCAGCTGCAGGAAGACAGGTACCCCCCACCCACCAGCTTTAGGAAGCTGTCACAGCAGAGCACCCGAAGAACCCTACAGGACAACGCGAGAGCTGGAGAACAACCCCCCCCGGGCACGCCAGTTCTTCCCCACTGAAACCCACCTCAGCCCAATCCTTTCCCATAAGCTGCCCCCTGGGTCAGGACAGAAGTGACCTGCTGAGATCAGTCTCCTGAGCTCACCATTCCCCCTTTGTGACCAAGAGCAGGCAGCCAAAGGCTGCCCAGCAGTGGGCAGTTCAGTGACACTCAGAACAGACCCCTGCGCTCTGCCCCGTGCCCTCCCAAGGCAGAGGAGACAGTTCTGTGTAGCTCCAGCCAGGTTTTCCCTCTGCCCACTTGTCCTGAGCTTCTGGAACTGGCATTGGCTTGGAGCAACTCAAGCTGCCCGTGGCAGAGCTCCAGCAGCTGGCTGTGTAGAGGGTGAAAATACCACCCTGGGTTCTCATAACTCCTCTTTGTCCCACAGCTCCACGTGCTGAGTGCCAGCCCTGCTGGGCAAGAGAGTCAGTCCCACTCACTGCCCACATGACAGGCATGACTTTATTTTCAGCATCTCCAATCTCATTGTTCTCTCCTCCAGCCTGTTAAGCCCTAGAGCACTGAGCTGCTCCCTGGACTGAAGCAGCCCACAAGCCCCCTCCTTTGGGCCATCCCTTGGCACACCTGGGCTCAGCTGTGCCTGTGAGTTGGCAGACCTGTGCTGCCAGAGCTGCCTGCCACACTCTGCAAGCACACCAGAGATGTCCTCAGTCACACAGCACACCACCACCACGGCAGCCCTTCTGCCCCCTGTCCCAGCCTGTTAGCCAGGAAGAGTCAGGACCCACAGCTCCAGGGCTTCTCTGACTTCCAAGCACTTGAGCCAATGGAAGCAGATGATGTCTGCCTAGCCATGTAAATAGTGCACACGTGGTGATCCATCTCCATGTCACCTCAGTGCCTCCCAACTACATAAAACAGAAGCAACCATAATCAATCTCCCTTTCCTCCCCAGCAGCCTCCAGCAGACTCATTTACTCTGTGGCTATTTAAACATGTAACCACCCAGGCAGGATCTGCACCCCTGTGCCTTCAGAATAAAGGAAGAATGATCTGCACACCAGTGAGGTTTGTCACTCCAGTCCAACAAGGCCTCTGCTCTGAGCAGGCTCCAGTGAAAGCTTTCACACCAGCTGATGCAGACCATTACTCAAAGCCTTGCCTCCCCTGGCTGCACACAGCAGCAGGTTGTGCTCCTCGGGGCAGCTTTGCTGCTCCACTCCTCCGAGCCCCTGACCCAACAGGGAGGCATCAAGCCTGCAGCAGCTTCCCTCCCTCTCACAGTGTGAGGTGTTCCATGCCCTGTCCCAAGTGTGACAGACATACTGCAGCAGACCTCAGCCCCTCCCTCTTCTCTGTCCTGCTGGGAGGTCACATTAGGCTTAAACTCAGGATTCCAGCCCTCTGTACCTTGCCCCTCCAGCACTAACTCAGGTATCCCCACTCTGCAGAGCAGTGCTGTGTGATGTGGGCAGTGAACCACACAGCCATGGACAGAAACTTGCAAACCTCTCCTCCTTGGCCAGGTCTGTCCTTGCCCTTCAGCACATCACTGCCTCCACAGGACTCCTGGCCTTTGGTCCCAGCTGGAGCTCTGTTGCCTGTGCAGGTGACCCAGGTGGGAAGGGCTGGCCCCAGGAGAGCTGCCCCCACTCCAGGAGCAAAGCAAGGTTACCTTTTCAGCCTCTGCCCTCGCCTTGGCACGCTGCTCTTGCAGGGACTGCAGCTCTTGGGTGTTCCCATCCAGCTCTGCACTCAGCTCTGCACACCTTGCATTAGAGGATGCCAGGCTGGGGGCCAAATCGAAACTACAGATTAGAACATCCCAACGAGAAGGACCTGGCCAGAGGAACTTTGATCTTCCAAGCAGCCTGTGTCGGTCAGAGGCGAAACAGGACTCCCCAAGCTAGAAGCTCCTCACCAACCCTCTGTTTTTGTTTCCCAAAATCATTTCCAAAGAGATCAGGAAGTTGCTCCAGCAGGTGACAGCTGCACCTTGGTTGTTTCTTTCCCATACTAAGATGACAAGCATTAGCCTGGGAACCACAAACTCAGGGAGGAAGACTTGTTTCTAGCTCTTATTTTGCAGGGAGGTTTAGGTCTGCTTCTTAGCAGGTGACAAATAAAGGCTCCTGAACCCATCAAGAATGAAGGTTGTGAGTCTCAGCCAGCCAAAGCACTGCTGACCCCCGAGCATGCAGTGAGAAGCATCCAGCAGCAGTCTCACTGCAGAGTTGCAAACTGAGACACTGATCTGCTCACTACAACAGGAGGCAGAAGCTGGGAGGCCTTGGTGGGAGGGATGCAGCAGAGGAGCACTGCAGCACCCAGTTGCAGCACACGGCCAAGGGAAGCAGGCAGCTGCCTACCTGTTCTCCAGCTGCACCAGCTCTGACTGCAAGTGCTGCTCCTTCCTCTGGGCAGCAGCCAGTTGCTCCAGCACACGCTGCAGCCCTGGAGAAGACAACTGCTGCTCCTGCAAGCCCTCCTCCAAGGCCCTAGGTAGAAAGAGGATTCGAACCTCAGCACAGAATCTTTGTGCCTGAGTTCACTGCAACAAGGAAAGCAACCAGCACTCCCTTGGAATATTCTGGAGAACACAGAGAGCCCCACAGCAGGTGGCACCTGTGCCACTGTGAGCAAAGCTACCAGCTGCCTGACAGCCCTTGCCCCTGCTTCAATGCTGGTTGCCCTGAGGCAGGCAGTCTCAGCCTCCCTGCCCCTGGCAGACAGCCCCTCACAAGCTGCAGTGTGGCTGCATGGGAGCACATGGCAGAACCCCTGGACATGGGCAGCAGAACTCTGCAGCCCTCACTCGCAGCCAGTGTGGGAGGAGAAGGCCAAGATGACTTTGTCCCACGTGCAGCTCCCTTACCAAACCCCCAGCCTGGCATCCCTAGACCTGAGAGAACTGCCCCCTGCACTAACAGGCAGGTTACCAACCCTGACAGGCCTCCTGCACTTGACTGAAAATGTTGAGGGGCGAGCAGCCCCAAAGCCCCCAGTAAGGCAGATGAGCAGAAAGTTGATCCCTCCCACACTGCTCACCACCAGCTGCTGCCAAATGCAATGCAACTGGGAAATGCTGGGAGGAAGCACAGCCCTCTCAAGACACCAGTGTCCCATGCCACACAGCAGCCAGCACAGGTCCAGCTGCCTGAGCACACCTCTGGGCATCCTCAGTGGGAGAGCTGGGGGCACAGACTCAGGCTGAGGGGTGCAGGTGCCAGGGATGCTACCTGATGAGCAGTTCTTTTGTTTGGAGAGTTTCGTTCACCCTGGCCAGCTCCTTCTGCAGATGTTCCTGGTGCAGCTTGGAGCTGCCAATAAAGTCTTCTTGAGACTGCAAGGTGGCTTTGAGTTCCATCTTCTCATCCTCCAGCACCTGCAGGGGAGGGAAGGGGAGGTGAGGCAACTGCTGCCAGATAGGCCAGCCCAGTTTGCCAGGATGTGAAGAGGCTGATCAGAATTCAAGGCAACCCTTGCAAACACTGCAGTGCACCACATGGCTGCAAACCCAGTTGAGGCCAACCAGGAGCTTTCCAAAGCTCTGGGGCGAGAGGGCAGCTGGAGGGCCAAGAGCCTTCCTCCTCCTCCTCCTCTCAAGCACTGCTTCACACCCCATTTCCTCACAGTTCCTCCACTGACCTCTAACATTTTCTTGGATTGCTTCAATTCCTCTTGAACTCTTTGCTCATCTTCTAGGATGGTCTGGTTGTTCTCAGTCAGGTCATCCACCCTCATGTTCAGCCTCTCCAACTCCAGCTCGTTGGCACAGATGGTATCATTGGCTCTCTCCAGCTTGCTGGTCAAGTGTTGGATTTGGGAGCAGCTGGCCAGCTTCACCGACTCCAGAGCCTGCTTCCCACTGGCAAGCTGCCTCTAGGGGCAATTGTCTGCATTAAGGCTCCACCACAGAAACACTTGGACCAGAACACCACTCACATAACCTCCATCCCTGTGTAACAAATGGGGGCTGCCAGCAAGCCATGCTACCCTTCAGAGAACCACAGAGAGAACTGTGCCAGGGTTACAGGATGGGCACAGCTCCTGAAGGCAAACAGAACACAATCCAGGGGGGCTCTCAAAAGCAGACACTGGGAAAAGAGGAGCTCAGATCACTCAAGCTGTCCAAGTGTGGTCTAAGAACAAAGCTGCCTCCTTTTTTTTTGCTCTAAGTGGAGGAGAAACAGTAGCAAGCAAGGGTTGTAAATCAGAGTCACAGCATGGCAGGGGCTGGAAGGGACCTCTGGAGATCATCCAGTCCAACCCTCTGCCAAAGGACCCAGGGCAGGGCACCCAGGAACACATCCAGGTGGGTTTGGAAAGCCTCCAGAGAAGGAGGCTCCACAACCTCTCTGGGCAGTTTGCTCCAGGGTTACAGCACCCTCACACCGAGGAATTTTCTCCTCCTGTTGAGTTGGTACCTCCTGGGTCCCAGCCTGCACACATTGCCCCTTGTCCTATCACTGGGCACCACCAAATACCACCTTCCTCCTGGCACCCACCCTCCAGATACTTCACAGACACTGCTCAGGTCCCCTCTCAGCCTTCTCCTCTCTAGGCTAACCCGTGCCAGGGCTCTCAGCCTCTCCTCACAGCAGAGCTATTCCAGTCCCCAGATCACCCTCACAGCCTCCCTGGACTCTCTCCAGCAGATCCCTGTCCCTCTTGAACTGGGGAGCCCAGCACCGGGCACAGCATTGCAGGTGCAGTCTCACCAGACCCAGTCACTGAGCTCTTCGTGCTCAGTAGAGGAACAAATCACGTAGCAGAACCACCAAAGAGCTCCAAACCCAGGCTGGGTGCAGCAGGTAGTGGTGCTGTGCTGCAGGAAACCAGCAGCTGGCACTGCCAGCTTGCCAGCAGGCTCACCTGGGAGCTTCCTTTGTGTTCATGGCAGGCAAAGCAAAGTGTTGGGGCAAAGATGCCTGATGGGCACTAGCTGACTGCTATCTCCAGGAACAGCCAGGGAACCCAGGGCAGCAATCCTGGCAACTCCTAACAACACTCCCTTCACACAGTCCATTTTTCCTGCACCTCCCTGCAATTTGTGAAGGCTGGAACAAAATGCTGGAGTAGTTTCTTACTGTAAGGGCACCAATCCTTGCCAGCTACCAGCCTGGCATGCAGCTGAGAAAACCAGAGGAGTCATGAAAGACTCTGGAATCATTTTGATTCCTGTTCATTGCTGATGCCTTTTCACAAGTCAGGACAGCAAACACTCGTGGCCAGGAGAAGAGTTTACAGCACAGCCTCTCTGCACCCAAGGACCCAGAGGGCTGCACTGCCTGAGCAGGGAACATTTCAGCTCACTCTCGTTTGCAGCCCCCACACGTGCCAGGGCAGCGCAGAACTCCAAGTGCAAAGGCTGCAGGAGGGTGTTCCTTGCTGGGTAAGAATGCCAGGCTGCCCTAAGCTGCACTGGAAGCTCTGAGGGGAAGCCAGTTGAAAGAAAAGAAAGGGGAAATACTCCATAGGCACAGATCTCAGCCTGACCTTGGGCCAGACAAAAGGCACAGAGACATCCAAGCACCAAAAAGATGCAGCACTTCCTGCTGGGCTGTCCCAAGACACCGAGGGCTCAGGCAGCCTGTTCCAGGATCTATGCACCCAACTCATCTACACTGCTTGGGTGAAGTCTCCCCAGTTCCTGCTGCACAGTCAGAAGAGCTCCTCTGTGCCTCTGCCCAGCAGCCTGTACTCCAAGGACACATCTGCTGTGGGACAATTGAGCTGTCAGTGACACCAGGACAGCAGCCAGACCTTCCGCTCACCGCCTCTCTGCATTTGGAGCTGTACCAGTGCCAGCCTCTCACAAAGGCCCTGTCAGAGCCACCTTCAATCCTGTCATCACAAACTTCCCTCTCACAGGAGCTGCTGCTCAAGAGCGACTCAGGAGCCCATGAAGTGCCAAGCCCCCAGCACGAGCTGCCTCTCAGTGCCTGCTGCGACCACGTCTGCGTGACCCTGTCTGCTGTGCTCCAGTCACCTCCTCTCGCTCTGCTGTGCCTCCACCTCCTCTCTGAGCCACCAGCTCCTCACAACCAGCAACCCCACCACTGCTTGCCCCTAAATAAAAGCAAAGGGAGAGGGGCTGACAGCTGCCATCACTACAGTACTCTGCAGAAGAACCCCTGGCAGAGGAGGGCTCCTTTCTAGCCCACCCTCTAAGCTGGAGTTGCCAGGTGCCTGTTTAGCCCCTGGCAGGTCCCCAGCTCTGCAGCAGGAGCTAACAGCTATCTCAAAGTGTGACATGCTCTGGGCTGTGCCTCCCAGGGAAAGCTTCCTCCTGCTGTCTTCTCTGCTAATTGGAGGGATGTCAGGGAGAGTTGCACAAGGTTTGTCTAAGCCCTCTTGACAGGCTCCAGATCTCTTTCCCACACAGCACTCCCACAAGTAACCCTTATTCCAGCAGGACAGGAGGAGGCATTTGAGCGCCAATCCTGAGAGCTTTCAGCAGCCTCTGCCCCCCTCCCCCCTGCTGCCACAAACAAAGCACAAACGTTCAGCACTGCATTAACTGTACCTGAACGAGCTCGGACTGCTCAGCCAAAGCCTTCCTCTGTGCCTCCAGGGATGCCACCTGCTGCTGGTAGAGCAGGCGCTGCTTCTCCCAGTCCAGTGACCTCTGGCGGAACTCCTGCGAGGACAGGGGGCTGGGGGCACTGTGGCGTGCAGCTGACAAGAAGGCCCCTTCCAGCCCACACCCACGGGTGGCTTTGTCTCCCCACCAGCTCTTCCTGCACCCTTCTCCACAGCAGGGAAAACATCATTCAGCATTTGCTGCAGCAGCACAGCAGCGTGGAGCCCCCACACTGTGCCTGCTGCATCTGCTCCCTCCCAGGTAACCTCGGTGTCAGTTACAGCTGCTTGCTGATGCTGAGAGCTGCCAGAGCCAGGGCTGCTGCAGGGACCTGCTGCCAGCAGCTCATACTGCCTCCAGCTGCCACCACAGGCTGCTACTGACAGCACAACGGTGACAGGAACCAACTACAGCATCACAGCATGGCAGGGGTTGGAAGGCACCTTCAGAGATCATCCAGTCCAACCCCCTGCACACAGAACACATTCAGGTGGGCCTCGAAAGTCTCCAGAACAGGAGACTCCACAGCCTCTCTGGGCAGACTGCTCCAGGGCTCTGTCACCCTCACATCAGTGAAACTTCTCCTCATGCTGAGGTGGTACCTCCTGGGTCCCAGCTCGTACACACTACCCCCTGTCCTAACAGTGGGCACCACCAAACAGAGTCTGGCACCTTCCTGCTGACACCCACCCCTCAGGTATTCACAGACACTGCTCAGGTCCCCTTTCAGCCTTCTCCTCTCCAGGCTAAGCAGCCCCAGGGCTCTCAGCCTCTCCTCACAGCAGAGCTGTCCCAGTCCCAGATCATTCTCACAGCCTCCTCTGGACTCTCTCCAGCAGATCTCTCTCTCTCTGGAACTGAGGAGCCCAGCACTGGGCACAGTATTGCAGGTGTGGTCTGAGCAGAATTTCAGTGCCAGTCTTTGCTGCAGACACATCAGGTGGATGTTTGTTAGCCACTCCTCAGGGTACAGTAACAAAAAATTGAGTGCAGTTGAGTTCCACACAGCAGAAAGATTAAAAGGTGAGACAGTGTTGAGAAGAATCCTGGAACAGCTCAGGTTGGAAGGGGCCTCAGAGATCATCTCCTCCAACCTCCCTGCCATGCCCAGGGACAGCTCTCAACCTGGCTTTGCACACCCTCAGGTAGAAGGCAGCCACAGCCTCCCTGGGCAGTCTGTGCCAGGCTCTCATCACCCTCTCACTGAACAACTTCTTCCTCAGCTCCAGTCTAACCCTGCTCTGCCTCAGCTCAAAACCATTCCCCCCTTGGCCTGTCTCTAGAGGTTCCAACACAGGAAGCTGCCTTTGCTCCACAAAGCATTTGAGCAGAGCTCCAGCTGGAGAGGAGGAGAGCTCTGTCAGCAGGATTCACAGCCAGTGCACTCCCCAGCTGCCTGCTCAGCCAGCACAGATCAGGATGTCCCTCAGTACCCAGCAGCTCTGCTTGGCACTGGTTTTTCACTGCCTACCTCCAGCTTCCTGGTCAGCCGGCTCATTTCAGACTGCTCCTCCCCTTGTCTCTTGTTACCTTCTCCTCTTGCTTCTCTCAGGCGTTTCCTCTGCAGCTTCTCATAGTTCCTCCTCAGCCTGGACAACTGCGAGGAATACAGTGAGAGAGAACTTTGTTCAAGGCCCTGAGGCAAGAATTAAATTGGCACACAAAAAATGGCTTCACACAGGCAATTGGCCTCACCAAGGCCACAGAGCTTGCAAGTGAAGCCTCCTGTTTGGCCAAGGAGCCTGTTGTGTCCCAACAGGGCTGCAGAACATGCCAGTTTCTGAGAGCAGCAAGATGCCCCTGAAGCTGTGACACCAGCAGCTCTACTGAGACCTTTGCCCTACCACTAATAGGAACAGGACTGAGGCATTCCCAGATGCAGGCTGGGACACGGCTGTTGAGGCACCAGGAGCAGGGCACCCCCTCCCTCTACAGGCAGCTGCCACCACTGCCCAATCTGCTTATGATACCAAACTGGAAGCTGGGGCTGACACCCCCTCAGGCTGTGCTGCCATCCAGTGTGGCCTTGACAGGCTGCAGACTGGGCAAGGATGAAGCTAATGAAGCTCAACAAGATGTGGAGAGTCCTGCCTGGGGGCAGGAACAGCAGCAGGCATCACTACAAGTGACAGGAGACTGCTGGAGAGCAGCTCAGCAAGGAAGGAGCTTGGAGCCCTGGTGGGTAAGAAGTTCTCCATGGGACAGCAATGTGGCCTGGTGGGCAGCAAAGCCAAGGGCATCCCACTGAGTGTGGCCAGCAGGTCGAGTGAAGTTCTCCTCCACTCTGCTCAGCCCCAGTTATAGCACAGCTGGAAGTGTGTCCAGTTCTGGGCTCCCTAGTTCCAGAGAGGCAGAGAACTGCTAGAGAGAGTCCGGGGGAGGCTGTGAGGATGGCTGAAGGGTCTGGAGCAGCTCTCTTACAAGCAGAGGCTGAGAGCCCTGGGGCTGGTTAGGCTGGAGAGGCTGAGAGGGATCTGGTCAATGTCTGTAAACACCTGAGGGGTGGGTGTCAGCAGGAAAGTGCCAGGCTCTCGTGGTGCCCACTGATGGGACAAGGAACAAGGGGTACAAGCTGGGACCCAGGAGATGCCACCTCAACAGGAGGAGAAACTTCTTTGGTGTGAGGGTGGCAAAGCCCACAGAGGTTGTGGAGTCTCCTCTGGAGACTTTCCAAAGCCACCTGGATGTGTTCCTGGGTGTCCCTGCTCTGGCAGGGGGTTGGACTAGACAATCTCTGCAGGTCCCTCCAGCCCCTAACATTCTGTGGTTATTTGTGCCACCAGATCTGGAGGCAGTACTGGAGGTGGGGTCTCAGCAGAGCTCTGGTAAGCTGCTGAACTCGACCCTTGGAGGTCCCTTCCAACCCCTACTACGCTGTGATTCTGTGATCTCCTCACACAGAGGGGCACATCAGGCCGCACAGAGAGTGAGAGAACATTTCTTATGGGAATCAAAAACACCTGTGGGGCTCAGGCAGGAACTGTTGCACTTAGTGGGAGAAGGAAGATTGAGAGCTGCCATCATACAGAACACCAACAGGACTTGAGCTGTCAGGTTCTGCTCAGCCACACTCTGGCTTTCACAACGAGGGGGGAATGCCAACACAAAATCTCTCTCATGCCCACTGCTAGGATGCTGAAGTTGTATCAGAACCAAGAATGAGGAAAACAAATCTCCTGGCAAACCTAAACCTCCCCTGGTGCAACATGAGGTTATTTCCTCTCATCTTATCATTTGTTCTTTGGGAGCAGAGCCCAACCCCCACCTGGCTCCAGCCTTCTCTCAGGGAGTTGCAGAGAGCAACGAGCTCTGCCCTCAGCCTCCTCTGTTCCACAGCTCCCTCAGCTTCTCCTCCCCAGCCCTCTTCTCTCAACCCTTTCCCAGCTTGAGTGCCCTTCTCTGGAGCTGCTCCAGCATCTCAAAGCCCTTAGAGTGAGGGGCCCAAAACTCATCACACAAAGTATTCCACCCATCAGCTGGGAACTAAAAACCAATTTGCTCTTTTTGCCACTGACCTCCTCCTGAAATTTCTTCAGCTGCTGTTGGTATTCTCTGGCCATCTCCTGTTTACCTCTTCCCATCTCTTGTAGCTGGTGGCGCAGGCTGGCAGCCTGCAGGCAGAGGGAAACAGCAAAGTGACACAAGAGCTTCCTCCTGATGGCCCATCTAAACCTGCCCTGCCCCAGTTCCAAACCACTGCCCTCAGCCTGTCCCCACAGGCCCTGCTGAGCAGTCCCTCCCCAGCCTGCCTGCAGCTCCCCTGCAGATACTGAAATGCAGCTCTGAGGTCTGCCTGCAGCCTCCTCCTCTGCAGGCTTCACACCCTCAGCTCCCTCAGCCTGGCCTTGTAGCAGAGCTGCTCCAGCCCTGGGATCATTTTTGTGGCCTCCTCTGGACCTGTCCATCAGGTCCATGTCCTTCCTGTGTGGAGGGCTCCAGAGCTGGATGCAGTGCTCCAGATGAGATCCCCCAAGAGCAGAGAGGCATCAAAGGTTCCTCTGAAAATTTTGTTTCTCATTTCCAAATAGGAGAGCAGCTCTTGCTCCACTCAGCACAGCTCTGATGACATTGAGGCCTTCTTGAGGCTCAGCATTTAAATTCTGCAAACACCCAACAGCCTACATGGGCAGAGAGAACCCCCAACAGCCTGAGCCCAGGCTAAACTGAAGGGCATGGTCAGTCCCTATGATGCATTGCAAGATGCAGAGCACACAGGCTGGCAGCAGCCTGAGCCCAGCAGGGGCCTGAGGTACCTCCTTCTGTGCCTCCTGCAGAGCAGCCCTGGCAGAGGCCAGCTCCTTCTCCCTGGCATTCAGGCAAGCTTCCAAAGACTGGGTCTGGCCTTCCCATTCCGCTTTCTTGTGAGCCACCAGCACGTCGATCTGCTTCATCAGCTCCTGCAGCTCAGTCTCACAGCAAGTCAGGAACCCACCACTGCCAGGGAAACAGTTTCCAGTTACAAAGCAGGCACCACCCAACAGCTCCAGTGTCCCCACACAGCCAGCTGAGCAGAACTGACTTGCACACAGGGGCCAGCGGTGCACATGACATAGAATGGGTTGGGTTGGAAGGGAACTTAAAATCAATTACCTGGTTCCAGCCCTCCTGCCATGGGCAGGGACACTGGCACAGGTTGTCCAGGGAGGTTGTGGAGCACAGAATCACCCAATGATCACACCAAGATCACAGGGCAGTCTGTTGCAGTGCTCCTCCTGGTGCAGAACTTGTTCCTCACATTCAATTTCAATCTGATCTGCTCTCATTTCAAGCCATTGCCCTCGTCCTGTCTCTGCAGGCCTTTGGGAACAGTTCCTGTGCAGCCCTCTTGTAGCCCTTTCAAGCACTGAGGCTCTAAAGTCTCCCTGGAGCCTTCTCCTCTGCAGGCTGCACACCCCCAACTCCCTCAGCCTGTGCTCACAGCAGAGCTCCTCCAGCCCTTGGAGCATCTTTGTGGCATTATCAGATGTTTTCAATAAAAACAGAGAACAAAGTCATGCCTCGTGAACCTTCCAAGGCTGTTACCAAACAAACATTGATTCACATCTCTTAATTAATACTGCTCCTGATGCCAGAGGGAAAGGGAAGGGTTAAGGTCACTACCACCAGCATAGAGTCACAGAACGGTTTGGGGCTGGAAGAGATCTTAAACCTCAGCCAGCTCCAACCCCTGCCATGGCCAGGGACACTTCCCACCAGCCCAGGTGCTTAAGGTCACATCCAGTCTGGCCTTCAACACCTCCAGGGAGGGGGCAGCCACAGCCTCCCTGGGCAGCCTGTGCCAGTGTCTCCCTACCCTCACTCTCAATAATTTCTTCTTCCAGTCTCAATCTGCCCCCCTCAAGCTTCAAACAAGCAAACCTCAAAACCCTTACTTAAGCCAGGGAAGCTGTCTGACATCAGAGGATGTCCCTGAGTGAGATGGAAGGTTTGTACTTGCAGGACTTTGAATGCCTGCTGTGCACTGTCACATACATACCTCCCCTGCCTGTTCCTTTGCACTTGTTCCAGTAAAGCCTCCATCACCAACTCCTGGTGGTGTCAGCAGCTAGGGAAGCAGAGAACAGTAGTGCTCACCCATGGTGATCTAAAGAAGGCTGCAGAACAAAGGAAAATCCAGAGAGCACAGAGGTTAAGACAAGATAAAACCAGCATAGGATTAGAGGTGAGCCAAACAACAGCCACCTTGAACAGCTCACAGGCCAAAGATCCAACAAGGAACAGAGACCTTCCTGCCTCTGGTGCCACAAGCTGTGACAAGTGCAGAGGTTTGCAGCAGCACTGCACTGTCTTATTTAAAAGTGACATCCTTTAGGGCACCACAGAACCTCAGAGGTTGGAAGAAGCCTTGAAAGATCAAGCCCAAGCCCCTGCCAGAGCAGAGGCACCCAGGGCAGCTCACCCAGAACACAGCCAGGTGGGTTTGGAATGTCCCCAGAGCAGGAGACTCCACAGCCTCTCTGGGCAGCCTGCTCCAGGCTCCAGCACCCTCCTCCAGGCTCCAGCACCCTCACACTCACTAACTTTTCCCTCCTGTTTCCCTGGCACCTCCTCTGCTCCAGCTGGCACCTGCTGCCCCTTGGCCTGGCATTGGCCATCCCTGAGCAGAGCCTGGCTCCAGCCCTGCACATCTGTAGCAGCAGCACTGAGGGCAGCCCTCAGGCTCCTCTACTCCAAGCAGCCCCAGCTCCCTCAGCCTGGCCTCACAGGAGCTCTGCCACTGCCTGCAGCACTTTGGGGGCTCTGGGCTGGGCTCTCTCCAGGACTTCCCTGAGCTCTTTCCTGAGCTGAGGGCCCAGAACTGGACCCAATCTTGCAGATGTGGCCTCAGCAGGGCAGAGTAGAGGGGAAGGAGAACCTCTCATAAACCTTCTAAATCACCCCAGGATGCCCTTGGCCTCCTTGGTCCCCAGGGCACAGTGCACCTCTGCATGCACACACATGGAGGCTCCATGTGTTGGTGAAGCAAGAAAGGTTTGCACTGAAGGCAGCAATGAGGAATAAACAAAAAGAAGGTAAAGGTACTGTGGGAGCCCAGCCAGAGAGCTGGGATTCGTAAGTGGCTGCCCTCCATGGAGCTATCACCTGGCTAACACCCTGAGCACACAAAACCACACTCTGGTGTCTCTCTGTGGACCTGTTCCCACAACCTGGTTCCAAACCATTCAGTCCCTTTCCCAGGTGTTTAAAGATGCATCCCTGTAAGAGTTTTCCTCAGAGCCTGATGTGGCATTATGAAACAAGCAACAGAAGAGAGGGCAAACCTCTAAAACACAGACTCTGCTCAGCTCTTTTCACATCCCTAACAGCCTCTGAGCTGCTGCTTCAGCATTTTAAAACGTCACCCAGAGGTTAAAGCCCGTCTCTGCATTTTGAACCACACAGCAAGCACACTGCACTGAGGAAAAAGCCACAGCCCTACTGCTGGTCCCACAGTCTCTGTCCCCTTGGTCCTGCCTGTGCTTAGAGAAACCCCAACAGGATGCAGAACACCTCTGAGGTGCTGCTGATGGCAGAGCTCCTGAGGAGAGCAGATCCCAAAGCTGTTCACAGCCCTCCAAGAGTTCTCCAGGTGGCAACAGCAGACAGAAGCTGCTCTTGCTCCATTCTGATCACAGCTACACAGCACCCACTTGCAGCGGGCAGCAGGGAGATGTCACTGCCCAGCAGAGACAGCATCTGTTTGACTCAGACAAAACCCAGAGAGCAGCCAAAGTCCTTCAGCAGCAACTCCTGTGAGAGGCTGGGACCACTTCAACACAGAAAGCTTGGTGCACGAGGAGCCAGAGAGCAGCTGCTCTTGCCTCTGTCCTGCTTTGAGAAGTGCCTTCCAGCTACAACACCTGAGCCTGCCTGCTCTGCAAACCTGCCAGCCTGCCCAGGATTGGAGAATGAGCCTTCAAATCACACACTTCTGCTAGCTTTAGGCTACATGTTGCTGACTCAGTGTGCGAGGCAACTGAGTAGAGATTCCACAAGAGACAATCATCTCTGTCATGAACCGAAGCTGGAGCTGGCCTGGGGCTCCTGAAACATCACCACCAGTAAGCAGGCAAAACAGACCAGAGAGAGGCACCCTCCCAGAGCACACAAGCCTGCATCCCAGCTCCAAGAAGCATCACAGTAGCACAGCCAGGTAAAGAAAATTTCACAAGACCCAGGAAGCCTCAGCACTGCCTGTGCAGAGGGCTGGGAGCAGTCTGAATTTCAGAAACCCATTCCATATTGTCCTTTGGGACAGAGAAACTCCCTCAGCTCATCCAGCCCAACCAGCAACCCAGCATCACCATAGGCACTGCACTACGGCCCCATGAGCCATGGCCACAGGTTTCCTGCACACCTCCAGGGGTGGGGATTCCCTGGGCGGCCTGTGCCAAAGCTTGCCCGGCGCTGCTGGAAGCTTACAGCAGCAAAGCACCACCGCAGCAGCAGAACCTCCCAGCAGCACGAGTGAGCAGGTGCCGAATCTGCAACTGCTGGCGATGCCCTCTGCGGCGGAGAGGTTCCGCTGGGAGCCAGCGCTGACCCGGCTACTACTTCCCTGGCGCCAAAAGCAACCCGGGCCGGTGGCCCCCCGGCATTGCTCACCCTCCGCGGCTCGCAGCAGCAGCCTGCTGCGATTCAATTGCTCCCCTGCGGGAGCCTCCGCCCCGACCGCACACCGGCAACGTTCACACACAGCCCCACAAAGGGAAGCGCCGCGGCCAGCCCCGGCCTGGCAGGACACAGCGCTGACTCGAGTCGAGCCGAGCCGAGCCGAGCCGAG
>VWZE01014346.1:0-30640 GCA_013396675.1 Eubucco bourcierii | reverse complement strand
TGGGGCGGCTCTCTCCCCCCCCCCGCTCCCCGCTCCCTGCTCCCTAACGGCGGCGCAGCGGAAGTCGCAGCGGAAGTCACCGCCCACGCGGGCACTGCGCCTGCCCGGTGCCTGCTCTGCGCCTGCCGCGCTGAGGCTGCCGCCGCACTGGGCCCGGGTATGGCCTCGGCGCTCCGGGGCACTGATAGGGGGGAGGGGGGCGCCCGTCCCGTGGAAAAGGCAAAGGCAATCCCGCTCCGCGCGTAGCTGCGGGCCGGAGGGCCCCGTGCCCCCGGCCTGCCCCAGCCGCGCTCGGGCACAAAACCGCCGGTAGCCTCCATGCCGGCTGCCGGCCTTCAGGAGCCGGGCAGGGCAGGTTCTGAGGGGGCACCTGCAGGAGCGCGATTGGAAGGATCCCTCGGAGCTGATCCCTTCCACGCCCCCTGCCCGCGCGGGGTTTTCCCGAGAACGTCTTTAGGCAGGGTTCGAATGTCTCCGGAGAAAGAGACTCAACAGCCCCTCTGGAACCCGCCCCAGGAACCTGCCGTGCCTCAGTTCGTGCCCACTGCCCCTCGTCCTGTCGGTGTGCGCCAGCTGAAGTGGCCCAGCCCCATCCTCTTGCCCTCCACCCTTTAGCTATTGATCAGCATTGATAAACCTGCCCTCGGGCTGCTGTCCCCCCGGCTAAACAACACCCAGGAGTTCTCCAGAACCCCTGGAATGGTGACACCAGCTGAGAATGAGAGACAGGGTTTGGTGGGCTCACGTTTCACCTTCTTCCTGGAGTGAAGGCTTTGGCTATTAAATGCTCTGTGCTGGCTCCTCCCCAGGCTGGCAGAGGCCACTTCTGTCTGCCTATCTGTGCCGCAGAGCAGGGTGCAGTTCCCTTCTGCAGTGTTCTTCGCAGGTGAAGAGGATTAGGAAAACCGAAGTTCTCCAGAGAAGTTGAAACTTAGTAGAAACAGGAGCAAAACTGTAGCCAGCCTTCAGTCCCAGCTCCAGCTGCTCGTTCGGGGCCATGGGTGTCAGCACTGCCATCTGCTGTGTGCCGCAGGTCTGGCTGGAGTGCCCTGAGGCAGGGATGGACAGCGAGGTGCAGCGGGACGGCAGGATCCTGGACCTGATCGACGACGCCTGGAGAGAAGACAAATTGCCCTACGAGGACGTGGCCATCCCCCTGGTAGGTGCAGTGCTGCGGGGCCAGCCCAGGGCAAGCTGCTGGCTGTAGCACAGCTGCCTCCCGAAAGCAGCACACAGAGGGTGCTGGTGGGGCAGACAGTTTGTCCAAAGGCTTCTGGCATGACTCTCCCCTCACCCTGCCTGCCAGGCAACTCCCTGTGCAGCACCTGTGCAGGTGCTGATGTGGATGTTTCTCTTCTGACAAATCTCCTTGGAACTGGAGTGCCCTTCCCATTGCACATTTCTGGGTTTGGCAACAGAGAGAAGTAGAATCAATCATAGAAAGGCTCAGGTTGGAAGGGACCTTAAAGATCATCTACTGCAACCCCCTGCCATGCCCAGGACACCTCTCAACAGGACTTGGCTCCTCAAAGCCTCATCCAACCTGGTCTTGGACACCCCAAGGCAGGAGGCAGCCACAGCCTCCCTAGGCAGCCTGTGCCAGGCTCTCATCACCCTCACACCAAACAACTTCTTCCTCAGCTCCAAACCATTCCTCCTTGGCCTGGCTCAGACCCCCTCAGCAAAAGTCTCTCTGCAGCCTTCCTGCAGGATCCCTTCAGCTATTGGTAGGCAGCTCTAAGGTTCCCTGGAGCCTACTCCAGGCTGCACCCCCCCAGACCCCTCAGCCCGTCCTCAGAGCAGAGCTGCTCCAGCCCATGGATCATCCTTGTGGCCTCCTCTGGACTCACTCCAACAGCTCTGTGTCCCCCTTTGTGCTGGGGACACCAAAAGGCAAATGAAATTCCAGTTAAACCATACCTCCTCCTCCTCCTCACTGTATTGTGAGTGCTTCCATGTTGCACCTGGCAGGGGTTTCTGTCTTCTGCTGTTGCTAGAGCATAGCCATGGCTGAGTTCAGCATGGAGAAAGATGAAAGATTTGTCACCTGCCACAAGAAAGTGAGGTTACAGAAGCAGCTGTCTTAATAACAGCTCTGATAAATGCAGTCTCTGTGCTTTTGGCAGCAGCAGAAGCAGCAGAGTGCAAGCCAGCAGTGGAATCATGGCAGCATGCTGGCAGTTATTTGCATTTGCTGGATGTTCTCTGTCCCTGTGTGTGCAGCCTGAGGGGACAGAGAGGCCCTGGGGGTCTGGCTAACAGTTTCCCTTTGCTGCTGAGCCCCACAGTTACGTGAGGAGAGTGCTGGTCCTCACTGGGCTCAGCAGTGTTAAGTGCTCAGTGTGTACCACAGGTACTGCTCAGAGGCATCCTCTGGGCTCCTGGGTGGGTTTCTGTGCTTATCCCTGTGAGGTCTCAGCTGCCCCTGCCAGGATGTGTGGAATTCATGCACCTCTGTTCTGTTCTCAGAACGAGCTCCCCGAGCCGGAGCAGGACAACGGTGGCACCACTGAGTCTGTGAAGGAGCAAGAGATGAAGTGGACAGATCTGGCTCTCCAGTACCTCCACGAAAATGTTCCACCCACGGGCAACTAGAGGAGCCATGAGGCTTCAGAATGGCAAGAGGCAGCACTGCCCAGCTGAGCACCATGGGCACAGGCTTCTCTCAGGAGGAAACAACATTGCTGAGGTGGGCTCTGCTGCTCTGCAGTGGTTCTGCCCACAGTGACCAGGCAGAGTTTGGAATGAAACAGCCATGGCAGCTGACACCTCAGAGTGGTGATCAGAATGTCCCCTCACAGCCACTCATCTCAGCTCTTCAGCTGCTGCTCTGCAGTTGGTGCCAGCTTGACTTGCAGTGTTTTCTACACCTGATAAAGGAAGTCGTTTTACTGTCTCAGGTTGTTACTGATTTCAGAGCTCCAGCTGCATCCTTTCTGGCTCTGAAGGTCTATGTCTTCTGTGTGTGCATGAACAGCACAGCTCTGCTCTGGTTCAGAGACTCACAGAAGGGGCTGGGTGGGAGGGGACCTCCAAAGGTCTCCCAGTCCAACCCTTGCACTCAGCAGGGACATCCTCCCCTACACAAGCTTGCTCACAACCTTCTCCAGCCTCACCTTGAAGATCTCTGGGGATGGAACCTCAGCCATCTCCCTGGGCAACCTTTTGCAGGCTTCCAGCACCCTCCTGGTGCAGAACTTGCTCCTAACATCCAGTAGCAGTCTGCTCTGCTGCAATTTCAAACCATTGTCCCTTATCCTGTCACTACCAGCCCTTGTCAAAAGTTCTTCCACAGCTCTCCTGTAGAGAAGTTGTCCTTAGGCAGTGAATTGTTACCTCTGGCTGTGCTGGGCAGAAGCAATGCCCTCTGCAAAGCTTCCACTCCTCTCTGGTTCTCACAAGTCTTCTGTAGTAGGTAGAAGCCTTCTGTTCCTCTTGCATGTCTCACTGTTGGACTGATGCC
Source organism: Eubucco bourcierii (assembly GCA_013396675.1). Lineage (NCBI taxonomy): Eukaryota > Metazoa > Chordata > Aves > Piciformes > Ramphastidae > Eubucco > Eubucco bourcierii. Next base: position 27,177 of record VWZE01014346.1, on the reverse strand, counting down.
TTCACATCATTGGCAGAACTTCCTAGGCAAAAAATATTTTGACAAGAGTTTAGGATTTCTGGTAGAGGTGAGAAGGGAACTGGAACTGAAACAGTATTTCGAATGACTCTTGTTTTGCCAGTGCAGCAGAAGCAGCAATTCCCAGAGCTTCCAGACTGCACAGTTTTGTTGGGGTCTTCTCCCTGTTTATCCTCCTCAAAACAACAGCCCCCAACTTTGCCTTTGTGCTTCCCAGCTGGAAGTCCAGCAGGGCACATGTGCTGGGAGACTGAGCTGCAGGAGCACTGGGAGCTCCAAGTGTTTGTGAAGAAGCTCGGGTGTGGCTGGGTGCACCCCTCCGAGCTGTAATCCCTGCCGGCACTTGCCCCAACAAGCAGGAGCTGCAGGCAGGCAGAGCTAAGGATTCAGTCACAGCCAAATCAAAACACCTGCTGGGTACAGCAGGGACCAAGGAAACAGCTCTGCAGCTGGCAGCTGTAAGAGGTCAGCTCCTCCCTGTATCATCACCTGGGGGAAAAAGCAGAGCCTGTGTTTAATGAGGCATTTCTGATCCACCCCATCCTTCTTTACCTGGCCTACATTAGAAGGATTTGCTAAGAAAAGATTAGGCAAGGCTCCTACACAGCTTTCTGTGCAGCAGCCATCCTGGCTCACTCTCCCCTCACCCAGCCTCTCTACTCCCCTCTGCTCTCATCCATTATGCCACCAGATCTGCCAGCTCCAACTGCAGACCCCTGACAGTTGTCTGTCAGCTTCCTCCTGTCCAGCAGGGAAGAAAAGAAAAAGCCTTTCTTGCTTAAACTAGAGATGAATTCATGAGGTCCCAGCAGAGCTGCACAGGAACATGATGGGATGCTAGGTAAATCTCATCCAAGGCAGCAGCTGCTCCCAAGGGAGACCCAGACTGGCTCCAGCTGGTACCTTACCTCTCTGCTCTGCTCAGACCTCACCTGCAGCACTGCCTCCAGCTCTGGGACCCCAGCACAAGGGACGTGGAACTGCTGCAAAGGGTCCAGATGAGGCTACCAAGATGATCAGAGGCTGCAGAACCTCTGCTGTGGGGACAGGCTGGGAGAGTTGTGGCTGTTCAGCCTGCAGAAGAGAAGGCTGCAGGGAGACCTCAGAGAAGCCTGTCAGGAGCTGAAGGGCTCCAGGAGAGATGGGGAGGGACTTTGGACAAGGGCTGGCAGTGCCAGGATGAGAGACAATGGCTTTGAGTTGGGAGAGGGGAGAGTGAGAGTGGAGAGGACAAAGAAATTGTTGAGAGTGAGGGTGGGGAGAGACTGGCACAGGTTGCCCAGGGAGGCTGTGGCTGCCCCCTGCCTGGAGGTATTCAAAGTCAGGCTGGGTGAGGCTTTGAGCACCCTGTGCTGGTGGGAGGTGTCCCTGGGCATGGCAGGGAGCTGGATGAACATTAAGGTCCCTCCCAACCCAACCCACTCCATGAATCTATGGATCTCCTCCTGGCCGAGGTGCCAGGGTCTGGCAGAAGAGTTGCTGGGCCAGAGTGCTCAGGAGAGCCAGAGGGACATGGCAGTGTAGGGCTCACCGTGAGTGCTACCAACCTGGGCTCTCTGAAACCAAGTGCTGGCCCTGCCCAGATGCATGCCAGCCCTCAGAGACACCCAGGGCTCTGCTGCCCTCTGTCACTGCTTGCACAAGACACACACAGCCACAGCCTGCGTCCCAACAGGTGCAGGCAAAGTGCTGCTTGCAGCATGAAGCCAGAGCCTTGTGCCTGCTTAGTCACTGCCCTGGGCAAGCTGCATTTCAAACCAGGGCAGCTGGCAGAAGAGAAGGTGCCCCACCTGTTCCAGAAGAAGCTGGAGTTGTATAACTAAAGACAGGTCTGCACTTCTTGGCTGGTAACTTCCTCCTCCCACCACACCTAGAGCTGATGGCAGAAGAAAAGAGAGCAAACTCTTGCTGGAGACAGCAGATTCATGCCAGAGGCACTGGAGGTCCTGCAAGTCCTTCAGCTTCAGAAGTTTCATGTGGAAGTCCAGATGCTGAGCCTGTGCTTTGTGTTCATCTGCCTCTGGAATGGGGTGAGAACAGGTAAGGAACAAAGTGTTTGTTCTGAAGGCTTTGGGGCACAAGACTTAAAGGCTTCTCTTGCCATGCTGCAGTGCCAGGGATGTCTGGGTTCTGTATGGAGCCTTTATCTCTGCCAGGAGTGCATTAGGACAGCTTGAGCTGGGTGGGTGGTACTGACCTGCAATAGAGAGCCTGGAGCAGAGAAGGCTCCAGGGAGACCTCAGAGCAGCCTTCAGTGTGTGAAGGGGCTACAAGCAGTCTGCAAGAGGGCTGTTCCCAAAGGCCTGCAGGGACAGGATGAGGGCGGTGGTTTGAAATGAGAGCACAGCAGACTGAGATTGGATGTGAAGAACAAGTTCTGCACCAGGAGGCTGCTGGAACCCTGCAACAGGCCAGGGAAGATCCCTGGAGATCTTCAAGGTGAGGCTGGAGAAGGCTGTGAGCAAGCTGCTGTAGTGGAGGATGTCCCTGCTGAGTGCAGGGGTTGGACTGGATGAGCTTTGGAGGTCCCTTCCCACCCAGCCCCTTCTGTGAGTCTCTGAACCAGAGCAGAGCTGTGCTGTGCAGGATCAGGACTGGCTCTCCCCTCTGCACCAGGCAGGCTGTGAAGGGGCCTGCACTGGCAGTGCTTGTTTTGGCAAGGCAAATGATCCTGGCTGTAGCAATGCAGTCAGCTCTAAAAGCTCCACATGGACAGCCAGAAGGCATTTTTATCTCTTTCCCTCACTTTGCCACAGAAGTGCTCTGCATTGCACTGAAAATGGCATCTGCAATCTTGAGAGAAGAGATTTCTGCTCAGCACTGCCTCACAGGGCAGTCAGGCAGGGGGAAATTACCATTTAGGAAGAGCTGATAGCCTCACAGCCCCATCAGAGCCAGCCTGGGGGACAACAAACCGATGTGCTGCCTCGTGTTGGCTGGCCCAGAGGAGCAGGTCGGGCTGCAGCTCTCTGCTTTGTAGGGAAAACAAACAGGAGGGCTTTTAAGCCCCACTCGACTGACTCATGTTTCACCAGCTCCTCTGGAGTCACCCTGGGGGTCATACTTTGCTTGGTCTGTCAGATGTGCTGCAGGAAAGGGAGTCCTAAGAAGTGGGAAAAGAGAATTGAGTGAAAAGGTTCCAAGGCACCAGTCTGGGGTCTCCTGTTCCAAAGAGACAGGGACCTGGTGGAGAGAGTCCAGAGGAGGCTGTGAGGATGATCTGGGACTGGGACAGCTCTGCTGTGAGGAGAGGCTGAGAGCCCTGGGGCTGCTTAGCCTGGAGAAGAGAAGGCTGAGAGGGGACCTGAGCGGTGTCTGTAAATGCCTGAGGGGTGGGTGTCAAGAGGAAGGTGCCAGGCTCTGTTTGGTGGTGCCCAGTGACAGAACAAGGAACAAGGGCTACAAGCTGGGACCCAGGAGGTGCCACCTCAACATGAGAATAAACTTCCTTGATGTGAGGGTGCTGGAGCCCTGGAACAGGTTGCCTGCCAGAGAGGTTGTGAAGTCTCCTTCTCTGGAGCCTTTCCAGAGCCACCTGGATGTGTTCCTGGGTGTCCCTGCTCTGGCAGGAGGCTTGGACTGGATATGTCCAGAGGTCCCCTCCAGCCCATGCTGTGACCTGTGAAAGGCAGTGAGACTGCAGAGCAAGTCAGGAGGCAGAGGCCACACTGCCTCTGGGGACAAGTGACAGAAATCTTCCCTGCTGCTGCATTTGCTCCCTCACAGACCAGTCCAGTTCAGCTGTTCTGCTCGTGTGGGCAGCCTCAACATCACAGCCCCAGAATGCCACCACTGCAACTCTGACTCAAGGCCATCTCCAAGGGAGGAATGAGAGGGACCAAGGCTGCAGCCAGTGCCCAGGACCATTCTCATGGGCACCACACTCCCACCTGGCAGTGCAGGATACACACACATGAGGCTCCCAAACCACCTTACTCAGACACACAGAATCATAAAGGTTGGGAAAGACCTGTTAAGGTCATCAGGTTGGGTTATGCAACTTCTGTGGCCACTAAACCATGTCCTAAGCATCACATCTGCAGCTTTTTTAACTCCTCCAGGCATGGGCACTCCACCACCTCTTTGGGCAGCCTGTGCCAATCCCTGACCACTCTTGCAGCAAAGAAATTTGTCCTTATCTCCAACATAACCCTCCCCTGGCACAATTTCAGGCCAGTTCCTCTTGTCCTGTTGCTGGTGATCCAGCAGAAGAGACCAACACCAGCCTCACTGCAGCCTTCTCTCGGGGAGCTGTAGAGAGAAATGAGGTCTCCCTTAGCCTCCTCTTCTCCACAACAAACACCCCCAGCTGCTCCTTGTACTCTGTGCCCTCCCCACCCTTGTTGCTCTTCTCTGGACACCCTCCAGCCCCTCAATGTCTTCCTTACACTGCAGTGCCCAGAACTGCCCCCAGTGCTCAAGCTGTGGCTCACCAGGGCCAAGTACAGGGGACAGTCCCTGGCCTGCACCTGCTGGCCACACTGTTGCTGATCCAGGCCAGGATGCTGGTGCCCTGGCTGGGCACCTGGGCACACTGCTGGCTCATGTCCAGCTGCTGTCAAGCAGCACCCCCAGATCCTCCTCCACTAGGCTGCTTTCCAGCCGCTCTGCCCCAAGGCTGTATTCTGCAGATGCCCTCCTGCTGTCACAGCACCTTGGAGGAGACTCTGTTTGAGACTCTGTTTTAAGATGCTCAGCTCCCACACAGGAGCAGCAGTGTAACAGGTGGCCACATCCCCTGCCACAGGTGCTGTGCTGGCAGAGCTCCTTGCTGCTGTTTGCCATCCCATTTTACATGTCAGAAAACAGAAGAGAGGGAGAACAGTGAACTACCTGAGCAGCTCTGGGTTCAAGTGCTCTGTCCATCCCTTGTGCTGCTGCTAATCACCCTATTAATTAATCACCCCCTTCTTTTTCCCATCCCAAAGCACTGGTGAGGAAGGAGGTGTGGCACACACACAGACACACAGCTGCTGCTGTCCACTTTGGGACCTTCTGCAATGGTGCCCAGCACTGCAGATTCTTCTCCAACCATTTCTAAGAACTTTCCAGGCAGGAACATGGTTTAAAGGCCACAGTGGTCTGACAGTTGGATGTCAGAAACCTGCCCCAACCCAAACAGTGCTGTGAGTCTATGAGTTCAGCAAGTGAACGGCCATGCCAGGGCTGGAACCAAGCTGGTGGCACACTGGGCTAATGCCACAGCATCACAGAAAGGTTTGGGTTGGAAGGGACCTTAAAGATAATCCAGTTCCATCCAAGGCAGGGACACCTCCCATTAGAACAGGTTGCTTGAGGACCTTTCCTGGTGGAAGTGGTCTGCTGGACACAGTTCCAGGGTGTAAGCGTCCTCCTTGCTTCCCTGCCTGTACAGTTAAGCTCCATAAGCCTCCTGCTGCATGGAAGTTTCAAAGAGAGGTGCAGGCATTTGGGCAGGACTGCCTGTGCTTACCAGGATGGTGGGCAGAGCCAGGAGAGCTGGCTGGCCTCAGCTGGCACCTTTGGTAACAGCTGGGGGGAGGTTGGGACCTGCAGCAGCCTGCCAGAAGAGAAGCTGGCAGCTCTTCCCCCACTACTGGCACTGAGCTGACTTTGTTAATCCAAATGGGAAAGCTCTAGCAGACTTGGTACAGACCTAGCAGGGCTTGTTGGGCAGTCCCTGAGCTGGGTACCAGCAGAGGCCAGACAGCCCTTGGGAAGCTTTTCCTTGCCAAAAGTTTGGGCTGTTCTGCTGACCAAAAGGGGGCTCTGAGCACGCCGCAGCGCAGCACCAGAGACACAGGAGCAAATGAAGCAACCAGCACAGTCCTGCACCAGACAGGAGGAGTCCTGGCCTGGCACTTCTGTCTCTGCCATCACAGCTTCAGTGGCAGCACAGATGAGTGACAATACTCACAGGATCACAGAGAGCTGGGGCTTGGAGAGGACCTCTGGAGATCAGCAGTTCCAGCCTCTTACCAGTGCAGGATGACCCAGGGCAGGTCACTCAGGAGCACCTCCAGGGGGGCCTTGAAAGTCAGCAGAGAAGAGACTGCACAACGTGATGCTCTCTGGCAACACTGCATGACAGCTACAGCAGCCTCTGGCTGTTAGTAAAAAATAACTCTGGTTGTATTTGTTATGTTGCAGTAGCACCTAGAGGACAGTCACCGAGCACCACTGTGTGTGCTGCTGTACGGCAGCTAAAAGGGGTCACTGCTGCTCTGCCAGCTCCTGGGACAGCTCCACAAGAGCATTGGCACAGCAGAACTCCTGCTGCTGTTTTTCTGGAGCATCTGGACACTGTAAGAAGGAGGTGACAGAAAACTGCTCAAGAGAGAGCCACCCAGGTCATCTTTACTCTTGCAAGCCTGGCCCAGGGTCACACTGCCCCTGGGACAGAGGTGTTACAGAGAACATAAGAGTCCTAGAATGGCTCAGGTGGAAGGGACCTTAAACATCATCTACTGCAACCCCCCTACCATGCCCAGGGACAAATCTCAACTGGACTTGGGTGCTCAAGGCCTCATCCAACCTGGCCTTGAACACCCCCAGGCAGGAGGCAGCCACAGCCTCCCTAGGCAGCCTGTGCCAGGCTCTCACCACCCTCACTCTGCACAACTTCTTCCTCAGCTCCAAACCATTGTCCCTTGGCCTGTCTCAAACACTCTCAGCAAAAGTCTCTCTGCAGCCTTCCTGCAGGATCCCTTCAGGCACTGGCAGGCAGCTCTGAGTTCCCCTGGAGCCTTCTCCTCTGCAGGCTGCACCTCCCCAGCTCACTCAGCCTGTGCTCACAGTAGAGCTGCTCCAGCCCTTGCAGCATCTTTGTGGCCTCCTCTGGCCTCACTGCCCAGCTCTGTGTCCCTCTCCTGCTGGGGACAGCAGCACAGGAGGCAGGGTTGGAGGTGAGGTCTGAGCAGAGCAGAGCCAAGGAGCACAATCCCCTCTCTTGCCCTGCTGCCCACACTGCTCTGGCTGCAGCCAGCACACAGCTGCCTGCTGGGCTGCAGGAGGGCATTGCTGGCTCCTGCTTCAGTCTCCAGGCCTCAGCACAGCCTGGCTGCAGCAAGGGCTCCATGGATTCCCAAACATTTCTGTCTCAATTTATGGCAGCATTTAAAAATATCCAGTTGGACTTAATTGCAACATCCTTTTAGCCTATTAACTTTTATTTCTGGATCTCCCAGGGCTTCTGCAAAGTAATTAGCAGAACTATGGCAACTGAGCAGATTATTTTATGTGCTAGGCAAACAACATTTCTAAAGCCTCATGCTGCTGATAGGAGGAAAGGCAAAGCTGCTCACAGGAACTGAGAGTTTCAGCCTTTCGAAACTGCAGGGTGCTGGAGATTTGCTGGAGCACAATTAGCTCCCAGCTGCAGGCTTCTAAGGTTCCTCCAGCTCCTCCACAGCCTTTCAGCAAAGACCAGAAAGACCTCTCCAGCAACTGCAGCCTGCACAATGAGTGCAGCCCAAGCTGTGTGTGTGTGAGACAGACACTTCTCTCTCACAAGGCTCTTCAGCAAAATTAAGGTGATCTGGGGGAGGGGGCTGTAAGCCAGGAAGAGGCTACAAAACCTGGGAGGGTCTTCCTAAGCAATGTCTGTCTGGAGACAGCTACTGCAGTCCCTGCCATGCCCTGTCAGGAGGTGGTGTTGGACTCTGAAGGCTCAGCTGGTGTTCTGCTGGCAAAGCACACAGCAAATCAGGCTCTCAAATGGCAGAGGGCACCTGAATCACACTCACTCTTCATCTGTGCCTAAAGCAGTATCAGGATCATAGCTCCTGCAGTCCAGGGTGGGTCACATTTCACACTGGAAAACAGCAGGCAGCATCTGTGGGTACACTGAGCTGCCCCTCACCACAGCCTCTTGGATCCAGGCTGGGGGCACAAACAAACCATGAGCAGAGCTCTTTACCCTAAATATGTCTGGGGTTATGTAACCTGACAGTCTCTAGCAACAGTTGGCTCTTTTCTTCTGCCACCTAGAGCAAGTGTGGTGAAAGCAGGAAGCTCCCAGCACAGTTAGGTTGCCAGCATCTGGGGGAGCTCTCAGAGCAATGCAGGACCCATCCTGCTGTCAGGCCCTGATACCATCCTCACACTAGCAGGATTTCTGGAGAGAGTCCATGCCACTGCCCAACTGCCAGTCCTGCTGTTCCAGGGCATGCTGCTCAGAGCTCTGCTTGCTGTCTTTGTTCCAGCATGGCAAGAAATCCAAAGTATCAGGGTAACTCCAGTCACAGAAGTGATGGAGAGGAGCAGCCCTGGCTCAGCCAGCTCTAACAGTGCCTGTGTGTGGCTGGCAGGCAGCAGAGGGCAAATCCATGGGTGCTAACCTCAGGCCTGCCACCCTGTGCTCTTTTCAGACCCTGGAGAGACCTGCCCTACCTTCACAGCTCTCGGCTTCGGCAACGCTTTGCTGGGCACAGACCTGAAAGTGAAGCTGCTTCTCTACACCAGGCAGAACCCCAGCTGTGCTGAAGAGCTCGGTTCAGCAGCCCCCAGGCACCTGGACGTGGCCAGGAAGACCACCATCATCGTCCACGGCTACCGGCTCACCGGCTCCGCCCCGCGCTGGCTGCCCGGCCTGCTGCACCTCCTGCTCGCTGCCCAGGACATGAACATCATCCTGGTGGACTGGAACCGGGGGGCAACAACCCTCAACTACAGCACTGCCTCCAGAAACTGCAGAAAGGTTGCCGAGATCCTGAAGAAACTGATCGATGAAATGCTGGTAGGCTGCCACCGACACCATGACGCAGTCCTTGAGGCTCGGGTGGGAAGGGATGGAGCAAGCTCGGCAGGGCCAAGAGTTTGCACCCGGGAATACAGGGCCCAGGGGTGCAGCTCGGGTTGGCATCCCCTCGGCTGCAGAGCAGCCCTGTGGAAAGGGGCCCGGGGGACACCAAGCTCAGCACGAGTGAGCAGGGAGCAGCAGGGGCGCAGCAAGGCAGCTGGGTGCTGGCCGTGCTCTGGGACTCCGTAGGGAGTGGAAGGCACCAGGGGAGGCATGGGGGAAGCAGGGAGATGCCTTTGCAATGCCCTCCTGTGCCTCAGATCATGACTGCTCTTGCATCTCAGCTCGACGGAGCATCGCTCGGCTCCTTCCACATGATAGGAGTCAGCCTGGGAGCTCACATCTCCGGCTTCGTGGGGCAGATGTTTGCGGGCGCGCTGGGAAGGATCACAGGTAAGCCTGGCAGTGCCACAGGTAAGCCTGGCAGTGCCACAGGTAAGCCTGGCAGTGCCACAGGTAAGCCTGGCAGTGCCACAGGTGCCAGCACAGCTGCGGACAGCAAGTGGAGCCATGCCTCTGCCTTTGGTTGCAGGCCTGGACCCAGCGGGGCCCCTGTACAGAGGGAAGCCACCCGGAGAGAGGCTGGACCCTACGGACGCCCAGTTCGTGGATGTCATCCACTCAGACACCAACGGTAGGTGTCTGCCAGGGGCACTGCCAGGGGGCACAGCCAGGGGGCACAGCAGGGCCTCGGCAGGCACAGCGCTGGGGCAGCCTGCTCCTTGGGCCTGGGGGACACGACTGCTGTGGAGGAGCCTGTCAGCCTGTGTTGCCCATGCTACCAGCAACAGTCCCTCAGTGTGCCTTTCGAGACACACTGCTTCTCTATAGCAGCACAGCCTCCTGGGCTGGGAAGGACTTGAGCACTAGCACAGCAGTGCCCTGTTGCCACTGCAGCTGCAGGCTCAGGCTGCCACCAAGCACACAGCATCTCCACAGCAAGGCACACAGCCCAGCACCCAACAGCCCTAGCCCCAGGGCTCCCTACACCATGCTTCCAACTCTCCATGCCACCTTCCTCTGGGGCAAACCTGGCACCTCCCTCAGCCCTCTCCTGTCTGGTGCCCAGCATGTCTTCAGCTCCTCCACCCAGGCCAGCAGTGGGATGCAAACCCTCTCTCTGCTCCCACCGCATCCTACCCCTGCCACTTGGCTGCCTCGCCACATGGCTGCTCCTCACCTTCTGCCAGCCCTTCATCAGTGCAGCAACACCCAGTGGCTCCCACTCCTCTCCTGCAGGCAGAGCCATCACTCCTGTTTTGTGCACCCACACTCACAGGTTTTGGGTAATTGATACCACTGCTAAAATGCCACAGCTGGATCAGAGCCCTTTGCCCCATTGCCTGGAGAGATGGGTGCCATTGGTGTGCCACCGGTGCCATGGTCTCTTCAGTCAGTTTCTTATGCTTCATAGAATGACAGAATGGGCTGGGTTGGAAGGGACCTCAAATCTTATCCAGCTCCAACCTGCTGCCATGCCCAGGGACACCTCCCACCAGCCCAGGGTGCTCAGGGCCTCATCCAGCCTGGCTTTCAGCACCTCCAGGGAGGCTGTGCCAGTGTCTCCCTACTTCCTTCTTCTGCATGCTGTGGTTTACCATTCCCTCACCTCTGCTGTGTCCTTCTGGCAGGGTTAGGCTACACAGAAGCCCTGGGGCACATCGACTTCTATCCCAACGGTGGTGCCGACCAGCCTGGCTGTCCACTCACCATATTTTCTGGTAATTCATTCTGCCTCCATTTGTACCAACACTGGCAAAAACATTTCCAGTCAGAAGAGGAGGAGGAAGCCAGAGAACTATCATCACTGCTCAGCAAACTGCCGAAAGCCACACTCTGGGCAAGCAGGAAAGCAATCTCTAGCCAGCCCTGAGGTTGGGGAGCAGGAGTTGGGCTGAGGTGCACCAGGCACACCTCTGAGTTGGGAGGGTTCTGCTGCTCTCTGTTGCAAATGCAAATGGGGTTAATTAGCCACGCCCAAAAGTCGTCAGACAGATTGGTGCCTTCCTTCTGTGATTATGTTTAGAAACCCCCGGGGATTCATTTTGCTGTAATTCCTTAGAACCTACACAGCCCCCAGCAGCGGCATGGAGCTGTTCAGAAAGCAGGCTCGGGATGAATGATACCAAATCCAATGGGACTTAGCAGAGAGCAGCAGTGCAGCCTGGCAGGTAGAGCCCTAGTCTGGGATGCAAGAAAGCCTGGCAGCAGAACTGGTTTTGTGACAGCTGGGAGGGGAAGATGCCTTGCAGAAGGAAAGGCCTAGATGGGAACTTACCCCTGAGCAGAGCCAAGAGAATCCACCTGGGAAACCAGCCTGAAACAGCAGCCCACAGGAAACCACATAATGGGGTGGAGGGATCTCAGAGATCATCCAGCTCCAACCCCTGCCATGCACAGGGACACCTCCCACCGGCCCAGGATGCTCAGGGCCTCATCCAGCCTGGCCTTCAGCACCTCCAAGCAGGGGGCAGCCACAGCCTCCCTGGGCAACCTGTGCCAGTCTGTCCCCACCCTCACTCTCAACAATTTCTCCCTCCTCTCTACTCTCAGTCTCCCCTCTCCCAGCTCAAAGCCACTGTCCCTCATCCTGGCACTGCCGGCCCTTGGCTAAGTCCCTGCCCTGTGAGACTTCACTCATTTTGCTGCTCAGGCAACAACCTGTTTATTTGTCATGTCTTTTAACCAAAACATAAAGCCATGAGCAAAAAAAATAAAGCAATATTCAGTTGCTCATCCTGAGCTGAGTGAACAGCTGAGACAGGGTTAGAGTGGAGGTCAGGAGGAAACTGTTTGCTGAAGGGCAAGGGTTGCTCACAGCTTTTCTCCCCTCTGCAACATGCAGGGCTGCAGTACTTCAAATGTGACCACCAGAGATCTGTCCTCCTCTTCATGGCATCCCTGAGACAAAGCTGCAACATCACTGCCTACCCCTGTGACTCCTACAGGAACTACAGGAATGCCAAGTGCACCAGCTGCCAAGCCTTCTGGCCTCTGCCATGCCCTGTCCTAGGTAAGGCTCTGTGGAAGGGAACACTTCCTAAGGAGACATCTCTGACAGAGCTGCAGCCTGGCTGCACACTGAGCACTGCCAGATGCTGTGCTAAAGGGCTTGGAGGAAAAGGATCTGGGAGTGTGGGTGGGCACCAGGCTGCCCATGAGCCAGCAAGGTGCCCTCCTGGCCAAAAAGGCCAAGGACATCAAGAAGAGTGGCCAGCAGGGTGAGGGAGGTTCTGCTGCCCCTCTGCTCTGCCCTGCTGAGGCCTCACCTGCAGTGCTGTGCCCAGGTCTGGGCTCCCCAGCTCAAGAAGGACAAAGAACTGCTGGGGAGAGTCCAGCACAGGGCACTGGAACAGCTCTGACCTGAGGAGAGGCTGAGATCTGGGGCTGGGTAGCCTGGGAGGGGAGCTCATTGCTGGCCCTGACTCAGGATCTGGGATAAACTGAAGTCACAGAAACAAAGACATGAAGTCCTTTAGTTGCAGAGTGTGAAGGCCAGGGCTGTGTTCTTGCTACAACAGAATCTTCTGTAAGAAATGTTCAGCACCACAGAGCCTCCTGAGTCTAAAAGGGATGGCAGAGAGGGCTGAACAAAGCCTGGCTGGGCTCTGTGTAACCGAGCCACAGAGGTGTCCCCAGCCTGGGCAGCACAGTCCAGCTTCAGGCTGCTGTTGCTGAAAGGTTGATGCTAAACAACCTCACACTTGCAGAAATGAACTTTCAAAGCTAAGGGAATAACTTCCATTCTGCAAAGCAAAATGAAATCTTCACCACGGGTACCAGATGTGAAAAAAGACCAGCCTTAAAGTAAGTCCTGCACAGAAAGCAGGGGTGGGCACTGCCAGCCCAACAGGCCAAGGGCAGCCTGCGCTGCATCCAAAGCAGCATGGCCAGAGGTAGAGAGGGGATCTTGCCCCTCTGCTCTGCTTTGGGAAGACCTCACCTGCTGAGGGCTGAGGCCAGCTGTGGGACCCCAGCACAAGAGAGACCTGGAGCTGCTGGAGAGGCTCCAAAGGAGGCCACAGAGATGATGAGATGGAGAACCTCTGCTGTGGGGACAGGCTGAGGGAGCTGGGGGTGTGCAGCCTGGAGAGGAAAAGGCTCCAGGGAGATCTCAGAGCAGTCTTCAAGTACCTGAAGTGGCTCCAAGCAGGCTGCACAGGAACTGCTCCCAAAGGCCTGCAGGGACAGGATGAGGGCAATGGTTTGAAATGAGAGCAGAGCAGATTGAGATTGGATGTGAGGAACAAGTTCTGCACCAGGAGGCTGCTGGAACCCTGCAACAGGCTGCCCAGGGAGGCAGCTGAGGCCCATCCCTGGGGATCTTCAAGGTGAGGCTGGAGAAGGCTGTGAGAAAGCTGCTGAGTGCAGGAGGTTGAACTGGGTGACCTTTGGAGGTCCCTTCCAAACCAGCCCATTCTGCATTTAGACACTGAGCTGGCTGCAGAGGTCTGGAGCAGATCACAGTAGTCCCCTGCAGCTGGCAAGCCAAATTTGGGCTGTTTGCTAACTCTTGCTTTTTTAGTTTTCCAGCACTTCCTGTGCAGTAAGGCTCTGCTTCATTTTCAACCTGTCCTCTCCAGGTTACCATGCCCACGAGTGGAAAAGCTCTTTAACCCAACAGAGCCAGCCACTGCCAAGCATGTTTTTTGACACAGCAGACCAAGAGCCATTTTGCAGTAAGTGACTCAGATTCCTGAGCTGGTTTTGTACATTGCCTCCTTCAGCACCAGCCAAGCAGAGCTGGTTAGTTCCAGAATTTCAGAAACCAAGCCAAGAGCTGCAGCATAGAAATGTGTCCATCCTCAGGCATATCCTGCCTATGACAGGGGGTTGGAACTAGATGATCTTTGAGGTCCCTTCCAACCTTACCATTCTATGATATCCATTCCCTTCCTTCCCTGCACTGCTACCTGCTGCTGTGAATGCTCACCAGAGTTGTGCCAGCACAGGTTCCTCTACCTTGCAAGGTCAGTGAAGGACATGCACATCAGAGGTAATCAGGCAGTTCCCAAAGCCTGTTTCAGAACAACACTCCAGTTTTTGACCACTGAAGAGGTGTGTGTGCATGTGATCACAAACACTCTGAGACAAACAGCTGAAAAAGCTACCTTGGGCTAAAGGCAGAGGTGCAGGGAAAGGGCTGAAGTGAGGGGAAATTGGTGAGGAGCTTCACTCTCCTGACCAAGGCCAGGTGCCAGAGCTTGCATTCAGTCACATCCACCCCAGGAAGGCTCCAGACTTCGGGCACAGTGGCTAAGAAACTGCCCAGCAGAGAAAAGACCTGGGGGTGCTGGGTGACAGCAGCTGGAGATGAGCCAGGGTGTGCCCAGGTGGCTAAGAAGGGCACCGGAATCCTGGCCTGGAGCAGCACTGGTGTGGGCAGCAGGAGCAAGGCAGGGATTGTCCTCCTGGACTGGGCACTGATGAAGCCATGGCTTGAGTGCTGGGTTCAGTTCTGGGCCCCTCACCCTCAAAAGGACATTAAGGGGCTGGAGCAGGTCCAGAGAAGGGTAACAAAGGTGGGGAAGGGTCTGGAGAACAGGGCTGGGGAGGAGTTTAGTGGGCATGATGGAGCTGGTTGTCAGCTGGACTTGATGATCTTAGAGGTCTTTTCCAGCCTTAATACAACAAAGATTTTGTGGTGCCCAGTACACGAGGCTGGCAGGGACCATGCCCAGCTGCAGTGCTGGTCAGCAGTTACAGACCAAAGAACAGATGGTTCTGTTCCATGGCAGAGCAGAGCAAGGGAGGATGCTAAGAGCAGAAATGCAGGGGCTCAGAGGGGGACAGCAGTAAGGAGAGGCAACCTGAGAATGGATAGAGAAAGACAATGTGCTAAAAGCTGCACACAGAAACCCTCGCTGCTCTGCTTGCCCACCACAGTCTCTGCAAGGAAGATGGCAGGTGGGAGAGAGACAGAGAGAGGCCTTGTGGAGTGGAACTGAACAGTTGTGTCAGATGAGCCCAGAGGGACAGATGGGAGGTGCAGGTCAGGCCCAGGCAGGCACACAGCTGGGCTGGAAGCAGGCCATGATGCATGCCCAGCATAACCACACTTGCTTTCCTCTCACCTCAGTTTACCACTACCTCCTGGATGTTACCACATGGAACAAGGACACCCGCAGAGGCACCCTCAGCATCACGTTAGCTGATGGCACTGGGCAGAAGGCAGACTCTAAAGTGAACCCGTGAGTGTCATCAGACTGGGCAGCTGCAAGCATCAGCACATCCCCTGGCACAGCTGGGTGTGGGGGCAGGCAAGACACCCTGCTCTGACTGCACAGTCACAGCATGGCAGGGGCAGAAGGCACCTCTGGAGATCACTGTGAGGGTGACAGAACCCTGGAAGAGGCTGCCCAGGGAGGCTGTGGAGCCTCCTTCTCTGGAGATATGCAAGAGCTGCCTGTGTTCCTGTGTGAGCTGGTACAGGAGATCCTGCTCTGGCAGGGGCTTGGACTGGATGATCTCCAGAGGTCGCTTCCAACCCCTGCCATTCTTTAACTCCATTCAGTCACTCCCAATCAAATCTGTACCCTTCACCTACACAAGGGAAACCTCAAGCTATGTCCATAAAGCAGCCACACAAGCCCTGCTCACAGCATGCTGCTGCTGCTGCTCCAGGGGCGCTGCATTTGCTTGCATATTGCCGAGTGCAAGTGGCCATTCTGTCACAAAAGGGCCAACCAAGCTCAACTCCAGCCCTGCAAAGCTTCATGTCTCTGAGCCTGTGCTATTTTCCTGTCCTGCTCTGCACAGGCTCCAGCCACTCAATGTCCTTCCTGCAGTGAGGGGCCCAGAGCTGAGCACAGCACTCAAGCTGTGGCCTCCCAGTGCTGAGCCCAAGGCATGATCCCCTCCTGTCCTGCTACCCACCCTGCTTCTGACACAAGCCAGGGTGGCATTGGCCAGCTGGGCACTGCTGGCTCACAACTGTCAAAGACTACCCCCAGCCCCTCTCCAAGTTGTGACCCAGGTGCAGGACCTGGCCCTTAGCCTTGCTGCCCCTCATCCGATCAGCCTTGGCCCACGGCACTCTCCCGTCCAGATGCCGCTGTGAGGCTTCCCTACCCTCTGGCAGATCAGCACAGCCACCTGGCTGGGGGTGCCTCAAGGCCCTCAGTAGCTGAGTGCAAAGGGGCTGGAGACGTGAACCCACCACCGCCCCTGTCTGTCAGTCACAGCCCTGCTGAGCTCAGTCCTGCTCCCCCAGCAGCAGCTCTGATCTCACACTGGCCGCACTGCCAGGGCTGCTGCTCCCTCTGACCCCTCTGCTTTGTCCCTAGGGAAGCTGCAGCCTTCCAGCAGTACAGCCAAATCACTCTGCTGCTTGGATTTGACCAGGACATTGCCAGGGTAGAGAGAATCTCTCTGACGTTTTCCACAGGCTCTGTCATTGGCCCCAGATTCAAACTCAGGATCCTGCAGATGAGGCTGCGCTCACTGACAAACCCTGACAGGTGAGCAGAGCTGGACAAACCCTTTCTGTTGCTGCAGGCTGGGCAGCAAGAAATGGACCTCCCAGATTCCTGGCCAGAAGATATGTCACATGTAACGATTCTTGTACACCTATCACAGAGGCACACAGCGGCTCAGGCTGGAAGGGACCTTAGAAATCAGCTACTGCAACCCCCTGCCATGCCCTGGGACACCTCTCAGCTAGACTCAGCTGCTCAAGGTCTCATCCAACCTGGCCTTGAACACCCCTAGGCAGGAGGCAGCCACAGCCTCTCTGGTCTGCCTGTGCCAGGTTCTCACCACCCTCACACCAACTTCTTTCTCAGTTTCAGTCTAACCCTGCTCTGCCTCAGCTCCAAATTATTCCCCTTGGCCTGTCTCAGACACCCTCAGCAAAAGCCTCTCTGCAGCCTTTGTGCAGGATCCCTTCAGCATCTTTGTGGCCTCCTTTGGACCCACTCCAACAGTTCTCTGCCCTTTGTGTGCTGAGGACACCAGGACTGGAGGCAGCATTCTCAGGGACAAAATCCCCCCTGAGTGCATGTCCACACTACTCAAGCACATAGGCTGCACTGAGGACACCTCCTTAGTGGTCTGACCTTTGAACCTCTGGTCAGGAAAGTGACCTCTGAGCAGATGTCCGTCCCCAAAGACACTTTTTATATCCCAGTTAATTTGTATGTCCAGTCAAGCAGGAGATGAGTTTATTCCTGGCACTGCAGTAACTAGGAAGCTGGTGGCCACTCTGCTTCAAAGCCTGACTGCTGTCCACAGCCCTACCAGGGACTCAGCAGGTCTCTTGCTGAGCAGCCTCCACAGACACTTCAGCCACCTTGCTAACCTCTGTCTGTGCTGTACTCCTACCCTTGAGCTTCCTGGATTTCCAGGGTGCCTCTAGAGCATGCGATCCCTGTCTGAGCTCAGCAAGGTTCACTTTGTGTGCAAGAACTGTGTGGACACCACAGCATGGCAGGGGATAGAAGGGATCTCTAGAGATCCTCCAGCCCAGCCTCCTGCCAGAGCAGGGGCAACGAGGGCAGGGCACACAGAACACAGCCAGGTGGGCCTTGAAAGTCTCCAGAGATGAGACTGGACAACCTCTCTGGGCAGCCTGCTCCAGGCTGCAGCACCCTCACAGCACAGAAGTTCCTCATGTTTAGATGGAGCCTCCTGTGGTCAGGTGTCTGCCTATGCCCTCTTGTCCTGTCACTGGGCACCAAGAGTCTGGCTCCATCCTGCTGGCACTCTCCCACAGAGCCATACTATGCTTCAACTCTGGGTTAAAGCAGGGATGGCAGAGCAGAGCAAAGCAAACCCAAGGGCAGAGGTGCAGGACAGGTTGCTCTGTCCTCTGAAGGTCTGCTACTCTTATCTGAGCCTTGTAACGAGGCAAGCTGGTGTACACCGAGCAGGCAAAAGCCTTCTGCAGTCCTTCCTTGCCGACAGTGCCTTCCCACGTCCCACCACTCCACAGCCACACCATTCACTCCTTTCCAAAGCAGATGCCAATGCCCAAACATCCCCCAGAGGCAGGAGCTGCCACAGACTGCGGAGACAGCTTCGTGCCTGTTTTATTACCCCTAAGTCTCCGGTCAGAGGCACGGGGAGGGGTGTCCTGCCCCCGGGCTAACGCCTAAGCCCTGCCGCTGCTTCTCAGCTAGCCTAGCTCCAAGCCAGCCCAGCGCCGGCTCCGGCTCTCAGTGGCAGCACAGCTCCGGGAGCTGACGCCGGAGCTCGGACGGAGACAGGGAGGGCAGCTGACAGTACCGGCCTGCGGGCTGGCTTAGGGGCACCAAGGGGCTGAGACAGTCCCTGTTTGCTGGGCCTGGAGCCCTTTCGTCCACCCGCGCAAACCAGGGAGCACCAACCCGCGCCCAGGGCATCCCTGCCTCGACAGAGAGGCTAGCACCGACACCTCCGGGGGCCCCTCCCGGCCGCCGCCGCCGCCGCCGCTCTGTGGCTGTGTGTTCGGCGAGGCTCGCTGTGGCTCGCTGCTGGTGCGCCCTGCGGGGCCCACCGGGCCCACCCACGAGCGGGCACTTCCTCACGGCCCTGTCGGCTTCTCCGCAGGCCCCAGCTCTGCAGGTACGACCTCGTCCTGGAGGAGAACGTCCAGAGCACCTTCCGGCCCATCCCGTGCTAAGGCCCAGCTGTACCCGCAGGCGCTGGACTGGACACGCTCCGAGCCCTGCGGGACTCACCTGACGGCGCCGCCGCAGCGGCTGCAGAGCGGGAGTGGCATAGGGGGGGTGCTGCTGGCGGGGGTTGGGGGGTGCTGCCACCGGCAGCAACAGAGCCGTGGGGGTGGCAGACAAATAACAGCGCTGGGGAGTTCCGAGGGCAGCTCTGCGGCCGACTCCATCCCTACTCGAGGCAGCACTGGGAGCGCTGGGAGCGCTGGGTGCGCCAGGGCCTTAGGCGCACCGACCACGGACCCGGCGGCGCCGCCCGCGCGGCTTCTCCGCTCCTGCCTCCCTCCTTCCCTCGCTCCGCTCCGCTCCGCCCCGCGCCTGCGCGTCTCTACGGCCTGCGCTGGGGCGGCCGCGGCGGCACCCGTCGCGGGATGTGGCGTCGGCTGGCCGGGCTGCTGCTCGTCTTCGCGGCGTCTACAGCCGCGCTTTGGCTGCTGTCGGCACGGCTCAGCGCGGGGCAGGCGCGCAGGTGGGTCCGGGAGCGGTCGCGGTGCGGGCACGGCTCCGGGGGGCCGCGGCGGGCCGGTGATCCGAGTGTTCCCCGCCTTCTCCGCTCCTCCCGCAGGCCGCTGCGGTTCCCGTCGGACCTGGAGGAGCTGCGGGAGCTGGCCGAGGCGCTGCGAGACTACGAGCGGCGGCACCGGGGCGCGGCGCTGACCCTCTTCTGCGCCGCCTATCTCTACAAGCAGAGCTTCGCTATCCCCGGCTCCAGCCTCCTGGTACGGCCGCACGGCTGCAGGGCGGCGGCGAGGCCGGGTACGGCCGAGGGTGCGGTGCGGGCGGCTGTGCCAACCCCTCGGAGGGGCCCTTTGCCCCCGGTGCTGGGCCAAGTGCTGCTCTCTGGGGCAAGGTGCGAGGTCGGCGCCTCGCGAGGTGGCCCCGGGCTGTGCCCCGTGCCCTGGAGGCGCCGGAGCCACCCGGGCGGGAGGGACTCGGCAGCGCTGCCGAGCACTCATCGGCTCTGTGCCCCGGCAGAACGTCCTGGCTGGAGCACTCTTCGGGCCGTGGACTGGGCTGGTGCTGTGTTCGGCCCTTACCTCCGTGGGAGCCACCCTCTGCTACCTACTGTCGCACACCTTTGGGAAGCAGTTCATTGTCTTCTACTTCCCTGATAAAGTGACTCTGCTGCAGAGAAAGGTGAGAAGGGGCTGGGTCCTGCAGACGTCCAGAACGCCCCTGCTAGGCTGCCTTTTAGGTCGATTAATAAAAAAGTGCATGTAGGAGGTGTCTCAGGTCACATCAGGGCCCTTGGCACGACCCAGGAGCAGGCTGCTCTCTTGGGAGCAAGGCTGTTTGCAGAGGCGATGCCTGGAAGCTCCCAGGGAGAATCAGAAGAGGCTGTGATTGGGAACCTTCTGTGCTCCAGAACTGCCTCCAGCCAGCTTTGCTGCAGCTGGTCCTGCCATCGGCTTCCCCACCTCTCCTGCAGGTTAGATCCCCTTTTCACCACTTGCAGAAAGGGGCTGGCTCCTGCTAGGCTCCCATCCGTGCTTGAAGCTGCTGCTTCTCATCAGTTCTGGACTGTTACATTGCAGCACACTGGGAAGGAATTCACCTCAGTGACACAGACATTGCTATTGCTGTTGCTGCTGTCTGAAGGACACAAATAACTTGGGACACTTGCCTTGGCAGGTAGAAGAGAACAGGAGCTGCTTATTTTTCTTCTTGTTGTTCCTGAGACTGTTCCCCATGACACCAAACTGGTTCCTGAATCTCTCAGCTCCCATTTTAAACATCCCTGTGTCCCAGTTCTTCTTCTCCGTTCTCATTGGTAAGGCCTGGGGACACTGCCTGGGGGCAGCTCGACCTTGCCTCATCCACAGCCCTGGCTCATGGCCACCTTGAGCCAGGGAGGGGCAGGGATGCAGCTATGGCTCTGCTCCATCGACGTCTTTGCCTTCCTGCTGCCCTTACACTGGGAGGTCTCAGAGCACTTTTCAGTCTGTGCACATCGCCCACAGAGCAGAGTTTCAGCTCACTCCCCCTTCTCTCCCCTGTGAATGCAGGACCCTGTGCCTGGCCTTGGGCCAGGATCTATTTGAGCTAGTGTGGGGGTGGACGTTCATGGAATAACAGAATGGGTTGGGTTGGAAAGAACCTTAAAGCTCATCCAGCCTCAGCCCCCTGCCGTGGGCTGGGACACCTCCAACCAGCCCATGTTGCTCAAGACCTCATCCAGCCTGGCCCTGAACACCTCCAGGGAGGGGGCAGCCACACCTCCCTGAGCAACCTGTGCCAGTGTTTCCTCACTCTTATGCTAATCTTTTTGCTCTGGTTCTTCCAGGTCTCACACCATACAATTTCATCTGTGTGCAGACAGGATCCATTCTCTCTCAGATCACCTCTTTGGATGCCATTTTCTCCTGGGACACACTGCTCAAGCTGCTGGCAATGGCCATGGCAGCACTGATCCCAGGGACTCTCATCAAGAAATACAGCAAGCAGCACTTGAAGCTGGATGGAGGGGAGGATGCTCCAGTGCTCAATGGCAAAAAGAGCTCCTGAAGGCTCGGCTGCCCCAGCTGCTGGGGACTGGCTCACAAAAGCTGCAGGTCTCTGTTCCTGGGGGTTGTATTCTGCATGCTTTGTGCCACCATGGACCGAGGGCAGTGGCAGTTTTTAATCATTCTCCTCGTCTGAGAGCTGTGAGGGTCTCTAACAAGCATGGAGCCATGCATGTGTCTGCACCAAGAGCACCATACAGGCTTTGTCAGCACTTCGGCTCCTCTGCCTCCTTCCTTTACCTTGCCTGCGTCTCCAGAGTGCCTCAGGCTGCTGGCAGCTCACTGCAAATGTATCAGGAGCGGGGAAAAGAAAACCATCAGGACTAGGAGCATCCCACGACACAGGCAAATCTGAACTCTTCATCCCTCCCAGCTCTTGAAAGCAAATATGAACTCTTTAGTCTCTCCCAGCTCTTGAAGACAGAGGCCAAGTGCTGCACTGCCTGTGGTCTCCCAGCCCGAAGCACAGAGTTCCCCTGGGCTCCTGGCCGGTCCTGGTGGTGGCTGAGGTGGCAGCAGATGGCTGCTGCCCGCTCTGAGCAGGGCCTGCTGGGGTCCTGCCCAGCCTCCTCCCTCCACACCAAGGAGTGCACTGCACAGGGGTGGTGTGGAGCTGCACCACCAGCTGTTTCTCACCACTGCTCTGGGAGCAGCAGTTCCCAGCTGCATCCAGGCCCTGCTCCCTCCTCCCTTGCTCCCCTCCAAACCCACCCTTACTTAGCGTTTTTGGCCCCTCTTATGTTAGGTGCAATAGTACAGGTACAAAGTGGAGCAAAATTATGTTGAGGGGCCCTCCTCTTTACTATGAGGGTGCTGGAACACTGCAACAGGATGCCTGGGGAGGTGGTTGAGGACCCCTACCTGGGGATATTCAAGGTGAGGCTCCACAGGGCTCTGGGCAACCTGCTCTAGTGGAGGATGTCCCTGCTGAGTGCAGAGTGGGGGTTGGACTGGGAGACCTTGGGAGGTCTCTCCCAACCCAACCCAGCCCATTCTGTGATTCTGTAGGAGCTTGCAGAGCTGTAGTAGAGCTGTAGCAGACCTGCCCCTGTCGTTCAGACGCTCAGGAGTGCACCCTGCAGCAGACTCATTCAGGAGGTAGGAAGAGCTCCCTGCAAGCATCCTTCACCTCAGAAGACTGCTCCTGAGGCCTGGCAGGGGCTGCTCCTCCCCACAGACTAAAGGGAAAACCATGAAGACGAAGAAGAGTTGGAAGGGATTTGTCCTCAAGAGGCTCCTTTAAACCTCTTTGCTCTTCTACTAACCAGGAGGTTTCCAAGTAAGCAGGGAGGCTCTGTCCCCCTGGCTGGACAGAGATGATGCTATCATGCTCCTCATTAGTGCTTGCACTGCCTTGCTCTGCTCTGCAGGAGCCTCCACTTGGACAAGGAAGGACTCTGACGTGGAGGGGGGCAGCTGGGAGACAGCAGAGCACTCATGAATGCACCTCCCACCAGCACGACTGAACTGAGTGGGACAGCAAAAGCCCCAGGCTGAGAAGCCATGGCTACAAATCCTCTCACTCCTTGGACAAGGGATGAAGTCAATGCTTAGGGACACCTGGGTGCCCAGTCAAGCCCCTGCCCACCCACCTGGAGCTCCTCTGGTTCCAGGTCAGTTGTGTTCAAGCACAAGCTGGTCACTGACACTCATCAAGGGGCCTGATTGCAGCATCCTGGAGTACCCCAGCAGCCCTTCCCAGACAAGGAGACCAGGCTGAGCAGGCTTGAAGTACACTGGCTCTTTATTCCATGCATTGTTTGCTTTGATAGTCATTCTTGTTCCCACCACTGTACACTGGGCATACAAAAATCAAGTTTGTGTCAGGAATGCACAGAGCAGGGCGGGAGAGATGAACACCACTGGGCAGGGCCAAGGTGGGATGGGTACTGGACACGACAGTGGGGAAGGCAACATTCAGTTGTGGGAGAAGAGTCTGGGCTAGTGTCAGGAGCTGTCAGCAGCCGTGAGAACTGCAGTAGGGCAGGCAGGGTGCTGGAAGGGGAGCCCAGGGTTTACTGTCCTGCAGCTGCAGGGCTACTACCAGGAGGAAGCAGCAACCCCTCAGCCCTGTGAGGAACTGCAGCAGAGGTGCCCATCCAGCAAGGTGGAGACCACAGCTAGGTGCAGTTCTGGGTAGGTTTCACTAAGGAGAAGGCCCTGGAGAACTGGCAGCAGCCACCCCAGGCACACTGGGCACTGAGACGCCCCTGCCCACATATGGCCAAGGGCATGAGGTGTGTGCAGGGGGCAGCTGGGGTTACATCTTCATGGGTACAGTGGCAGTCCCAGAGAGACACTGCAGCAAGGAGAGCAAGGCTGGACCCTGAAGAGCACAACTGCCTGGGCACAGAGAAACCAGAGCTCTGTGTGGCAGCAGACAGCTCAAAGGGTTCAGCTCTGCTCTCCAGGCTGCACCACGAGCCAGAGTGCCACCGGCCAAGGATGGGGAGGAATGGGCACACACCCAGGACAGCTGGCCCAGAACAGTCCCAAACCTGCACACATCAAAGTGCTGCACCTCTCTGCCAGCCCAGGGGAGCCTCCCTGCATGCTGCAGCAGCTCTCAGCAGACCATGGCTACCAAAACCCATATGGGGTCTTTCTCTCAGGGACTGAATCATCACAGACTGAAGACTATGCAGAGACTGCCAAGCCTGAGCCTGAGCCAGCTCTGCTTTGGGCCTGTTGCTGTGGGGCTGTCCTAGGACACCAGTGCAGTGGGCACACCAGGGCTGTGGGAGCTCAGGACACCTGCCAGAGTGAGTGGCACAGTGCCTAAAGGAGCATAAGGCCTGGCACCCTCTGCTGTGGGGCACTTGCATGGCAGTTCTCAGCCTCTCTATGCCACAGTTTGGTCCTGCTGTATGCTTCTGTCACACGCACCCAGCTCTCCACTGCTGAGCTCCTGCAGCCCAGCCCCCAACCCCCAGCCCAGCCCCCAACCCCCTGACCTGCATGGCCTCTGCCACAGCAAAGGCCCTCTCACACCACAGCAGCAAAGTCAGTCCTGGCCCTGCCATCTCCTCCTGTTGCTGGCCAAGAGACAGAGAACATCTGGGAGGAGAAACAGGAGATGGGAAAAGGAAGCAAGGAGTAAGCCAGGGCAGAGCTTTGCTCCTCTCTGCATTCCCTGCTTCCACCCAGAGCTGATTATTGCTGCTGCAGTCAGGGGTGGTCCAGTCTCCCTTCTCTCAGCAGCCTCTTTGGTCCTGCACAGGTGATCCACCATGGAGATCCACTGCTGGCCACTCCTGCTCTGGTACCTGCTGCCCTGCTCACTGCTTGTCCTGGATGCTTCTACCAGGGTATCTTGTGAGGGTTACTCACTCTGTGGTGGGTTCAGAAGCCACTCACTCCCCCAGCACCACTTCCCCCCCCAGCTTGGGGGCTGCCAGCTCTACCAGGACCAGGAGTGCCTTGCAGCATTGACCAGGAGCCCCCCATGGGGCTGACTCCAGCCACCCTTCTTGGGCCAGCCCTGCCAGCTTCTCTGCCCCAGTGTGACAGCACCCTTGGAAATCACGAGAGGCAGCAGCTCCTGACAGCTGCCCAGACCAGTTCTGCTCCCAGCCACCCCAGGGAGCAGGGAGAAGGTCACACAAAGAGGTGACAGCTGTGCGAGCGGGGAAGCCAACCTTCTGCTCTACAGAAATGAGAATAAATAATAAAATAACATCATAACTTAAGATCTGTTGTAGTCCAGCTACAGAAAGTTAAAAATCTGGGATAATTTAACTGGTTCAATACTGCTCTCTGCATAAGTAAGACATCTTCCTTCATTGTGCCATCAGGCTATAAATTACCACAGGTAAATCCAAACCAACATTTTAACACAAAATGTAAACAAACAGCAACAGAAGTACCTGGCCATGGTCCATGGCTGCCCTTCACCCCAGGCTGCTGCACCCAGCAGAGCCACCGTGTGCCCCCCGGGCATGGTACGGCAAGCCAGGAAGGGCAGAGGGAGAGCTCCTGCAGGGGGACACCAGCTACGGGGACAGGGGAGGGGGGGACGTGCTCTATGGTCTTGTTCTCTTGAATAGTGACTCAGAAGTAGTGTTTGAAGGGAAGGCACTATGAGTTCTATCAGAAAACAGCTGCTCGGCCTCTCACATACCAGCTCCATCCTCACCTCCGCCTGCAGGACTTCAGCTGGCAGGAGAAAAGAGGCCTCAGGGTGCAGCTGAGCTGCAGCCATGCCACAGACCCCAGCAAGACCCCGGTGCCACCTGCTCTGCACAAAGCCTGGTGGGCAGGGCAGGGCAGGGCAGGGCAGGGCAGGGCAGGTAGCCTGAGTGCCTTCAGGGACGCACAGCAGCGAGGCAGAGCAGGGCTGGGCTCTTCTCCAGGCTGCCGATCTCCAGGCTGCCGATCCCCAGCCTGCCGCCTCGGCACCGAGCTCTGCTGCTTCCCACGGGGCTGCTCCTCCAAGCCCAGCTCAGGCAGGGCCAGGCTGGGGCTCTGCACACCTCCTGAGCTCAGGCTCCGTGCTGCCCACCGGCTGCAGCTCTGGCTTCCCAGCACTCATCTGACTGATTTCCTTGAGTGACTGAAGCAGACAGGAGGTAAGAAGAGGAAGCAAACTGGGAAATGGCACTGCAAGGTTCTGCTCCACGGGAGAGCAGCACTGCCAGAGTGACGTGAGGAAGATGCTAGGAAGTGCTCTTGGACCAAACTGGAGAGGACGAGGAGGACGAGGTTAGAATTCAGCTGCAGGATCTCACCATGAAATGCTGATTAAAAAAAAAAAAACAAACCCCAAAACCAGAAACCAAAACTCCTTAAAAGAAACCCCACTGGTACGTTCCTGGGGATGTCTCCACATAGAAGCCCCTGGATGTTAGCACCTCGGCAGCAGCTGTCTCCAGGAACGTGTCCACCTGCTGATCGCCAAGGCCCCAGCTGGGCCTGCTCTGTCCACAGGTCACCCACGGGAAGGTCTCTTCCTATGCTTGCTCATGTGCTAAGACTGAGTGGCTTCGTTTGCTTGGCCTGTTCTGCAGCCTGCAGGGCCACGAGGTCCCCGGTGAGAGCAGCAAGAGTCCCCCGGTGCCTGCACACCCAGAGGCCCCGCAGCATCCCAGCACAGTTCTCTGTAGTGTGCTTGCTTGCTGAGCTCTTTGTTTTGTTTTTTTTGTTTTTTTTGCAGTAAGTCTGTGTCTATAAATACAATCCACTCTTTACAGTAAAAAGTGTTAAAATGTCAAAAAAATAAATATCCATGTTACAGTAACTAGATTATTCAATAAAATACATCCCTGCCATTCTTGATTGAAATGCTCCAAGAGAATTAATTCCATTTGGACATTTTCCAGAGATTCAGGTTATTGCAAATCACTCCTGGGGTGGGGAGGAGAAGCAGCTTCTCTTCCTGCAAAGTGTGACCTAGGGGAATGAAGTGGAACCTCGGGGAAATCAAAATGCCAGTACCAGGAAGCTTTGGGGGAGATCTGTGTTACCAAGTAGCAGAGCTGCAGGGCTTGTTGGTCCTGACGGTGGCATCGGAACAGTCCCCTTCAGAAGAGTCACAGTCTGAGTCTGCAAACTGTCCTGGGGGCTGCAGGGCAAAGGATGAGGGGCAGGCTTCAGTCACAGCATCAAAGAATGCACAGAATCATAGAATAGTAAGGTTGGAAAGGACCTCAAGGATCAGCTAGTTCCAACCCCCTGCCATAGGCAGGGACACCTCCCACTAGTACAGGCTACTCAAGGCCTCATCCAACCTGGCCTTGAACCCCTCCAGGGAGGGAGCAGCCACAACCTCCCCTGGCAACCTGTGCCAGTGCCTCACCACCCTCACTGCAAAGAACTTCCTCCTAACATCCAGTCTAAATCTCCCCTCTGCCAGTTTAAACCCATTGCCCCTTGTCCCGTCATTACAAGACCTTGTAAATAGTCCCTCCCCAGCCTGTAGCCCCCCCCCACCCCGGCTTCAGATCCTGGAAGGCTACTATCAGGTCTCCTGGAAGCCTTCTCTTCTCCAGGCTGAAGAGCCCCAACTCTCATAGCCTGACCACCCAGTGCAGACTGACTCAACACTGAAGGGCCAGAACTACATCACATCCCTGAACGCCAAACAATGCCCCTGAACCACACCACCCCAGCTCCTAACAGCAGACAGGCAAAGATCAGCACCAGCACACAGCAGACATCAGCAGCACATCATCATCTCCTGTCACTTGTCTCCACCCAACCACAGGACAGCAAACGAACATCTAGGCAG
>VWZE01014345.1:90359-119040 GCA_013396675.1 Eubucco bourcierii | reverse complement strand
ACAGGGTTATTTCCCATGGGACCCTGCCAAGGAGATCCCTGAAGAGGTTGAACTCTGCTCTTCTGAAGTCCAGAGCAGTGAGCTTGCTATGCACCCTCCTTGATGCTCTGAGTATCTAAAACTCTACCATTTTGTGATCACTGCAGCCAAGGCAACCCTTCAGGTTTACTTCACTCACCAGCTCCTCCTTGTTGGTGAGGACTAGATCCAGCATAGCACCTTTTCCCATGGGTTCCTCTACCACTTGGAGGAGGAAGTTGTCATCAGTGCATTCCGGGAACCTCTTAGATTGCTGTGCTCTACTGTGTTGTCCTTCCAACAGATACCAGGATGGTTGAAGTCCCCCATGAGGACCAGAGCCTGTGAGTGTGAAGCTTTTCCCATTTGTTTGTAAAGGGCCTCATCTGCTTTGCCTTCCTGATCAGGAGGTCTGTTGCAGACTCCTACTATGAAATCGCCTTCCCGTGCCTTCCCTTTAATATTTACCCATAAGCTCTCTGGTTTTGAGTTGCACATTCCCAGGTGGAGCTCCATGGGCTCTAGTCTATCTTTGACGTAGAGAGCAACAACTCCTTACCTTCTCCCCTACCTGTCCTTCCTGAGGAGTCTATAACCATCTATCCCTATGCTTCAATCATGAGATGCATCCCACCATGGCTCAGTGATGCCAGTGAAATCGTAACCCTGGAGACTTGCACATATGTGTAATTCTTCCTGTTTATTCCCCATGCTCCTTGCATTAATGTAGAGGCATTTCAGTTGTGCCTCTGTTGGAGCTGACTTCCTGACTGATTTTTTCTCTTACCCTGTTCTTTGGGCACTCTTTTTCCAGTCTGTGCTTCAGCGCTAGGGTCAGGTCCCACCTGTCCATGCTGAGACACCTCTGCAGGTATCAGCCTGCCTCTACCCCTCATGTCATCACTACCACGTGGATTACCACATGATGCTTCCCTGCTAGCCTGAAGGGGAAATGCCTGAAGGGGATCTGGCTCATGTCTGCAAGACTTCAACTGCACTACTTTGTCCCCAGCACTTCTGGACATCTCCCGTTGCTCCTATGCTGGTGTGTCCTCTCATACCTTGCCACATGGAAGCCCAATGACTGTGTCCCTCTGCCCATTTAAAGGCCTGTTAATTAGTCCTGCAGTCTCCTTCACAAAGACCCTCTTCCCCCTTCGAGAGAGGTGTCTCCTGTTTGGGCTCAACAGCCTTGATGCTGTATAGACCACACCATAGTCATAGAATCATAGAATCATAGAATCATGTAATGGTAAGGTTGGAAGGGACCTCAGTCAAAGAACCCAAATTTGTGGTGGTGACACCATCCATGGAGCCATGTATTAAAAGAGTCTATTCTGCTGCCTAATCCAATGTCTCAACCTATCATCCAACATCATCTAATCGGCTAAACCATGGCATGTATAAATTTAAGACTTAATATCAACTCTTGAATTTATACAAGAGCATAATGTTAATTGTTGCATAAACAATGCTCTGGTGTCTCTGGCTTGGCTCGTGAGGCTGCTTTTGTTCTTTAGGGACCTTCTCTGTTATTGGGATGGTGCATCGTCCAGTGTATGGTTAAAACAAGTCTGTTGTGTATACTGAATTACAGTCTGGCAACACAATGTGTCATTTATTGTGCAAACACGGGGTGCATTATGTTGTAGGAGGGCTAATCACGGTCATCTTCAGAATGTGAGAGGCCTACTTTTTTGTTTTCTCTTTGGATGCCTTTAGTAAAAATGGTAGAAAGAGTCTCTTGAGTTGTAACTTACTCAAAATGGTGTAAGGAAGGTCGTGCTGGAGGTGTGTGGGAGGACTTTGGTGGCAGACTGCAGCCTTGTAGCTGTTGGTAATAGAACACTGACTGACTGGTCTAGTTGAGGATGGGACATCCCTGCTGACTGCAGGGGATGTTGGACTAGATGACCTTCAGAGGTCCCTTCCAACTCAGACAGCTCTGTGATTCTATGGCTGTTGAGGGGTGGAATTCCTCCAGGTAATCTTGATTTATGTGTTTGCATGCTGTTGTGTACTGAAGCTTTTCCTTCTTGGTGCTTTGCCCTTACTGCTGAAGTAAACACTACCCTGATATGAGGGTTTCTCCTGGGGGTTGGAAGAGGTGGAAGGCCTTGGCCAGCCCAAGTGTCATATTCTAGTCATCCTCAGTCAAAGAACTGATGAGAGGAGAAGCTTCTTGTCTGAGAGAACAAGAGAAGATGCCTAATATCTTAGCGGTTGGTGCCAGAGACCAGGAAAGGTTCATAGGTTAGGCTACTGTGATTGTATTTGGGAACATAGCATATTCGCTGGGATTGACAGGAGATGAAGAAGTGTGACGTGAAGGGGCTGAGCCCTTGTTCTGGGCTCCTTGAGTTGTGTGGCTGCAATGGTTGGGTGCCTGCAGGCATGTGGAAGCCATGTTAGCTTACGGGAACCAGTGTCGAGTACTGGAGTAACCGTCTAACAAACTTAAAGGTTGGAGACTAGATTTAAAAGCCTTCCACTGCATGTCTGACTAACCTGCTATTTTGTGTCAGAGCGGAGATGTGTTTTGAAATGATGCATCAGAATCCACAAGTGAGCCATACCCAGGCCAAAATGATGTTCCTGCCACTCATCTGGAGTAAGAGCTCTGACCCAGAGCTGTAGCATCCTATATACAAGTGAACCAAAGGAGAGGAGGAGAAAAGTTTCCTAAAAGAAATGGATCATGTTTCTCCTATATATACTGAAGAGTAATAGTTAATAACTAGTAATGTATGTAGGTGTAATAAAACAAAAATAAATGAGGTAATAGGAAAGAGAGTAATAAGAAAATGAAATCTGAGCATCTGTAGATGGAGGAGGTAAGTTCAGTGGCTTGTGGAAGCCTTGCTTTGGTCAGTAGTGTCTGAGGTTTAGATGATGTCTGTGAGATGGAATGTGATGGTCCTGAGAAGTGGTGGTGCTGACAGAAAGGTGCCATCAAGTGTAACAAGCAGTCGTTATGTGGGGGTGAGCCACAAGCTGAGCTGATGGGCAGTGATTGCTGGATTGATTTGCTAATCGCTGGTTTTGTTCAAACTGTGATGGAAAAGTGTGTTTCAGAGAAGCTGCAATCTGTTATTCTTAACTGCGTATTAACTGGTTCATCTCTTGAGGCTTCCTCTGCAGTACCTTGCAGGTGCTGCACCAGCTGAAAAGAGAAGTCTTGCTGCAAAGAAGTTGCATCTGTTTATCCCACCTTGCTTTTGAGGGTGGAGGAATTATCCTTTAAATTGCAATGCACAAGTTAAACAGTTTGCTGGCAACAGACATGTGGCGAGATTGCAGAAAGTTGCAGAGAGGCAACGTGATGGCAGAGCCACAGATGCAAAATTAGAAATGATCTGACTGAGGCAACACGTTAAAAACTGGAGTCTGTTAAAGCTATTGCAAACCTGCAAAGCAAGGTGGATGGAGTAGGATACATGGTTTGCTGTCCTTAAGGAGCTGAGGACAGAAGTCCAGCTGGAAATTAATTTGACTTTGTCTGTTAAAGAGAACAGGAAATGCTTCTGCAAACATATTGGCAAAAAGAGGAGAATTAAGAAGAATCGCTGTCCTTTGTTGTGGTGGTGGGAACATAGTGGTCAAGGATAAGGAAAAGGCTGAGGTATTTAATACCTTCTTCACCTCAGACTTTAGTAGTAAGCCCAGTTGCTCACTAGGTACCTAGCCCCTAGAGCTGCAAGATAGGGATGAGGAAGAGAATGAAGCCCCTGTAGTCCAAGAGCAGTTGATTAGTGACCTGCTGCACCCTTTACACAGACACAAGTCAGTGGGGCTGGATGGCATACATCTGTAGGTGCTGATGAAGCTGACAGAAGTGCTTACCGAGCCACTTTCCATTATTTACCATCAGTCCTGCCTAAGTAGGGAGGTTCCAGCTGACTGAAGATTGGCAAATGGGATGCCCATCTACAAGAAGGGCCAGAAGAATGACCCAGGGAACTACAGACTTGTCAGTTCTAGGGAAGGTCATGAAACAGGCCATCTTAAGTGCCATTGTGCAGCATGTGCAGGGTGATAAGATGATCAGGCCCAGCCAGCAGGGATTCATGAAAGGCAGGTCCTGATTAATTAACCTGATCTCCTATGACAAGGTGCTTAGTGGCTGTTGTTTATCTGTACTTCAGCAAGGCCTTTGGCACCTTTCCTCACAGCAGCCCCCTGGAGGAACTGGCCAGCAGGAGTAGGAAAAAGATATTGCCCTTGTACTCGGGACTGACAAGACCACACCTTGGATACTGCATTCAGTTATGGGGCCCTCACTACAAGAAAGACACTGGGGTGCTGGAGTATGTCCAGAGAAGGGCAGCAAAGCTGGTGAAGGGTCTAGAGAACAAGTCTTATTAGGAATAGTTGAAGGAACTGGGATTGTTTAGTCTGGCAAAGAGGATGCCGAGGGGAGACCTCATTGCTCTTTATAACTACCTGAAAGGAGATTGTAATGAGCAGAGGGTCAGTCTCTCCTCTCTAGTATCAGGTGATGGGATGAAAGGAAATGGCCTGTAATTGTTCCCTGTGAGGTTTAGATTGGATATTAGACAGATTTCTTTACAGAAAGAGTGGTAAGGCATGGCAGTAGTTCGTCCAGAGAGGTGGTCGAGTCACTGTCCCTGGAGGTGTTCAAGCAACATGTGGGCATGGCACTTTGGAATGTGGTTTAATGACCGTGGTGGTGTTGGGTCAGTGATTGGACTCTGATATTGGAGGTATTTTCCAACTAAAATTCTGTGATTCTAAGAGGAAGCAAGTGGATGCAGAACAGGGAAAGAATGAGTGACTATGTGGTTTGTGTTAAAATAACTTGAGGGTGGTGCACACAGATGGGGAGGCAGCCTGCTGACTGGCACAACCAAGTCAGCAGTGATGCCTTGCAAGCACAAGGCTCTTGGTGTAGGTGATTCGTGCTGCTGAGTGGTGCCACACCACAATCTCCAAGCTGAATGCCACTGTTATTTGGACTGAGAGGTTTGGGCTGTGCTCTTGGACAATGCCTTGGCACACTTCTTCAAGTCTTTTCAAGATTGTTCTGAAGATGACTACACACCACAAGAGCAGCTGCTGAGCTTACTGTGCTTTGAGATTTGCCCATTTGTAAGTTCAGAAAGGCCATATCCTCCTTATGCCTTCTTCTTGCCTTGAGGTCCTAGTAAAACCTGAGAGCTTTGAGATCAGAGCAATTCCTGTGATACCATGCCTGGATGACTGTGATAGTGGTGACAAATAACCTGATGAATGTAGTGGAGGGACTCAGAAGTCTATACTGGTCTCTTGTGAAGTGGGGGGAAAAAGTATCTTTCACACCTTAGAAGTCTGGAGGATTTATTTCTTTGATATTGCAGAGACCTGGGGTGGAAGTTTCAGATTTGTGTTGTACTTATAGTCACTTGATCCCTTTTGGGTTTCAAAGGTGTTTAAGAACAGATGTCTTTGCTCATTGAAGATACTGAAAATAACCTTTTTGTATTCTTTTTAAGAAAAATATAGGCCACAAAGAAACATTCCTCAAGCTGTGAATGAATTATTCCTTGTATAAGTCTAATAAATGCTTCACTGAAGTGACCTGAACCCTTTTCTGCCTGTTAGTAGAACTCAAAGGATCAACTGGGTCATGAAAGCAGGAATGTCTGTACAGTATGCCACAGGTCCTTGAGTGGGAGCTATTTATTGACGAGAGGCTTCTTGAAAATATCTGTAATAACTATTTAAAAGAAAAAAGAAATCCTTGTTTGAACTTGAACAGTCTCATAGTCAACACTAAATCTGCATCTGAGGGTTCAGTTCTCCCAAAAAATGTAATTTCTGTCTGTTCTCCAACTGAGGAATTTGAAAAACATCATTATATCTTTGAAATTATACTAGATTCAAATAGAAATAAGTTTGAAACAACCACCTGTAGCAGCCTTTTGTGCTCATGAAGCAGACTAGTTATGAAAATGCCACCGATAAAGACATCAAAACCTTTGGTCTATGTGATGATGTGCAGGGCTCATAACCACCTTTCCTGAGAAAGGTGGTGAGGGACTCTTTGGGGTGTCAAGTACTGATAGAACAAGGGGGAATGGATCCAAGATAGAGGAGGGGAGATCGAGATTAGACATTAGAAAGAAGTTCTTCACCGTGAGAGTGGTGAAACACTGGAACAGGTTGCCCAGGGAGATGGTGGAAGCCCCATCCCTGTAAGTTTTTAAGGTCAAACTGGATGTGGCTCTGAGCAACCTGACCTAGTGGAAGATGTCTCTGCCCGTGGCAGTGTGGATTGGAACTAGATGATCGTTGAGGTCCCTTCCAACCCTGACAATTCTGTGAACTACAAAACCACAGTTCTTTGCAGCGGTCAGGTATTTGTCCCAAGGCCATCAACTGCTATTCATCAGTTTTCACTGAATTTTCTTCTGTTTCCTTAAATATATTCAGCCAGTTTTGTTAGTTTGTTATTCTTTGACCAGGGTTTCTGTGCTTGCTTCTATAAAGAATTTCTCGGTCCTTTAATGAAAGGAAGTGTTGACATTTGTTTCAATAGAAGCAAGATATGGCCCAGACTAGCTATGCATGTCCAGAATGTCAGTTGGAACATGTGGTTGTTGCATCTGAATGTCAATTTATATAGTCAGCTAAAGATGTAGCCTAATTACATGGTTCACTGAGAAATTGTGTAGTACAGCTGTAACTAGTGAAATCCTATGTGAAAAGAATATGCAGTTTGAAAGCAGAGTCATTATCTGTACACCCAAATGAAAAAAGAGCGAACTGAGGGTTTTGTTTTTCCACAAAGCTGCCAATGAAATGATACAACACTTCAGTCATAACCATAAGATGTAAACAGAGTTTTTGGTTTTTTGGGAGGTTTTGGCTTGGGAGCAGTCGAGCGACCCACTATTTCTGTTTTAGTTTGTAGCATTGCAGGAAATTGAAATCCAGGAAGCTCAGGGGCTGAAAGTGACCTCCAAAGATCATCCAATCCAACCCCCTTATTAGAGCAGGGTCACCTGTATCAGGTCACACAGCAATGCATCCAGGCAAGTCCAGAGAGGGAGACTCCACAACCACCCTGGGCAGCCTGTTCCAGTGTTCTGTCACACTCACAGTGAAAACATTTTTCCTCATGTTTCCATGGAACTTCCTGTCCATTGCCCCTTGTCCTGTCATTTGGCATCAGTGAGCAGAGCCTAGCTTCATCATCTTGGCACTCTTTACATATTTATAACCATTCGTGAGCTCCCCTCTCAGTCTCCTGTTCTCAAACTAAAGAGCCCCAGCTCTCTCAGTCTGTCCTCGTAAGGAAGATGTTCCACTCTCTTCATTATTTTCGTGGTACTGAACTGGGTTCTTTCAAGCAGTTCCCTGAGGTCCTTCTTGAACTGAGAGGCTCAGAACTGGACAAAGTATACTCCAGATGTGGTCTCAGCAGGACAGAGTAGAGGTGGAGGAGAACATGTCTTGACCTACTAACCACAGCCTTTCTAATACATGCTTCCATGGGAATACTGCACTATGGAAGTTAAGGGTTATTATTAACTAAGGGTTATTTCAGAAATCCTAAGGTTTCCTAGGGAGGAACATGTTACCCTGTACCACTGTTGAAGTGACTCATGTCAATGCTTTTTAAAATATCTATTTTAAAGGACTTGGGGGAAAAAATAAAAAAGGGGAGGGGAGTGAAAAGAAACTTTACCTCTTCGTCTGACCTTTCCCTTTCATAGCTGACTGACAAAGTACATATACTGTAACCCAGCTTTTGTATTGTAAGTTGTAGTTGTGACTGTCACTGACCTTGCAAAAGTTATTCTGTATGATTTACCCTGGATGTGGCTGTCTTATGCTACCACAGCTCTCTGATGTTTATAGTCAGGGACTACACCAAACAATAGGGCAAACAGATTTACTTTAACCTGCACAACTACCCATGGTAGTCTTTTTATAGGTTGGCACTGGCAGTTCAGTTTGTAATACAACAGCTGTTGATTTTAGTGCAAATTATTTCTTCAGTTGTCTGATCTTTAACTGATTTCAACCTGTTTAAGAGTTTCCAGGGAACTGGAAAGCCTTGTTCAAAAACCTCCTGAAAGGAGGTTGCAGCCAGGTGGGGGGTTGGTCTCTTCTCCTAAACAACCAGTGACAGAACAAGGGGACACAGCCTCAAGCTATGCCAGGGGAGTTTTAGCCTGGATATTAGGAAAAAAAAATCTTCACAGATAGAGTGATTTACCCTTGGAATGGGCTGCCTAGGGAGATGGTGGAGTCCCCATCCCTGGAAGTGTTTAAAAAATGACTGGATGTGGCACTTAGTGCCATGGTTTAGTTGATTAGATGATGTTGGGTGATAGGTTGGACTTGATTATCGCAAAGGTCTTTTCCAACCTGATTAATTCAGTGATTCTGTGGTTCACAGAATTCTGATTGACAGACTAGTAGTGCTTTTCTTGACTAACTGGGATCTAGTGGTCTTCATTGTTGTTGTCTGCTTTAAAAAAACAAAAAAAAAAATCTTCCTCTAGTTTGCATTTCTGATTGGCAGTTTGCAGATGCTCTCCGAGATGGTTCCTCTGTACTGCAGAAGCCATCCCATGTAAAACATTAAGGTTACTTCCTCTCTTTGGCATGAGTTCCTGATTCTGCAGAGCTGCAGACTTCCAAAGCTGGAGTGGTATTCAAAGGGAATCAGGAGGCTCAGTGATAGATCCAGATCATGTCACCCCTGGAGCTGTGTCTTCTTGAGTTTGTACTTGTGAGCTCAGTTGACAGAACTAACATGTTGTGGCTGGGCATCTCCAACGAGTGCCCAACCACAACCAAAAGTTGATTCATCTGCTAGGTTATGGAGAGGGCAGACAGATAAATTCTGCATAGCCCAAACTTGAAAGAGTCTGTGTCTGGTGCTGTCAGCTGCTGCACTGGCCATGCCCACCTGCAGCTGAGAATCTGTAAGATCTGACATTTCAACACCAGGAGTCAGTTCTTGTGTGCTTCTTCACCAGACTGCTGGTAGCGAGAGTTAAGTGCTTGAGTGTCTGCTGTGGGCTGCTCTGGAGTACTTCTGCATCCCAAGCAAGATTTGTCTTATTGCAGTTGGATATTTGCAAAGGGCATATTCCAACGTAGGTGTTCAGAGTGGGAATGTATTCTGGCAGGAAGAAGTAATCATAGCAAAGGAAGCTTCTGGCAGCACTGCACTTGCCTTGCATGCAGGCCTCTGTATGGGATGGAGGGGCGGTGCCGTGCGGTGACACACATTCCTAGCCACAGCTCACCGACTGGCTGTCGCGGGTTTAAAGAGCCGACAGAGTGAAGCTCTCAAATGAACTGAAGAAAAACTGAATTATATTTGGAGAGTGAGTTACAGATAGAAATTACAAGGCAGATACAAAATCCATAAGCGAACGCTCTTGAATTTTTCCCCTGACCCAGAACTAAATCTGTACTCACCCCCATGCCTCTGCCATCCAAGAGGCCTGAACACAGCCTTTGCAGGCCCCAAACCAGGCCTGCTCCTTGCATGTTTGTCCTGATAAAGCAGCTCCAGCCAGACACAAGACCAGAGGGGGAGGAAAGGAGAACAAACTACCTTGCTGTGAGTTTATGAAGAGGTAGCAGAATTATGGTATTGAATAACAATATTTTTAACCCTGTAGTTCACAACCTGAGACTGGCCCAGGGAGCTTACAGCTACTTTCTTCTTCTTCCCCAACAGACATAAAAGGGCTCCTAAACCCCAGCACTGAAATTCACAACTTGGAAGGAAGGATGGAATGCTGCTCTAAATAAAACGTGCTGTATTTCTTGTTTTATTTTTACCTTTGTTTTGCCTGCTTCCTTTACAGATAGAAACAGTCTGAATGATATTTTGCCTTGCTATATGTTGCTACTGTGTGGGTGTTGCCTGGAGGGACAGAAACGTAGAGGAAGAGGAATGATCCACAAATGTCAATTAAGCTACTTGTGTGTCTTGTTTGGTTGGTTTAAGGGATGGATATGAGAAGGGGTGTGTGTACATTGATTTTATTGTTTTCCCTTCTGCTTGTACAGTACCTCTACACTGGTCTACTTTTAGCCTAGGTGTTTAGGCTTCTCATATATAATTTATTTTTTTAAGCATCTTACCTGACTTCACTATTTGAATAATATTAAGGCTAAAGTTCCCTATGTATGTCCTTATGCATGGCTTATGTGGTGGTTTAAAACTAATTCTTTAGCTTAGTTTCTTGATTCTAAACAAGAAATAGGAAAATTCCAGAAATGTTTAATAGAAAAAATAGTAAAAAGTAAATAAAATAAGAGTATTGGATGCAAAAGAAAAAGTCTATATCGTTCCATTTGCTTGCAGTTTAGGATAAAGTGTGCTGCACCAATTGTTCTTCCCTTCTTTTTCTCTTTTCTGCCATGAAAAGCTGATGCTTTTTCATGGCTTCGTTGACCTTGGCTGAGACTCTTATTGATACCTAAGTAGATAGCAGCAGTGGGGCCTGATTTCTCTGTGGGGAGAGCTATTGCCTTGTTCCCTCATCCAGAGGGGTGGGAGAACAATCGGATGATTTTTTTTTTCTTATTTCTGAATTGTAAATAATTTTAAGTACATGTAAATATATTTTGTACTTATACATTGTATATCATCCTTTCAGATTTTGACTTTCTTGTAAATAATAGCTTCATTTTGCATCAAACTTTCTGAACTAGTTTGGCGATTTTATTTTTGGGCATAATTTCAATTCACCACAGCTTATTACCGAAATGTTTATGCATAGGTATGCAAAGTGTGCATGTGCCTTGGGGGTTAGGGGAGAACAGACTGTTTTCTTCAGTAACAAGGGTACATCTAGAAGCAGGTATGTCCTGTATGGGTGCTTCTCCATCAGAGCTTGGGGGTCACTGTTTCTGCGTCATGTGGAAGGGAGCACGTTTCTATACAATTACTATGATACACTTACAATTAGTAAGGAGTGATTGTGTGGGCAGCTTCTATCAATTCTGCTCAAATTAAGGAAATTCTTCATAGAGGACCTCTTGATACTTGAGTATGAAGTAAGAGCTAAGAGGCCTCTCTTAATTAATTTTTACCTGGATAAATGTATTCCAGGCTTTTGATTTTTAAGGCAAATCATAAAGTAATAATTCACACGAGGAAAAAATTGTCAGGTTTAAACATCGACAGAATCTTATGGGATATTGCAGAGGAATACATGTCCTGACATTTAATGACTTTTAAAAATTGGTGTTGGATCACAGGATGTTAGGGATTGGAAGGGACAGCTTTGAGGCCAAGCCACCTGCCAGAGTAGGACCATAGAATCTAGCACAGGTTGCACAGGAACGCATCCAAATAGGTCTTGAAAATCTCCAGAGAAGGAGACTCCACAACCTCCCTGGGGAGCCTCTTCCAGTGCTCTGTGACCCTTACAGTAACATGTTGAGGTGGAACTTCCTGTGCTGTAGTTTCCATCCCTTGCCCCTTGTCCTATCACAGGCCACAAGTGAACAGAGCCTGTCACTCCCTTCCTGACACCCAGCCCTCAGATATTTATATCCATTTACTAGATCCATTCTCAGTCTTCTCTTCTCCAAACTAAACAACCCCAGATGTCTCAGCTTTTCCTCATCAGGCAGTGCTCCAGACCCTTCATCATCCTTGTAGCCCTCCATTGGACTCTCTCTAGTAGATCCCTACTTTGTAGACAGAATGTAACAGTGGACAGATGAGTTGACTGTACTTTAAAGCTTTTTTTTTTTCTTTCTTTTTCGGGAAAAAAGTGCTTTTAGTTCAGACTGTTTAGTCTTCTGGCTTTGTGAGATGATTGTCCTGTTAGGAGAGGCTTTGGTGGTATAACCTCATGTTGCTTTCTAGTCCTCTGTTTGTCCAGAAGCAACCCTGGCACTATGAAACTCAAGTTCTCCGTAGTATGGGACAGTGATAAGGAGAGCCAGCTGCAAGGCTAATGATGCTGTATGTCTTGAACATGAGTACTGGAGATGAACTGCCAGGATACGTCATTCTCTACAGCACGTTTTGTATTCACTGATATCCTTAAACTGTTAATCAAGCAGTAACATGTGTTGCATAATCCAATATTCAATTCTACTGAAATGATATTCCTTCCTAATTTCTTTATACGGTTACTTAATATCGTCAAAGAATGGTTTGAATTTTGTGCTTGTCTGTAGCTTTAGATGAAGCCTCTCATATTCTCTGAGTAAAATTTCTGTAATTGTTAGGATTTTTCTTTAAATTATTTTAATGAATCTGGATTTGAAGTGAAATACAAGACAAAGCCTTCCTCTTCACTCCTTGACTAGTCCAGGACCTCAGTGCCTTTCTTTTAGTGAGGTGCCCAAAACTCAATGCAGTATTCATCATGCAGCCTCACCATTGCTGAGTACGGGGGGACAGTCACTTCCCTGGTCCTACCGACCACACTGTTCCTGATACAGGCCATGATGCTAGCTCATGTTCAGCTGGATGTTGACCAAGGGAGTTCTCACTTCAAAGTTGTATCTTCCTTGGGTTTAGAAAAGACAATTGCTTGGAAAGTGCTGGATCATAGAAGTGTGAATAGAGATTAGTCATTTACTCGGAGCAACATTGGGTCTTGGTGGTTTTGGTAGCAAAATGTGAGTTCACTTGTTACCTGCAATCCCTGGATCAGAAGCTTGTTTTAGAATGAAATATGGAGGTATTACACAGAGATGTCACTATTCAAGTTAAGTACGTGCAAAGTGGGTGCATTACTTGATTTCCCCACCCCATATTATTCAACTTTGTTGCAAAGAAATGAATCTGTCATAGGGTTTTGATGAATCATCATCACTGAGTGATGCTAGCTGGGTTTCTTGTTTTAAAATGAATTATTTAGTCTTTACAGCAGGTTCCTCTGCTTGCCTAAGTGTCATAAACAGGTGTGCACTTCTTACTGTTCCAAGAGTGGAAAGCTTGTGTGTGTGTCTCATCAGTTCAGCACAGGTTTGGGCTGAGTATTTAAATCAGAAACCAAATCTAAACCCATCTCTTGAACTCTGTCTTTTTGGTTTGTAAAGGGGCCCTCTGAGATAATTTTGTAAAACCTGTTTTCTTACTGCTTTGTCCTCTTTTCTTTTGTGTCTTGAAGCAGTAGAGTTTAACCATTTTTCCCTTCAATGAGGGAAAAAAAAATTAATTGAGAGGTAGAGGGAACTTGGGAAGAGACTTAAGATTTTCTTGCATGCATCCAGGTAGTGTTTATTCATCATCTTCAAGACTGTGTGTGGAGAGTCAATGTGATTATTTTTGCTTGTCTCCAACAGTTTTATAATGAAAAGGCCTTTTTCCTTACAGGACAAGGATCATATGTTGTCTTACCCTGGATTTCATGTAAACTTGGCAAATTGGTTTTGCTACATGTCCTAGGAGCAGATCCTACTTTCCAGGAGTGATGAGTATTGATATAATTTGCCTACTGTTTTTAAGTGAAGTTTTCCACTTACAGCATCATCCAGTATTGGCATTTATCGTTAAGTTCACAGTGATTTGATTTATGCTCCATTTGTCATTTTCTCGTTTCTCCATTTCCCATTTTCTCCATATCTTATGCATTTTGGAGCTACACTGTACTTCTTGAAGTGTTAAACTTGTGTTGTGACTCATCATCTGTTCATCTGTGTCTCATCTGCGTGCTTTGGAAGTGAATGTTTTCTCACTCCGGAAGTAGAGATGGCTTTTGTGGGTTTCTTCAGGGAGGGGGTCATCCCATTATGGACAAGATTAGCCCTCTACTGACCTGACTGCAGCTTCCAATTTTAGTTTATTTGTTTATTTTTAAAGTAGCTTCCAGTGGAAGAAAGGCAAGAGGGGTTGCAATCCAAAATCCTAAAATTTGAGCTTAGTTTTTTAAAAAAAATAGAAATTCAGGACAGCATATTTGTGCTGCTTATCATTCTCCTCTGCAGGCACCTGCTGCCAGTCCCACCATTCTGGGCCTAAGGTTGGATGTGGTGAAAGATGGCTGATGAAATTGGTGCTGTCAGTCAGGTGGTTTTGTGCAACTTGACGGCTGTTTCTCTGCAGCACCAGCTGTGTCTGCTTTATTAGATTTAACTAGGGGCTGAGGGGAGGAGGAAGGTGGAGGGATATTTATAAATTAAACTGGCTGCATTCTGGATCTGGGCACAATTTCAATGAGTTCCCAAGAGCTTCATCGTAGTAGAGGATTTTGTTTAAGTGTTTCTCATGTTTGGATCATGGTGATAGTTTTGCCACATGGATTTTTTCCACCATAGATGAGCAAAAAACAAATACAGCATTCAGGATAACTGCACACTTCAACACTATCAGTTCAATGCTATGAGTTCTTGGTGGGGAGGATGCTGTTCTGAATGGGTGGATGACGCTGTATTGCCTTTTGAAAGCTCTGGGCTTTTTAGGCTCTCATCAGATGAACACATTGCATCTTGATCTAACAGTGCTAATAGCTTCTTTTCTGTCTGGCAGGGGGTTGGTTGTTTTAATGTGAGCTTCTTGATATAATTAGATGAGTTTGCTGAAACTTCTATTTCTCTTTTATTCCAGTACCAAATATATTAATGTGTTTTGTTTTTTTTTAATGGAGAGTATGCATCAGTTTTGCAGTGCAGTATAAATAGCAAACACTTTTTAGCTGGCGAATGAAAAAAAATCTGTATTATATTCTGCACTTTGTAGTTCCTCAGTGATTTGAAGCATCCTATTTTTACAGGACAGATTTCAGATACAGGTGGGTGAAGAAGTATTGTAGTACATTCTGTTACTGCCCAAACAAAGAAATATGTATTGCTTTATGATTAGTCCACAGTTTTAAATGGTAGTCCTGCAAAGAGTTTATATACATCAGTATACATAATTTTTGTATTAATAGTTCCCGTTGAATGCTGCAATGAGGCCAGGAAATGGGGAAGACTGAAAGCAAGATTGTAGGCTTACTTGGATAAAAGATTTTTCAATCAGAGCTTAAGAAGTTCACCAATGTTGAGGAACTAGACTGAGATGCTGAAGAACCCCCATAGGCTGTATCAGTTCTTCCTTAGGTTTCTTGTGCTTCCTCTGCTGACTGTTTGCCTCGTTTGTGTTCAGTTAATGTGGCATAAACAGCCCTTTCTCAGGTTCCTTGGTGTTGTTCGTGGGGCTGTGTAGGCCAGGCCTTTGATAAGAATTAAATCATGTCTTTATGGCGATACTTCTGTGGAAACTTGTGGCACTTAGGAACTTTGGTTGTCTCAATGGTTTCACTTGTAAACAGACATTAGCCTAGGTTCTTCCCACACTGCCGTTCTTCCCAGTCTGTAAGAATCTTTATCCTGAGGCTTACTTCAATTATCACTATTGCTTTTCTTCAGCTTTACTGGGGGGAGGGGGTGGGTTAAGGAGTCAACTCTCACCCTCCTATTTTTGGCTACCATTATGTTTCTTTTTTGATCTTCACCCTTTATCCAACATGTGTTTCTTTAACTCCAGGTTTTATAATTCCAGATAAAAGATAGCTCTCAAGGTTATTGGCAAAAGCCTTCCACCACAGCAGGGTGCAAGCATCAGAAGAGGTTTTTAACTAGCAGTGAGGAAATCTTGGGGAGAGAAGATATCCCCTGATCCAGTTGGGATTTGAATCTGCCATTACTAATCAACCACTGCTCACTTACAGTGAGTGTGTTAAGTGAGTCTTAATGTGCTTGCTTTTTGCTAGGCATGTGGTATGGACCCCAAGAACAGAAGAATTTGGATGTTTTCCTCTTCTGGCAGATTAAACAGTACACTGTGTTCAACCAGTATGCACAAAGTACTTGAACATTTGGTGCTGGCACCTGTTGAGTTCCCCTAGAAAAGTGTATGATTGTTTTCTGTACCCCAGAAAGGAACTTGGTGCTGAAGACAAACATTGATTCAAATAATCAGTGAAAAAAATTCTTGTGGGTGGGAAGTCATCCCTTGAGATTTCCTGCTGTTGTGATTGCTGTGCCATCCCTCTCAGCGAGCTATTTGAAACAAGATTAAATATGACTAAGGAAAGACACATCAGCATCTGTTCTCATCAGTGTACGTTGATGTAATTCATGTTTCTGAGTAGGCCTTGGGATGGTTTTTATGCTACCAATTCTATCTCAAACAAAAAACCTTGCCGTTTTCTCTTATTTTTTTTTTCTAGACAGACTCTCATTTTTGGTCTGTAGCTTGGTTTCCAACGGTTTGCTGCTATTGATGGTAAAACTGATGTAGATCTTGATCAAAAATACACACAGCTTCCTGTGATCGGCAAAGTAAAATGGCAGCTCAGTCAGTTCAAATCAAGCTGTAGCTGAATTATAAAGCTTACTTCTACACTGTGTTTTGATTACTCATGTCAGCTTCATGTTCATTGTGGAATTCTTTGAGCACTTTTGAGGTTTAGACATGCCTAAACTACTAAGGAGGAGGCCTACCCAAGACTCATCACACAAACTTTCTTTACCCAGGTTCCTGCAGTGACCCATGCAGTCCCCAGTTTAGCAAAGGAGCATGCTGTTAACCTCTGAGAACCTTTGAACTCATCTGGAACTTGAGTATCTCGAGGCTTGTTTATGTCCTTGGTGACGGTACATCTGTTTGTGTACCAGATAGCCTGGGATTAGGCTGGTTCTAAGTAAAAGTTTAGGGTTAAAAACATGTTTATTTGATCCACTGCAGGGAAAGTTTGTTTTCAAAGACAGAAAGACAGCACATAAAAATGTATTTTTAAAGTGGGACTAATTTTTGGGGGGTTTTATGTTTCTTTTTTTTTCATGATAAGGGTGTTTTTTAGCTACTTTCAGCCACCATCACACGCTAGTTAAGATGCTGATGAGCCCCACAGCTAATCTGGCATGTCTCAGAGTCACAGGATCATAAGATGTTAGGGGTTGTAAGGGACCACTGGAGATCTTCAAGGCCAACCCCTCTGCTGGAGGAGGACTGTATAAACTATTGCAGTTGCACACGAATGCATCCAGATGAGTCTTGGAAGTCTCCAGAGAGGGAGACTCCTCAACCTCCCTGGGGAGCCTGTTCCAGTGCTCTGTCACCCTCACAGTAAAGAAGTTCTTTCTCATGTTGAGGTGGAATTTCCTGTGCTGTAGTTTCCATCCATTGCCCCTTGTCCTGTCACAGGGCACAAGTGAGCAGAGGCTGTCCCTTCCTTCCTGACACCCAGCCCTCATCTATTTCTATACGTTCATTAGATCCCCTCTTGGTCTTCTCTCCAGACTAAACAGCCC
Organism: Eubucco bourcierii; assembly: GCA_013396675.1. Taxonomy (NCBI): domain Eukaryota; kingdom Metazoa; phylum Chordata; class Aves; order Piciformes; family Ramphastidae; genus Eubucco; species Eubucco bourcierii. Next base: position 101,784 of record VWZE01014345.1, on the reverse strand, counting down.
CAAATCTCTCTGTCTTTCCCCATAAAGTAGTGCTCCAGTCCCTTAATCATCCTTGTAGCCTTCTGTTGGACTTTCTCAGGTCCCTGAAACTACATCTTCCCTCTGTAACCTATATCTTTCTACCACATCATACATTCTTCTGAAGGTACTTGCTGGTCATAACAACTGCAGAGTTTTCTCCTCTGAATTTAAAACATGAAGAATGTCTTGGATTTTCCATCCTTATTTCCTTCATGGATTGTTCTCTCATGGTAGGAGATCATAGAATCAACCAGGTTGGAAGAGACCTCCAAGATCATCCAGTCCAACCTATCACCCAGCCCTATCCAGTCAACTGGGCCATGGCACTAAGTGCCCCATCCAGTCTTTTCTTGAACAACTCCAGGGATGGTGACTCCACCACCTCTTGGGCAGCCCATTCCAATGCAAATCATTCTCTCTGGGAAGAACTTCCAATATACATCCTATACCTCCCCCTGGCACAACTTGAGACTGTGTCCCCTTGTTCTGTTACTGGATGCAACAGAATGAAGTCATTTCCCTTCACATCCTTAGGCTATTTTGATTAAAGTATCTCTCCTACCATGTCTCCTGTTCTGGACCTCAGATGCTTGCAAGGCATATGTTGTGTTGAATGTTTATCATCACATATTTGATTTTACCAGTATAGAATATAAACCACCATGGTAGATGCAGGGAAGGATTGAGTACATTAAACTCTACTTAATATGGCTATAGCTGTTTTCATTTGTGAGCATCATATGAAGAACAAATATGTTGCTGCAGAACTGAATTTGAGTGTTTAGATTAAGTAATCCTACCTCTTCCTGCCATGTGCAGTGTTAGGTTTGAAAAGAGGAAGAGAAGGAGGAGGATCTAGGACCTAAGAGTATGATAGTTTGGAAAAAAGTGTGCAGCTTTCAGGTGGCTTTAATGAGTTAAATTTATTTTTGGGTTTTGCATTACTTGTGCTTTATTTAGTTGAAGTACAAGATAGAGTCTGTACATGTTTAGGAGTATGTCTTCGATAAGGTGGTGGTGAGTACCAGGAATTTAGACAAATTGCATCATGCTGAATCTTTTGTAGTAGAGGTTGTGCCTAGCTGTGTGTGGGCATCAGATTTCTGGTAAAAACCCTTTTTTTAAGCTTCAAAGAAAGCTGAAAGCAAAGCAGTGAAGCCTGAAGTTTTGGGCAGTTGAAGAACCATATAAAGCTGTACTTTATTCTGTAGTTATCTCCTGGGTAAAACCACATTGTTTCCCTTGCTTTGTAAACCCAAACAAGCAAAACTCAGAATCCACCACAAGGAAACCAACTTACCATTCCTGTTGAGCTATATTGTCTGGTCTACACTGACTGCTCTCCATGGTTGTTTAGTCTTTGTCACTGTTTGGATCAATTACTGACTGAATGTTCTATGGGTACAGGACCAGAGGCAATGGGTTTAAACTGACAGAGGGGAGATTTAGACTAGATGTTAGGAAGAAGTTCTTTACAGTGAGAGTGGTGATCCTTGAGGTCCCTTCCAACCTTATCATTCTATGATTCTAAGGTCTGTGTGAATGTTCTGTGTGCATCTCCTTACTTGAGTGAAAGTAGACAAGGAGTTTCAAACGAAGTTTATTGGTTACTACATGTTTTACAGAAATATTGACTGGATAGGGAGTGGTTATTGGTCTAATACTCAGCAAGTATCAGATTCTGGAGATGTCATGTCTTTCACCTCTGAGCTTTCTGTGGCACTTGCATTTTAAAATTGTTTCTAAGTATCAGTATGACATTTTGAGGAGAGTTTGTTGCTCAGTCTCTGCTGATGAAAGACCTTGGAAAACAGATGCAGGTTTACTCTGAGGAATTGTTCAAATCATTTAGCTCACAGTGGCAAAGTTGCTTGCCATGTTACCTCTCCCCAATCACCTCTTCTTGATAACCTTTTCTAACAATTGAAAAATACTCTCTGAAAAAAAAAGTTGCTGCTTAAAACCAGCTGCAGGAAGCCAAAAAAACACTCCAACCATTTCTGTGTCTTGTGTCTCACACTTGCTCTCCCCTATGGCTGTTGAAGAGTTGATTATTTTGAAAGTTTATTAATCACAGAATGATAAGGTTTGTAAGGAACCTTTGGAGATCATCTAGTCCAACAACCCTGACAGACCAGGTTCATCTAGAGCAGGCAGCAGGAGACAGTGTTCAGGCAAGTTTTAAATGACTCCAGGGATGGAGAACCCACCAACAACCTGGACAGCTTGTTCCAGTGCTCTACCACCCTCCAAGTAAAGAAGTTTCTTCTCCTAATATCAAATTTGCATATAAGGAATCTTGTACAGTTCAAGACAGCTCTCTTACAACTCTCTTTGCCTGTCCTGCATTTATGAAGGGTTCAAACCTTCAACCTATGTTTTTCTGAATGAAGAAACCACATCAAGGTACACATAGATCACATGCACAGAGCACAGCTTTCAGAAAATTAATCAGGTAAATGTGTTGTGGTCAGGGCAGCAAGCATAATGCAAGATGTAAAACCTGTCTGCTGAGCTATTGACTCCATCATACTCCCAAAGCACTGCTGGCAAACTGGCAAGAGCTCCTGTGCCTTTGCTACTTTGATTTACGCTTAAATATCTTAATGTAAATTTACCTTCATGAGCTATCTACACTGAGTTGGATGTGAACTAGCATAGCTGAGGTACTAGCATGCTCTGTTTCCTGTGGACTGTAAAGTGGTAGATGCATTTGGGACAAGGGCGCCACAAATCTGAGCCTGAAATTTCTGCTTGTAATTGCAAATAATTAAAATCACCCTATCCAGATACAGAACATCTTCTTCTTTTGTGTCATCTTTAGTTTCTTTTTCTTCATGTCTCTCTGCTCTTGGAACCTTTGATCAGCTATAATAGCTTGGTTCACCTTTTCACATCCTGAGATCTCACCAGAACAAGACAGTTGTTTTCTGCTACTGAGGGCAGCTGTAGAGAAATAACTGTTGAGACAGTACATGGAAGTCATAGTTTCACCTCCTGAAATCACATTATGGCAGAACTTCAAGGAGGAACAACAATATTAAACTACTTCTTCCTTAATTTCCTTTTCCTGTGGTGCTGACAATTTTACTTAAAGGTTTTGTTACAAATTATGCAAAATTAATAATTGATACTAATTTTGATATTCAGGCAAAGGTTGTTAATAACTATGAAAATGTATTAAAATCATTTATTAACATTAAATCTCATCAGAAAACTTATTTACAATGTTCAAAATGCACAGTTTGGATATTTATACACACAGGGAACAGGCAAACTAGAACACGTAAGAAATAAAAACACAAACATTAAACTCAGAACTGGAAAGAAGTTCTTAGTTTCAGTTATACCGCTTGCCCATGAGAGGCTCCTTTCTGCTGCTAAGGCAAAAGGCACAATAGAACCTAGTTACAGAATCTCTTAAAGAGAGGCTTTGAATATTTACTCACAAAATAGTACCAAACAGTATCCAAACACTTGGAGTTCCGTTCCTGTCTTGAAAGTCATTGCAGACAAAACAGAGCATAATGTGGCAGGGCAGAGGAGGCAAGGCAGCACAGGTGTGTGGCAAAAGCCTATTTACTGTTTGCCCGAATGTAATGGCCCCTTTGGCCACAGAGATTCTCCAATCAGAATGGCACTTTGCCAACCTGACCATAGTAAGTGAAGTCGTGAGCCTACTTTCCCTGATTTGGGAAGAACAAGTCTGGGGAGGTCTTGGACTCTCAAAAGTGCATGTCTCCAAGCCTTTCGTCTTCTCCCTGCGCTCTGCTTCGGTCCCCAACCCCCACCCCCCAAACAGAGGAAAGGGGACCATGGGATCATGCCTGGGCAAGCCAGGACACGTATTAGACCTATTTTGGCCTCCCATGGCACGTCTTAAGAGTCCTCAGTGGGAGTGAGACTGTTCTCAGGGCTGGCTTATTAAGTGACTACTAATACAATTTTTGCCCAGTTTGGCCAAAATTATAAATTTGAAATTTTCTGTAAGTGGTAGCAGCTTTCTCAAACCTTCACAGTCAGTGGATGAGGGAGCTGGAAGTGGGAGCAGGTTTCTGAACTCACCTTGGCATTGTGGTCTCATTGTGCAGCTTTGTGCTTTTGGTGACTGAATGAAAAGCTTTCAAGCATCTCCCCCCAAAAATAGTGGTGTGTCTGGCTGATGCAATTTTAAGATAGCTTCATTTGAGCTGCCTGCCTGTGCTGTCCACCAGATTAGCTGTTTTGTAATGTCGTCAGGATACTGTGATCTCTGTGGCTCAACTGTGTTGGCATTGGTCACTGGAGGAGATTGATTTGACTGTAAGTAAGCAGACAGAGGGCTGGACATGGGTTGTTGAGAGTCAACAGGAGCAATGAATCCCAGTAGTAAAGATGGTAGAGCAATCTGGAGATTCATCAAGGCTCAGCTGATGAATCAGGTTTGAAAGACTGGCTCTGCAAGGGCTTTTTACTTGAGCTGAACCCTCAGCCTTTGGTTCAGTATAGCTACTTCTTGATCTGATGAGAGGATAAAAAGCCTGACACATGAACTTTTACCGAGGAAAAATTACAGCTTATCTGATTCAATACCTGGCTTATCTCTTACTACTGAGACAAAAGGGGGAAAAAAAAGGCAGTTGCCTAAGGCAACTAATTCAATATGATTTCCAGTTGTGATTGGTAAATTTCTGTGGGCTTGACTGATATCACATTAAAAAAATTTACCTTTTTCGGTGCAGTGCTGGTTGCGAATACATATGCATTTTGCTGGGTTTTATCCTACTTTGCTAATATATGTTGAGAACATCTGTGATCTCCTAATAAATGAGATGCTGAGCAGGAGCCAGATTTTTCTTTTTTAAAAAATAGCTCTAATAATTGGTTTCTGCTGCATTGGAATTTGTCCTGTGCATACAGATAGAACTGGATATTGAAAAAGTTTGCTGTAGTCCTTTCTTCCCTTGGCTTAACTACTATAGCTGAAGGCCAGAGGTGAGGAGGGTGAGTGGGATAAGTGCTGTGTAAACTGACCACATGTTCTTCCCAGGGGCCAGAGTAGGATCTCCCTGCTCAGAGGCGCAGTGGGAAACAGTTGCATCTCAGAAATAAGTCCAATTTGGGTACTAGGGACCCTTTGGAAGTTGTGAGTTCATTCCATCAGTCCTTTACCTAGAAGTCATGAATTTTCTCCACAATGTGGGATGATTTGAACCTGCCATTTGTATTTAATGCTGTACTTGCAATTATTTTGATGAGAGTTAAGAGAAAGTAATTTTTTTGTAAATGGCTAAGCAGCTGTAGACAAATAAACACTACATATTGTTCTTGGGTACTATGTAGGAAAAAAGACCCAGATTTAAAATACAGGTATCCGGTGTGTCCTTGCTCTTTTTTTTTTTTTTTCCCCATCCCTATGTTTGAAGCTGTTGAATGTTTAATGTTTTCCCCACAGTTCTCAGCAGCTCCATCTGCAGAATTATTGTTTAATGCTGACCTGTGGAACTGATTTCCCTGGTCTTGAAAGCGGCAAAGTCTGTTCGATATTTGGGAAACTGCTATGAGCTGACTATCGGCACCATGCCACTGGCCCCTGTGTCCCCTCACTTGACTTGGGATTGATGACAAAACGTGACACAGAATCACAGAATGTTAGAGGTTTGAAGGGATCTCTAGAAATCATCCAGTCCAACCCCCTGCCAAAGCAGGATCCCCTAGGGTAGTCCAAACAGGAATGCATCCAGGCAGGTTTTGAAAGTTTCCAGAGGAGACTGCACAGCCTCTCTGGGCAGCCTGTTCCAGTGCTCTGTCACTCTCACTGTAAAGTTTCTCCTCATGTTGAGGTGAAACCCTCTGTGTTCCAGTTTGTATCCATTGCTCCTTGTCTTATTATTGTGCACCACCAAAAAGAGATTGGCCCCCTCCACTTGACACCCACCTCTCAGATATTTATAGACATTGATCAGATCCCCTCTGTCTTCTCAAGGTTAAACACCAAAGGCTGTGTCTGCTACTGAGTGTCTAAGCTGCTGAGGACCAAAAGCTAGCTAATTTCAAGTTCCTTTCCCAACTTGGCTTTGCCAACAAAATTTCAAGGAATGGAAGCAGCCAGTGGAGATCTTCAGCCTTGGGAGGTATGTTCCTGACAGAGTATATTTGTTTAAACTGCCTGTGTTGGCAGTCTTGCCACAGACTAGAGAAAACCCCAGATAGTGTAAAATACCCTTCCTAGTTTTGCATAAAATGGGTTGTGAGATTTAGGTATGGAAATATTTTTCTTACCATTGACCTAATCTGGAAAACCTCTGCATAGGTGAAGAAGGCTCTTTGTTAATCTGGGAGGTAAAAAAAAAAGTGCTTATTTACAGTTCTGTCTCACCTGAGAGGTGTGAGAAAGGGATTATTCTTTGGTTGATACTATGTATCTCAAAAGTAATTAAAGCATGCACATTGTTAAAGGCAAGCTTGCAGTTCCTGAAATATTTGGGTAGATACGTACTCTAAATCAAAACCTACCACTAAATACTTTGAAAGGCTACAGTCTGTCTTAATTGTTGAGGATGCTGGTAGATGACAACAGTCTACATTTTATTTTCCACTTCAGGAGACCTGTAAAACTTGGAGGAAAAAAAAAAAAATCTTTTCAACTTTCTCTTCTTCCACTCCAGTTTACTTAATGTATCATCAGATCCATGTTACTTTCTTCTTCCCTGACTAGTGTTCGTCTTGCTGTTTGTCCTCTTTGCTGGCCTAGCTTTATGCCAGAAAGTTCTGTTTAGAGGCTGATTTTACTGTAGCAAAATGGACTCAGGTGTGTTCTGATGCATGTTCTGACCAAGAAGGGATTTTTTTGCCATGTATGTTACCACTGAACCATTGCTTGCTAGTGGGAACCGCTATAGATATGTGTGAGTGAAGGGATGCCACTCAGAGGGACCTTGACAGGCTGGAGAGGTGGGCCCAAGCCAACTTCATGAGGTTCAACAAGACCAAGTGCAAGGTCCTGCCCCTGCGTGAGGGTAATCCCAAGCACCAATATAGGCTGGGCAGTGACTGGCCTGAGAGCAGCCCTGGGGAGAGGAACTTGGGGGTACTGGTAGGTGAGAAACTCAACATGATTCACCAGTGTGCACCTGCAGCCCTGAGAGCCAATTGTACCCTGGGCTGCATCAAGAGAAGTGTGGCCAGCAGGTCGAGGGAGGTGATTCTCTCCCTCTACTCCACTCTGGTGAGACCCCACATGGGGAACAGCATCCAGTCCTGGAGCCCCTATTACAGGAAAGATCTGGACATGCTGGAGTGTGTCCAGAGAATAAGACCAGGCTGGATGTGGCTCTGAGCAACCTGATCTAGTGTGAGATGTCCTTGCCCATGGCAAATGGGTTGGAGCTAGATAATCCTTGAGGTCCCTTCCAACCCTGACAATTCCGTGATTCTCTGTGTGCCATTGCTAAAGCTGTGCTGTGGTGCACAAGCAAAGCTGATGGGGTCTGGCCCCGACCTGTGACAGGGATGCAGAAATCTGCATCTTCCTCTTGCAGGAATCTCACTATGATGGACAGTCTTCATGTCAGCTTTGCTTTCAAGTGATGACCTCTGCTGTTCACCACCTTCTCTAAGCTATAAATAAAACCATGAGAGGTAGCCGAGAGATAATCTGAAATCTGAGAAAAAAAATGGTGCATCCTAAGGATCTTCAGTCTTGCATGAGTCAGTGCAAACTACATCAGTTGAATGACTGTGAATATTGTAGACTGTAGACTTGTGTCACTGGGAGGTAGATACAAATAAGCTACAGTAGGAGAAGGGAAGCATTTCATTGTTGGTTTTGTCTTCTGTATTTGGTTTGGCTGAGATGGAGTTGGTTCTCCGCATAGCATCTTTCGTAGTGCTGTGTTCTGCAGTGATAGCTGGAAGGGTGTTGGTAACACACCTGTGCTTTGGACACTGCTGAACAGCACTCTCAGAGCACCAAGGCAGCAATCCCTCAACAGTAGACTGAAGGGTGACCAAGCTGTTGGGAGGATACACGGCTGGGCTACCTGACCAATCTAACCAAAGGGATGTTCCACAGCATATGACATCAGCTTGGATAGAAAAACTAAGGGAAAAAAGAAGTATGGGGGCTTGCATTTATGGCGTTTATCCTTCAGAGAAACCCATACATGTATTGAAGCCCTGCTTCCTGGGAATCATCCAGACATTGTCTGCTGATGGGAAGTAGGGAATAACATCTTTCTTTACCCTTGTTTCTATTTTGATCCAGGGGCCTCTTGCTGTATTTTCCCTCTTCCCTGTCTATCTAAGAAGGGGAGTGATAGAGCAGTTTTGCTGGGCATCTGGTTCCCAACCAGGGCTAGACCACCGTAATTTCTATAGAAATGCATTTCTATATTGCATTTTATTATATTATTAATCATAGAATGGTAAGGTTGGAAGGGACCTCAAGGATCATCTAGTTCCAACCCCTTGCCATAGGCAGGGACACCTCCTACTAGTACATCTCATTCAAGGCCTCCTCCAACCTGGCCTTGAACACCTCCAGGGAGAGAGCAACCACAACCTCCCTGGGATAATTAATGCATATTATTAATGCATATTCTATTATGCATTTGTTCATTTATATAATTACCCATGTTAGTTTGTGGAATTTTACTACTTGTTTTGCTGCCAAGAGTTTTGAAACTTCATTTTTCTTGTAATCTGCCTGGACTGGGAAGAAATCCTTTGGTACCATTAGGCTCTTTCAGGCTTCCATGTAGTTTTTTAACTTGCTTTTAAAGGTATGAAAAGGTGCGAGTATCAGAGTGCCTGCGTGATGGTGTGAGAGTTACCCGCCCCTCCCCTCGCCCCCCCTCCCCCCACAATGAAATCACCCAGACTAGACTCAGAGGCTGGAAGTTAAGGAATAAAGCTGTACTTACAGCTTAGCACAATTTACAAGCATATATATACACAATATACACAAACATTTACACTTATATGGAAGTTAAAAGTAATGCACAAACACAAAAATCCCTCCAAAACAATCATATTGCCAGGAGGATCCTGACCCAAACCTCCCTCCCCCCTTTGCCTCCTTTTCCCTCCCTTCAGAAATAACCAGATCAATCCATGTATATCACACGTGATAAATCGGGAAAGATCTGAGGTGAGATGTCAAAAAGGCAACAAGGAGGTTAGAGGAAATAAAGGGTTAGGTTGGATTAGAGTTAAGGCAGAAAACCACCACAGACTGCTAGAGTGAAGGAGCAGAACAACAACGACTGAGAACTAACTCAGAAGTGTGTGAGAAGTGAGTGTCATCTATATTTTGACTGGCTGTGTTTCTCAGCAGAAGAATGAGTGATACAGGTTACTGTTGTTGTTTTTCTTTCTTCTCACAGCTAAGGATTTAATTTCTCTCAGTAAAATATTCCAATTAGCCTCAAACCAACACGGCCTGAAAGGTGAGGAATAAGCACAATACAGAGGTGACTCAATCTCAGTACATATCTCCAAGCTGTTTCTTATTTCCATTAGCTTCTGACCAAAGTGATGGTGCTTGAAAGCATGCAAGCTCCTTCACTTGTCAAGACACAAACTCTCCACAGAGGGTGACAGTCCTCTCTTGTATTTTATGGTGCCTGTTTAATCAGTTGCAAGCAAAGATGGTCTCATTTTTCAAAGAGGAATTCTTTAGGTAGCTAAGCTTAGCAGAGTCTTGGTGTTTTAGGAGACATAAAATAGATTGGGCTTAGAAGTGTTTAGCTTGTGGCCTGTACCCAAGTATGTTGTCCAAAATATCCCCACAAACTGAATATGAGTTTGCATGTGTTACGTGGCACTGTAAATGCTTACAGAGAGGTACTGATGTAGGAAATACAGCAAATAAACTGAGTGTAATCTTCACCTCTTTTCTTTCTTGTTCTGTTAATGAAGTGCATTTCACAGAATTACAGAATTTACCAGGTTGGAAAAAACCTTTGAAATCATCAAGTCCAACCTATTACCCAACACCATGTTACAGAAGATAACCCTTTTCATGTTTTGAAAACAGTTTATAAAGAACAAAGCCTGATACAATTAAACAGTTTGGGGAGGATGGTTCTCATGTGCCAAGAATGGAATTCTCTGTTAATCTAGAGATTTAAGATATATCTTATATACATATATCCGTGACTGGGTAGATTTAGACTGGACATTAGGGGAAAAAAAACCAAAAGCATGAAAGAGTGGTCAGGCATTGGACAGGCTGCCCAGAGAGGTGGTTGAGTCACCAACCCTAGATGTGTTTAAAAGTTGTTTGGGTGTGGTGCTTGGGGATATGATTTGGGGTGAACCTTGTAGAGTAGGGTTATGGGTTGGACTTGGTGATCACAGAATCACAGAATGTTTGGGGCTGGAAGGGACCTCGAAAGCTCATCCAGTCCAACCCCCCTACCAGAGCAGGATCTCCTATACCAGAGCACACAGGCATGCATGTGTCCAGGCGGGCTTTGGATATCTCCAGAGAGGGAGAATCCACAACCTCCTGGGCAGCCTGTTCCTCATCCTGAGAGTCTTTTCCAACCTGAAGGTTTTTGTGATTCTAATTTTCAAAACTCTGTGCACTACTGAGAATGAACTGTAAAGGAGTTACTGTTTACATTTGGTTGTGATATTCAGAGTCCAGGTGAAGGCCACTGCATAGTCATAGACAGATAAAGATGCTTGAAGCACTGAAGTCCAGTGGATACAATTACTGTTGGAGTGTTCATTGCCACTGTTATTGAGACTATTTAAAATGTTAATTGAACAGTAAGTTTCAACAATGAAGAAAATGTCTACTAAATGTTTGGATCATGTTCAAAACATGCCTGATCCTAAGAGGATGTTAGTTGCTGTGCTTCACAGAACATTATATCAAAGATACCTTTTTCATATAGGAAATTAAAAAACAAACAAACAAACTCCCCCACCCAAAAAAAAAACCCAACAACAACAAAACAAAAAACCCAAACAATGATGCCAATGCCAGCTGAAATGTTTGAGAGCCTTAATTAGGAATTTAGATTTTTTTGGGTTTTTTCTTTCTGTGTAGTTCATATCATGCTGGCAGACGAGATATATTGGGGGAGAAGGTGGGGAAAGAACTGTTGTCACACAGTTAAGAAAATAGAGTGCAGTGAAGTTTTTTCATGTGAATATAAATGGGAAAGATGGGATTGCTTATGGCCTCCCATTGCTGTCTTTGTGGCAGAACTTTGCCTTCTTTGTCTCAATTTTCAACAGTGAGGAGGGAGGAGTTCAGGACAAGTGGCCTCTTGAGCTGGGTGATGCAGTCGGGGAGCGGTGTGTTGCCCTGGAAATCCATGAGGAATTAGTTCAGGACCTGCTGAGCCACTTGGACACCCACAAGTCCATGGGACCAGATGGGATCCATCCTAGGGTGCTGAGAGAGCTG
>VWZE01014345.1:46044-85889 GCA_013396675.1 Eubucco bourcierii | reverse complement strand
GGTTGTGGATGCTCCCTCCCTGGATGTGTTCAAGGCCAGATTGGATGAGGCCTTGAGTGAGCTGTACTAGTGGGAGGTGTCCCTGCCTATGGCAGGGGGTTGGAACTAGATGATCCTTGAGGTCCCTTCCAACCTTACCATTCTATGATTCTATGATTCTAAGAAGTCAGAGTTGATGGACCTAGTGCAGGCAGAGGGCAAAACCTTGAGGAGGAGGATGGGACTAATTGTGTCAACAATCTGTCATTGGAGCCTTTTGCAGGGTGGACCCATTCTTGTGCAATCTGACCTAGGCAAAATTAGATGATCCCCTAAATTTCCTTTGAGCTCTTACTATGCGGTGATTTCAGGGTCTAGTTACAAGGATGGATATAAATGCTGAAGAGGGAGGTTTGATAGACTTTCTAGCCTGCAAATGGAAGTTTGCATTTCTTCTATCAGACTGTCCTGCAGAGTCCTAAAAGTATTGTTATTCTTTAATGTCCAGTGTTAACTTTTTCCAATATATTTTTTTAAAAAACTCATTGTAAGAGAGCAGATGGAAGCAGTATGCAGGCTTACCAAGCAGGAGACTTTTGGTTGAAGCCCCATATTCTGGCCAATCTTTGGTCTGAGTTTTTCAGATTTCCAATCGGGAGGGAGGCATCTTCTCAGGTGGGTTAGAAAGATACAGGTTTCCCCCTGCCTCTTCCTTAGAAAGAGATTTCTTGCGTGCTACCTCTACTACCCTGCCTCCAGCTAGTGTGAGCACTGGACTGCTTGGGACAAGTTGTGCAGCACCCTGAAGATCCTGGCATCACCTCTTTGTGGTTTTTCCCAGTCTTATCAGCTGTGTCTCGATGCAACTCTTTGGAGGCATTTTGTCCTTGGCAAATGATTTGCAAATTCTTTGCTGCCACTTGTTGATCATTGTGAATGGAGAGCGGATTAGTGATTGTTTCTCTAGTGGCAGTGTTGGCCTCTTAATAACAGTTATCCAGCTTTTTTCTGCCTGTGGAAATATCATGTGCTCAGATGACTCCACAGGAGCATATCTGGGCAGTGTGCAAATGCCTAAATATAGCAATAATAATCCCTATATTTCTTTTTAGTCAGCAGAATAAATTAATAGATACACTTCCATTTGTGTGGAGTGCACACTGAGATGAGTCTGTTTTGACATCTGTCTCAGTACTAATTTTTGATGTCTGCCTGATACCTCTGGAAGAGAAGTTCTTTTTCTGTAAAAATCTCAGAATTTGTCACTGGTCTCTGGTTGTGTGTTGGGTTTGTTCCCTTCTATATTAGAGAATTACACAGTTTTCAGCCCCTTTCCAAACTGCCAACTTTCTGCTCCACTGAAGTTACTTCTGGCTCAAATCCCAGTATTTTTTGGGGAACAATAGATCCTATTTTAGCCTATACAGATTTAATTGCTGTGAATAAGGTTGACAATTATCTCCTTTTGTATATGAGAATCCCACCAGCTGTTTTAGATGCATTTAAATTACTGCACCATGCTAAACTCACTTGTCACATCAGGAGCTACAATGCCAGATTTCAGGCACCTGGTAATCTGTCCCCAGCTTTTATTTTAAAAATAAATTGTGAAGCATCTAATTCTGTTTCTTCTGCTTGCTCTTCAGCCTTGATTCTCTGCACTGGGTGTCATTATTAGGTGTACTAAGGCACATCTATACCAGCTATGCCTTCTGAGGAATATGCATTTCAAATACCAAGAAAAGCTATTCCAAGAAGTTGGTGGGTGCTTTTGTAGGTTGGTTTTTTTAATTTATTTTTTTTTCTTCCTCCACCCCCATAAGTTCTGGCATCTGAGGTGGGAATCATCTGACCACTTGCTGACAACCTGCTGTGTAATTGTCTGCTTTTCTTTCCATGAAGAGGAATAGACATTTCACACTAATGTAAACAGCTAAAATAGGTCAGATGAATCATGTCCCCAAATGTCCTCTTTCTCTTTGCTTATAAATAAAGTCTGAGTAATTAGCTCTGACTTAGCTGTCTGCACTGTAGACGTCTGACTAGATCTCCTCTCTGGGGACCATACTTGTAGCAGCAGTCACATGTGTTTGTAGACATATGTAGACACCTAAGAGGCTTAACGGTACTTGACTTCTTGATGCAGAGCCACTGCAAGTGCCAAGGTAAAAGTGCTCAAGGCTTGATTTCTCAAAGCCAAAAGCAACCCTGAGTGGATTTTCCCATATCAGTATTTGATGTACACAGTTACAGGGCACTAAACTGGTGTGTGCCGTCTCTTTTTCTTTGTGAGCTTCCTAGACTCATAAGATACAGCTTCATAACTAATTTTTTTTTTTTCTTTCCAGAAATGTGACTTTAAGCAGGACCTCACTTCCCTATTGTCTTCTATTTCTGCCTCTATACTGTCTTTTCAGTCTTGCTGTGGTGGTATGTCGATTTGGTTTAATTAAAAAAATAATAGTTTTGCATCATGGATGTGCCTATGGGGTAGCACAATGGCATGTGGAGGTGGAGGTTGCTTAGACTGGGAAAGCCTAGAAAGGGAATGGTTATGAGAGTTCACTTTTCATCCTTGCCTAAGGAGTTGGCGCTCTTGGTAATTTTCCAAGTTATTCAGGTGTCAAATTCTGCAGGGTTTTCTTTTCAGCCTACATACAGATGTTCTTCAGTGTCTATTTACCATCTTGTGAAGGGGTTAATTGATTAAAACTTCCAGTTTTGGTCACTGCCTCTAGTGGATATTTTCCCTTTGTGCAGCTGTAATTATAATTTCTGAAAACTGCTTTTTCCTTGGTGTAGCAAGGTCTGGCAGCACACTAATAATTTAGTATTTCTGCATACGTATTTTTACAGAGCTTGACAAGATTTTAATTTCCCAGTCTCAGAGGAGTGGGGAAGATTATGTAGAAGTTACAGTAGCCAGCTGGTTCTGTTGTTGACTTTGACACCTCTCTGGACTGAGTGCCTTTCATCAGGCCGTACAAGATCCATCCCATCAGTACTGCTTAGGTCTGTTTGTGCTGGGCTACTCCACCTCCTGTTGCCTTCTTTGGACAGAATGAACTCTCCTTAGTTGTACCTCTTCTTAAAATACTTTATATTAGTCCTGCTTGCTATGTTTGTGCTACATATTTGCCAGTCTGTATGTTTTTGGTGTGCCTGGATGTGTTTGCAAATGAAGACTTGGATTGAGGTTTCATATGAGCCAGAGGTGCTTTTGTTACTGTCTTTGGAAGGGGGTGAGATTCCTAATGGAGGCATATTTGCAGCACAAGTAGAAGAAACAGTAGTGCTGGAGAAGCATGACCTGGTACTAGCTGTGTAGCTGTTCCTGTGCCCATTTTGTCTAGAACTAGGTCCCAGCTTGGAACCATTCTGCATTTCAGGGTTCATAAAGTGGCAGGGAGTAGCCTCCAACTTGGTGCCAGATCCTTTATGCATACCAAGTAAGGCACATTTCTGTTGTTTTGCACTTCACTCCTTCAGCATTCCCATATGGACACAGTTCTGGACAACCTGCTGTAGGTGACCCTTCTTGAGCAGGCATCTTAGAGCAAATGACTTCCAGAGGTCTGTTCCAAGCTCAGCTGCTCTGGAATTCTCTGATACTGCATCTCCCAGAAATGTTCTTTAACCTTTCTGCACCTCCTTTGCTCTTGGATGTGGGCTTGTTTCTTCATCCCATTCTGGGCAGCAGGAACCTGTGGAGACTATTTACCCTCAGGTAAAGCCCTGCTGCCTACCCAGTGTTCAAGTCTATGCCATGTGAAGCACAATGGGATTTGTTGCAGCACACCTCTAGGACATGTTGTGGCATACCATGGTAATAAGTGGCATGCAGATCTCAGAGCTTGAGTACCTTGAATGAAAGTAGCAGATGAGTCTGGAAAGGATACCCTTACCTGCACGCTCTGTGCACACACACACAGACACTCATTTGCTCACTGCTATATCAACTGGCAAGTAGAAATTCTGCATTTGGGTGGGATTATTCTTTTTTTACTGGTACTGGTTTTACCAGGGTCATGAAATTAACTTTGTCTCCAAATCATCACTACAGTTGGCGTTTTAGATCTGTGAGATCCTAACAAATGACCCAAGATATTAGGGACTTTGACTTATATTACATGAAAATGTAGCAGCATAGCATTTAACTGAACTTTGAACAGCTTGCCTGCAAAATACTTTTTTTTTTGTGTGTGTGGGTGCACGTATCTGTACACAAAATATATACAAAAAATGCTACAACCTTTTTCTTAAACTTATTTTGCATTAAATACTGTGGCATTCTAATGTCTTAAATTTGGGAAGGGCGATCTTGGAGATGGCTGTTACTCCCAAGCAGAATGAATGAACGATATAGAAAGGTTTTGGTGGATCAAGATCTCTTGGATTAAGGTTGCTGCCATTGTTCTACAGCCTCTTCTTTTTTTCAGGCTCAGGGTTGATGATATTTAGCTCATGTTTTTACAGCTTCGAAGGTGGGGTCTAAAAAAGTAATTTTAATAATGGAAGGAAAAGATTGGATGTTGAGATATGTTTCCCTGACAAGGAATCATAGAATTATAGAATGATCTGGGCTGGAAGAGACCTCCAAAGGTCATCTAGTCCAACCCTTCCCTCCCTCCTCCCACAGTCAGCAGAGACATCCTCAACTAGATCAGGTTGCTCAGATGCCAATCAAGCCTCACCTTGAATATCTCCAGAGAAGGAACCCAAACCACCTTCCTGGGCAACCTGTTCAAGTGTTCCAACACCCTCATGGTGAAGAACTTGTTCCTAACATTCAATCTAAATCCGCTTTTCTATAGTTTGAAGCCATTGCGCCTTGTCCTGTCATGACAGGCCTTTGTAAACATCATTGCAGTGGTTTTTTTGCATGTGCCCCCTTATTGCAGATCTACCATTTAATGATCTCCCAGAGGAAAAATGTGATGGATGTAAAACTCCAGCAGCAGGATGAAGTTTTTCTTTTAAGCTGTTCTAACAATAAGCAATGTATGAGTGGCTTCGAATTAACTTTCTACTTGCAGATTCCTGGTAATAAAGCTGTACATAAGGTTTTCTTTTTTTTTTTTTTTTCCTTTCTTTACCTGTGTTGTGTGTGCTTTCATACATGCACAGTTTGCTACCGTGACTTTTTAAGAATAAATTAGCAGATTGCCTTCTTTCAGGTTCAAGGGACTTCACAATACCTGCTGCAGTAGAGGAATATTGTGAATAAGGCATTAGGGCTTATCTGTGGAAATGTGTACCACTCTCTGTTAAACTTGCAAAGATTAGCCTGGGGCTAATTTGAGTTGACAGCTGTATAAAAGGGATTAGTAACATCACTGTTGAACTCTTGTGGTTAACTTTCACACATGCTAAATATGAGAGTTTTTTCATTTGTTTTTTTTTTTTTAGAAGCTTGGACTGGTTTTGCATAAACCAGTTATCTTGATTTCTCTTAACCCTGAGAGAGCTGAGGCTGCAGTCTCACAGCATCATAGCCTAACTGTGGGATTTAATGAACTACTTTAAACACATAGCTTGGCTCATTGTAAGTGTAAGGAGAACTTTTATTTGCATATAGTTAGAATTGTTCTAGAAAAAAAGAAAGGGTTTATTTTGGATATACTTTCAAAAGCAGTACTTTGTGAAGGAAATTCCGGTGGAGTGGGGAAGCAGTATTTTGTTTTCTTCATACATCCTTGCCATATGCAAACACTTACCTGCAATAAAACTGAAATATTTTTAATTCATATTGAGCATTTTCTTCTTCATTTGTTTGTTGGGATTTTTCTTTTTTGTGTAGCTGTAGTGATTGTTCTAGTAGTAAAAATAGTATTTAGATTGTATGCAAAGTGAATATCTCTGTGACCTGGATGCCTCTTGCTGTAGCAGTTAGGGGCAGGCTTCTGTCCCTACACTTTGATCATTTTGGCTAGTGCAATTTATGTGTTTGTCACATAACTGTGTGGGAACAACTGGACCTCATATGTAGCCTTTCTTTTGTCAGACTTAGGTGTCTACTGTGCCCTCCTTAGGAGTGATTCTTGTGTTTAAGACTATCTTCAGCCTCATGTGCAGGAGTTGTACAACTCATGGTAATGGACATGGAATTGGCTATTTTCCCCTTGCATCAGAATTCTCATCTTGAATGCTGCCTCAAGGATAGATCCAGAGATGTTTCTCACCTAAACCCAGCTCAAAGCTGCTACCCATAGATCTCTCTCATTGTGCAGCCACAAGCTGAACCATTGTTCATCAATGAACTTTCAGGATCACCCTTCAAGGCTATGACAGTCACATGTGATAAATGGGCTCAGAACAAAATAAAGTCACTCTTACGATGTGCATAGTGTGTCTCACTTTGAAGAGCTGCTGATGTTAATAAATATGCACTATTTAGAATCATAGAATCATAGAATGGTAAGGTTGGAAGGGACTTCAAGGATCATCTAGTTCCAACTTCCTACCATAGGCAGGGACACCTCCTACTAGTACAGGTTACTCAAGGCCTTGTCCAACCTGGCCTTGAACACCTCCAGGGAGGGAGCAACCACAACCAGTTCTCACCACCCTCACTGTAAAGAACTTTGTAACATCCAGTCTCTTTATATAAAGAAGTATTTTTAAAAGAAGTTTCAAATCACCTTCTTTTTGTATAACACAGAAAGAAGTTCAGACCCATTTATGTATTGAGGAAGAGGAGGAGGAAAAGATGTAAGACAGTGGAAATTAGACTGGAAAGACACTGGTCATCACTTAGTTAATTGTCCTCATCTTTTGGGTATCTTGCTTATAATTTTCAGCAAATCTTGAAGAGACAGCCAAAGTTGCTTTAAAGCAGGTGATGAGCATTCTCTGCTCGACAGTTGGCATGCTCTGCAATTTCACTGTGCTTTGTGGGAGAGAAATAGTTATTCCCTTATTGTGCTAATTTCTTTGCTTTTGCAACCTGTTCTCACCCCATGCTGATAGCCAGTACAGAAGTGATGCAAGAGAGTTTGACAATGTATTTTGCCAGCTATGGATGAGACTGCTCAGCCCTGAAGTGAGATCCTGCTTAACCACATTTATGTCCCACTGTTCTGACTGAGCATGTGCTCTGATCTTGCTGCCCACTGCTTTTCTTATGTAATACCTGCAAGCTAATTGTCAAAAAGAGCTGCTCATCCCTGTGTAGTGATCACAGAGCTTGCTCCATTAACGTGACCTACAACTCTCTCACTTCTTGTAATCAGCTTTTCATCCTTTTTGGGAAAGTGCTGCTGGATGTGTCCTGCAATAGCAATTTAGAAAGCACATGCAAATAATGTCAGAATGGACTCGGAGACATCATCTGTTTCAGTCCAAAGACAAGCTGTGTTACCAGTTTGTGTTTTTTTTCCACTGAACTTCTGGCAGAAACTTTTAGAACTTTTTTCTGTTGTTATTTGTCACCACTTTAATGTATGTTCAATTTCCAATTTCATACTTTGGAGTCTATTTTAATTCTGTATTTAGTCCTTAGAAAGTGTAGTACCTTCATGGTGGGTCCTAAAGTGAACTTGGCCGAGTATATCAGTGCGATTGCTGATACAAGAACACACCTTTTCATGATGCAGCATTGCAAGACTTGTCTTTATGGCTAAATACTCCCTTCTCACTTAAAAAAATTAATTCAACCTCATGGGTTTTGCGAACTGATTCAGGGGTGGCTTCAGTTTCTGACTGTAATGGACAATACTTAGTGGGTATTTTGATTTTGGAGCAATATGACAGAGTAATGAATGAACAAAACTGTTTAGTCTGCTTGAAAAGATGCCTTTCATCTGTGGGAGGAGGTGAAGAGCTCAGAGGAAATATCTTTCAAGTCTCTTCTCAGTGCAGAAATAAATCTTGAGTGGGTGAAGGAGGGGAAACAGTCACCTACCTGGAAATCTGAGACTATAAATGAGATGTCACAGAAAAAAGCAGTGGCATCAAGTCACAAGCTAATCCTTTGGGCTGGGGGAGACAGAAGAAAAGCCAGTGATATTTGTAGAAAAGGGGGTTTTATCATATCTTAATTTCATCAGTCTTAGAATGATGATTAACAAAATAAAACTGTAGGCACATATTGCTTGTTGTTTATAGGCATGTTGTTCATTCATCTGGGTTGCTTCTCTGTATTAGTTGGGCTGGATGCAAGCTCATGCTGATACTTACAGTTGTGAGGTAGCACATGTGTGTGCCACAGCTGCAATGAGGAGGGAGGCTGGTTGTAGCTCTTCTGAGCTGCTGGAGCCTGCTAGACTGATGGCAAAACAAAAAAAGTTCTGTCCTGCTTAACTAATTAATTTATTCAGTGTCAAAACAACTACTGGTGCTCACTTGCCTCTCTGAACCCCCAGCCTTAAATGGAACGTTGCAATAAACCACGACCTGCACATAGAATCACAGAAATTCTGTTCAGGTTGGAAAAGACCCTCAGGATCACCAAATCCAACCAACAACCTTGCCTTACAAGGTTCACCTAAACCATATCCCCAAGCAACACATCCAAACGGCCTTTAAACCCATCCAGGGTTAGGGACTTAACCACCTCCCTGGGCAGCCCATTCCAGTGCCTGACCACTCTTGCCCTGAAAACATGTTTCCTAATGTCCAGTCCAAACCTACCCAGTCACATCTTGAGGCCATTCCTTCTTGTGCTATTGCTAATTACCTGTGTGAAGAGACCAGTACCAACCTCTCCACAATGCCCTTTCAGGTAGCTGTAGACAGTGATGAGGTCTCCTCTCAGCTTCCTCTTTTTCAAACTAAACAGCCCCAGCTCCTTCAGTCAGTCTTCATAAGATTTATTCTCCAGGTCCTTCCCCAGCTTCGTTGCCCTCTTCTGCACTCACTCCAGCATCTCCACATCTCTCTTGTATTGAGGTGCCCAAAACTGAACACAGTACTTGAGATGTGGCCTCACCAGAGCTGAGTACAATCACCTCTCTACTCCTGCTGGACACAGAACTTACTATGGGTATATCTGCTTTTGTCTGCCTTCTTGTTCCTAATCCTTGACGAGGAACTTTTGCATTTGCCCTAGGGCTTAACATGAAGTTTTTGTAGATCAAGCAAGAGCCAGGACATCATACAAGCAACTCTCCTTCACCTTAGCTAGTGGACTCTGGTTTAATTTTCTGTTGAGGGCTACATTTTGTGATGCAGCCCACAGAGTCTGACATTGGAATGTCAAAAAACTTCTGAAATGTTGCAGAGAAAGGGGCAGATACCTTAACTTTCATGCAAGACAGCTGCATTGGGGTAATTTTTGTTTTTGTTGTTCTGAGAAGGTGGGGTGAGGTGCAGGTTTTTTTAGAAAAGGACATTTTGTAATTATCCTTTTCCCAGTTTATGAACAGCAGGAAGGTTGGTAATATGTTTATTTCAGAAACTTTATTTGCCAATGTTGTGGGTTGGATTTGCAACCCCACAAATTTGGAAATTTACCCTCCAGAGTAAATTTACCACACTCTCTCAGAATTTTGGAAGTTAAATGAAATTATGTTTACAAAAATAGTCTTTGTATAAAAGTATAAAATAAAGCAATAAACATGTATAAGGTGTATTTAGACATGATTTACAGTTCAGTAACAACACAATGCCCTCTTATACAATATTTCAGCTCTCTCCCCACCTCAGACACAAAGAGGTCCAGAGAGCTGTAATACAACCACTCCTCCATCTCTACCTCCCCTCACCCTGTACCTTTTGCAAACCCAAACAAGAACATCAGCATGCAAGGTCATGGAGCAGAGAAGCCAGAAGCAAAGCAGAAGGCAGCCAGAGAGAGGGAGCAAGCTTGTACTGCAAAGCATATTCAGCAGGCTGATGGAATTAAATAAACTTATCTGTTTCCAATCCCTAAAATTGTTTATCCTTTAAACTGCAATTCTCTGGAAAAAAATATTCTTATTTACAATTAAGATACTAGGCTAGCATACTAGCCCCAAACTGTAATGGACAGAATTGCAGAAAGTCAGTTTTATCCACAGTAAATAAAGAACCTCAGCAGCAGCCCTTGGTTGTCATTGCTTAGTTCTCATGATTATTGAGTACAACCAGAATTCTTTCTGCAATGTGTGATTTTGTTTTTTGATACTGTTAGTAACCTGAAAACTGATAATAGAGAACCAAGGAATATGTTCAAAGTTGTATAGTTGAATAAATATTTAAGATTTGGTTTCTGCTCATTAGATAAATGGTGCAGTTAAAAAAGTTTGGGGTTTGTAATTGCAACTTAAAGTTGTTGTTTTGGGGTTGGTTGGTTGGTGGTCATTTTTTTTGTGTGTTTGCTTGTTTGTTTTTGTTTGTTTTTCTTCTTTGAGGCACATGTTTTGAAGCAGGTAACTTGTTTGCAGGGCTTTTCTTACAGTTTTGCTAGTATCTTACAGGACTTTCAGCTTTTGTTTCAGCAGAGCTGGAGTATTTCCTTATCTTTGCATTCACTTAGGAAAACATTCAACAGCATCTTTTTGTACAAGCTCTGACCTGTCCTGCCAGGAAGATTTCCTGCCTGCCATGACTGCCTCCTCACTAACAAATGCAGATTGGTGGATTTACCCCTTTCTCTGCACCACTTTCTTTTTAGAAACATTCGTAAGTGTTTTGATGTTCCAGTGTCAGACCCTTTGTGCTGAACAGACAATATACACAGTCTTGCCCTTAGCCTGTATGATACAAATATAAAGTGCCCAGACCTTTGCTCTGGAAGTCCTTATGTAGAACATCTTGACTCTTACAATAAATCTTAAAAACAGAGGTGGAACTGGGAATGCTTTCCACTACTGCAGAGAGGAACTGTGCCTTACTGGGAGAGAAGCAGATTGGATTTGTGGTGTCCTCCCGTGGTCACAAGTAGTTGTCAAGTTACCTCACAGAGAACTAAATGGAAGGTCACAGTCCCTGGTTACAGGCTTTACTTAGCTCTGAGCAATTCCCATGTTTCTCATGGTGCACTGCAACTCTCTAAGTTCTTATAACTCTCTTAGTCCTTACATTTCAAAAAGCGTTTTCAGTGCACACTGCTGCTGTTGTGGATCATTCAGGATTTCTGCCAAGCTCTTTACCTTTACCTGTTATTTTTATCTAGGTATGTTGCATACAAAATTTTGCTAGATTTGTGACTTTAACAAATGCAAGTGTTGGTCAGCTACTTGATTGGTTTGTTTTTGTTTTTGGTTGGTTTTTTTTCCCCAGAATTTGGGATCTAGACCAGGGTAAATCTCCACTCCAATAACATGGCTAAGAACTTTTACTGAAGCAAATAGAAGTTAATGTAATCTCAATGAGCATGATATAGGGAGGAGTAAATCAACCACGGAGTTCCATGTGCTAATACTGACATGAAAAATATCTGAACAGAACTGCTTCAAAGGACTTGAGCTGTTTTGTTGTAGTTTTTTGGCAGTGCTGCTTTTTTTGTTGTTAGTTTTGGGGTTTTTTGAAGGAAACTATTATCAAAACTAATTTTGGACTTGTTCTTGGGACTGTTTTGCTTCTTTTAAGATAAACTTAGAATTTCATAATCAGTGACCTCAGCACAGGAGTTTGAGTGCTGCTTGCTGAATGAAGAAGCATGGTGTGACCTACATTTCCATTCAGTTGGATGAGGTTTGGGGTCTTGCGAGATACCGGCAGAATGCTAATTGTGAGCCAAACCAAACTAGCTGGCACCTATCTGAAGGATTTGCTTTTAGCTGAGGGCATGTCGGAGATTAGTCTGGTCAAATACTGAAGTGACCAACAAGGTTGATGCAAGTTCCTCCTCAGATGTGCCCAAACCGCACCACCTCACTGTGCAGTCTTCAGGAAGCTCCTGTTTGCAAAGTAAAGTGCATTTTTACTAGCACCATTGTGAAGGTTTGGGAGTTACCCACCCCCCCACACTTTGTAAAATGACCCAGACTAGCACTCAGTCGGCTGGAAGTTAAATGATGAAGCTCTATTTACAGCTTTGCACAATGTACAGCAGATATTTACACTATATACACAATATTTACAGAAATATACAAGTTAAAGGTAATACAGCAACACAACTCCCCTCCCAGAAATCTGAGACCCCAGAAGGGGCTCCCAACCACCCTTCCACCTTCTCCCCACCCCTGTACCTTACCCCAAGGTTTGCCTTACGTGCAAGGTAAATTAGGAGGATCAGCCAGGAGGGGTTAGAAGAAAAGTGGTTAGTGAGGATTAATCAGCAGAGGAGCCAGAGCCCAGAAGCTGCTAGATTGCCCCAGCAGCTCCTGTTCCAGCAAGGGACAGAGAGCAACTGACTTATCTATTGTTTTGGTTAGTGTTCCCAAACAATTCTCCAGCAAGCGTATGAGTGAAGTAGACATCATGATGTTTTCCTTTCACAGCCTATAGTGTAAGTTTCTCTATTAAAATATTCTAATTAACCTCAAACCAGCACAACCATTATACCATGAACTATACCTCAGGATTGTTATTAAATGTAGGAGCAACGTGTATTTGATGCAATAGGGACAGCTGACAATGTAAAAAGAGGAAGATCTCATACAAATTAGATGCATTCTTTGGATTGAACTTGGTGAAAGAGTGGATAGAAGATAAACAGGTAATGGGAAAGACAAGGGAAGGGATGGAAAGGAAATGATCCTGATTATATCTATCAAATAAATTAATTGAGGAATTATGAGGAGGGAAAACAAAAGCAAGAATCCTCTTGAAAACATGTCTCAGAGAGACATTATAGAGAGAATTATATGAGACTTAGTCTTTTTTTAAATTACATTTTCTCTCAGTTTTATTAATTGCAGAACAACTCTGTGGTTGGAGGTTTGGTTTTTGTTTTGGTGGGAGAGAGGTGTGGACTTCTTTAAAATTATGTGTGAGAAAGTAGTGTTTTGTCTCATTTTGTTCACTTTACTGGAGGTTAACATATATTTCAAGACAGACAGCAGAAGAGATATGAAGGGGAATTGAAAAATCTTAGGAAGCTAAGGCACTTCCTCTCTGGAAGGAGGAGGATGGTTGGTTTTTCCATGCAAATTTTCAGAGATCTTCAGAGTTACTTTTTGGAGATAGGAATATCTTGTTTGTTCGGCTTTGTTATTTGTATAAGCAGCTTCAATGTGGTTTTTGTCCTGATAAGTTACACTATGAGGAAGCAAGGAGGAGAGACAGCAGTGAAATTGGCATTGGAGAGCTGGTTGAAAGAATTTCCTCAAGGAGGGATTTAAGAAGCTACAGAGAAAAAGGTATTTAAAAAGGCAACAGAGAGATGTTTGGAGCTGAGTAGAAGGTGTTACCAACTTCAGTGGTAGGCATCAGGCACCACCACAGCTCAAGATTTGAGCTGGACCCCACTGCAGGCCTTTTCCAAAGCTGGGATGCGAGAGTAGAAGAGTGCAAATGTTAGGAGAGAGGCAGCTTTGGACACCTGGACTCTGCAATATCTGGTAGCACCCATAAGCACTGTTCAAGTGTTGTCAGAGATTTAAAAAATAAACATCTGCTGGACAGAGAAATACTGGATTTGGGGAAGATAAAGTGAAATTCTAGGAGGGAACATATGCTGATATCCAACCCTTACTTGTCAAAATTTAATCTTGCCAGATTTCTTTTAACCATATTCTCTTCTAGGTGC
Source organism: Eubucco bourcierii (assembly GCA_013396675.1). NCBI lineage: Eukaryota > Metazoa > Chordata > Aves > Piciformes > Ramphastidae > Eubucco > Eubucco bourcierii. The sequence goes on along the minus strand of VWZE01014345.1, from coordinate 72,295 downwards.
TTGGTATGGTTGTTCAGCTCCAGGTGTTTCATGACAGCTAACTGCCAAGCTGGGCTGTTAGCTCACTTTGTTCTTGTAGCCTTTGAGATGTATTTGATGCCTTGACAAATTTTCTTGGCGACAGCTTTGTGAAATGATATCTCACTGTGCATAACTTAATGAGGTATTAAACATCAGAACATCTCTTACTGTTCAAGTCCTGAAATCTATCACTAAGCATAGAAACTACTATTTGAGTGATTATCATAAGTAATTGTAGTTGTAAGGACAGAAGTGATTTTTTTTTTCTTTTAAACAGGAATGCAAGCAGCTAGCAGCAACATCAAGGAGACTGATCAGTTAAATTGAATAGTAGTTAGCTCTTCATATGATAAAATTTCAGTTTCTGTGTTGCTGCAATGTTTTAATCTCACTTGGAGCATTTCATGCTAAAGAAGTGTTGGTCAGCTGATTTAAATTCTTTGAGATTTGTGCTTCTCCCCTGTTTCTGAGTATACGCTTTGATTTTCCCAATCTGTCAAGAAGATGGAGTTTTCAGACTGGAAAAAGCTTATCCCATCTTGGTGTTTGGTCTCCAGTTGCTCAAGGATCAGGCACTACAGGGGACGAGTGATTAAACGCTCGCAGGTGCTTTGCAGCTAGATCCTCCTTTATCAGTGCTCTGTGTGTTTCACACAGAGATCCACAGCTGATGTTTGTTTACAAGAAATATTTGTGAACAACTGGGGATGTTGTGATACAGATGTTGGACTACAGTGTATGACATTTGTTACTGTAAGGAAATGTTCAATTTCTGAAGGCAGTTAATTGTAGTGGATGTACATTTTCTCAGACTATTTTTTCTAACCAGAAGCAGGAATACACATTTGCCTGTCACAGTATCATGTTTCCCTTAGAAAATTAAAAGAATACTTCACCCTTGTGATGGTTTGTGAGTTGCCAACCCACCCACCCCCACACCCCAATGAAATCACCCAGACTAGACTCAGAGACTGGAAGTTAAGGAATGAAGCTATATTTACTGCTTAGCACAATTTACAAGCATATATATACACAATATACACAAACATTTACACTTATATTGAAGTTAAAAGTAATACAGAAACACAAAAATCCCTCCAAAACAATCATATTGCCAGGAGGATCCTGACCCAAACCTCCCTCCCCCCTTTCCATCCCTTCAGAAATAACCAGATCAATCCATGTATATCTCAAGTGATAAATCAGGAAAGATCTGAGGTGAGATGTCAAAAAGGCAACAAGGAGGTTAGAGGAAATAAAGGGTTAGGTTGGATTAGAGTTAAGGCAGAAAACCACCACAGACTGCTAGAGTGAAGGAGCAGAACAACAACGACTGAGAACTAACTCAGAAGTGTGTGAGAAGTGAGTGTCATCTATATTTTGACTGGCTGCGTTTCTCAGCAGAAGAATGAGTGATACAGGTTACTGTTGTTGTTTTTCTTTCTTCTTACAGCTAAGGATTTAATTTCTCTCAGTAAAATATTCCAATTAGCCTCAAACTGGCACAGCCCTTAAGCAAGGCTGACACAGAACTGACATTTCGGCAAGAGCAGGCGAATTTGGGCAGAGTCCCCTACAAGCTTTCCTTTAGTGTTTGGGTTTGTTTCAACAACTTCTAGAAAGTATTTTCCAGTTATGTGAAACTTTACTGTAATGAAAACATTAGCAAGTCAGGTATGTCTTGAACTTGTTACCAGGATTATGATGTACCTTCAAGGTGTTTGGCCTTCTGGAGAGGTAGCAGTTGTTTTTAAAGACATTGCATTCCTGATGTGTGAAACTCTGTCCTCATCCAGTAATGGAAATGCTGCCCCTGACTAGCGGCCGACTTGTTAGGTGACTCAGACTTCATAGTGGAGAGAAGTGGTTAGATAGCACTTGTGGAAGGAAGCATCCGTGGCTCAGAGACATGGTCCTGGCTTGCACAGGTTTTTTTCTCTGAGCCCAGGATTGTCAAAGCCCATGTCTTACTGAACACCATGTCAAGTGATGCAAAATTAGTGGTTTGTGACAAGGTTCTCATGTAGAAAGTGGAAAAATGTGTTTGAACTTGGCTGTTCTGAGCCGAATGATACTAACTACAGTAAGTCATATAATGCAAACTTCTGATTAGGATTTTCAAATGCTGATGGTGGGATAGCTCTTATTTTAGATTCATCACTGACAGAAAGAAGATAAGCAGTTATGGTTTAAGTCTCAGGGTGCCCTTGGCTATCTGAAGCTTGTACTGAGCTCTTAGTGGTACATGCCTGCAGCTAATGAGGCAGATCTGCTTTCTGCTTCGCAGGTAGGACAGATGTGAATGTTTGTGGGGTTTGGAGGTCAGCGGCAGGGGGTGGGTGGGTTATGTTGTTCTGCAGTGTTAAAAGAGTGTATTTTATATGCATGTCTCTGCTGTGATACAAGCAAGCTTGACCTGCATGTTAGAATATAAGGCAAAACCTTTCCTTTTTCTTTCTGTCACAGCATTTCAAATACACACTCTTTAAGCAGAACAGTAGCAACTGCCTATTTTTCTGTGCCTTTAGCAGTAGCAGTTTTGTAGATTTATAGCGGATATTTTGTTTGTGGAAGACCCAGAACTTGACAGAATGTATTAGCCAACAAATTGATTATGCACCATAGGAGGGATGCTAGCAGATAGGAAACCAACTGGGGATCTCATGATTCAACTAGGAAGCATAAGTGTTATCAGCCTTGACCATCAAATTACTTTAAATTACTTTAAAGAAAAGTAATAGATGCCTTAGGTTAGAAAGTACTCATGATACCACTGGATTGTACTCACATAGTTCTGTGTACAATGCTTGTGGTACCATACCATAGCTGTGTGGAAACGAGTGCATTTGTGTGTGTGTAAGAAAGTTGAGAGTATGAATTCAGCTGACGTTCAGCAAAGAGGAAACTAATGAGGTTCAATATGGATAAATGCAGAGGCTTGCACCTGGGAAGCAATAATAAACTGCATCAGTACAGGTTAGGAGGTGATCTGCTAGAGAGGAGTCCTGTAGAGAAGGACCTGGGAGTTCTACCTCAACGTGAAGAACAATTTCTTTACTGTGAGGGTGACAGAGCACTGGAAGAGGCTCCCCAGAGAGGTTGTGGAGTCTCCTTCTCTTGAGACTTTCAAAACTCATATGGATGCATTCCTGTGTGACCTACACTAGCAGAGAGGCTGGACTTGAAGAGTGATTTGTGATATTGAGCACATCCTAAGTCCATGAGAGATGTGCAGATGGAGGCTTCTGTGCTTTGCTAACTTGGATATAACCCTTTTTTTTTTTTTTTTTTTTTTTTTTTTTTTTGTTGTTGTTGTTGTTGTTGTTGGTTTACCTTAGGGTAATAAATGCAGGGAAGAGCACGCACAATGAAGATCAAGCCAGCTGTGAAGTCCTCTTTGTCAAGAAGAAAGCTGGAGGTGCTAATTCTACACCAAACAAGAACTCTTCAACAAAGCGGAGGTCGTCATTGCCTAATGGAGAAGGTCTCCAGCTGAAAGACAATTCAGTAAGCACACTTCTGTATCTTGTCAGTGGAGAAGTACAAAGTAAATATAAAAGGATGTGGTAAAGTGACACTGAAAGATGTTTACTTAGTGTTCCCTATAGTTTCAGTTGCCTTTTGGTCATTATCTCTGCTTAAATATAGGACACTTAACTATATTTTTCTTAGCTCTAGTACTTGATTTTTTTATTTTCTGAATTGAAAAATGCTTCTTGCATTTAAAACATTTTAGTTTAATTATGGCTTTGTCCCTGTCCTACTGCTCTCTTCATTTTGACCACTATTACCTACAAAACAACAGTTGGACATTTCATGTATTCCTGCAGGAGCCACAGTTTTGCTTTCATCACTATGCTGAGTAAGATAGAAGTAACATCTAACAATGAAAAATGGGTATACCGTGACAGGAAATCCTAAGAATACTCCTTGGATTTTCCTTTTTGAAAATATATATAATCCTGAGAATTTACTGCTGCAGAATGCTGTGAGTTTAATGGCTGTGGTCGACTTGTCCAGTGGTGGTCACTGCAGGCATTGCAATATCGCCATTTATGCAGTCATATAACTTTATTAGGGATCTGACTGTCATTTGAGTGGTTTATGAAGGTAGGTTAAGCTCATCCAGCACACTGAATTTAGTGATTTTTGCAGACTATGGCTCCTGTCTTTGTGTAGAGAGTGGTGTACATCATGCACTTGTCTACTGACATTCATCTGCTGTTCTTCATCTGTCCTTTTTCCTAACTGGCAAATCACTTTATTTACTCTCTAAGGATGAACTCAGGCACCAGCAATGATTGATAGTGTGTGTTACATTCAGACATTCAGCCCCTCGCTTTCAAGCCTCTTGGGAAAAGAAAAACATTTTTTATTTCAATTCTTCCGTTCAGTTTTCTATTTCTGACATTTTTTGACCAGAAATGAGCATAATGTCTGAAGTGAGGATGTGCATAGTATGGTATACTATTTTCATGGTACTTACCTTTCTATGTTCTCTTCATATCTACAGATTTGTTTTCTACATGACACATTACAATGAGCATTACAACACTCGTTATTTACCTGTGTAAAACCTACTTCACTATGTCATTAGACCACAACTTGTGAATTTCAGTTTGTGATGTGTTTTCCTCAAAACAGCAGCATATTTCTGGAGGAAGTTATCTACTAGAGGGCACTCTTACACCAGCAATTAGTAGGACTTCTCCCTTGGTGCATTTTTTTTGGTTGTTTGAATAGGTCTAAAAAGGAAAATAAAGATCTACAAGTTTCTGTAATTTGTCATACTTATACATTTTCATATTTTTTTATACTGTGAAGTGTTAAATTGTGTTTTGCTCTCTCATATCATTGTTAGCAAGTATCTTTTTAAGGAGTGTATGGGTTTTGTGTTAAATATGATGAGGATGCAAGTTACTCTGTATCAATAGGATATGGAGACACAGGCATGAGACATTGAACCAAAATGTTACCATTCCCCAGAGCAAGCATTCAGTAAGAAAACCCAAGGCAGAATACTGTGAATTCCTCATAAGGAAATCCAAATTTAACACACGACCCAAAATTGTCTGAGAGGCGAAGCAGCTTGTAGAAATATTGAAGGAGGAAGAGACAAGTGAAGCAGCTTATTGAGTATTTTTCTGATGAGAAGACTGTTTTCTTCTGTCCTTGTTGACTTTCTTAAGTGTGGAGCACAAGGGAAATAGGAACTGAAACCTAAACGGTGCCTTGATTTAGTGGAGTCCATTTCATTGTCCTCAGATGTTTCTTTTTTTGAGGAGGCCACGTGCAATCTTTGTTTTAATCTACTTTCTGGGAAGTTTATGAGCCTTAAATGACAGCGACATATGAGGTTGTGTGGTTATTTTTGTTTAACGTTGATCTCATCTGTGCAGCCCTTTGTTTTAGCAGGGCAGCATAAGGGAGTTGGAGATCCATGGGTTGTCCACATGGGTTGGGTGCTGCCATGGTGGTCTTTAATCTGTGGGTGCAAAGTTTTTGGCTGTGGGAAGGAGATGGTGGGCCAGAAATGAGGAGCTGAGAAAGGCAACATTTGTTTAGCCTGACACACGGAAGAATCCAAAGAAACCTGTTAAAGAGCATGAATTTGAGTCATCATCTTTAAAGAGCTGGTGATAAAGTGAGCAGAGCAGTGAAAGGCAAGACTCTGCAAATTCAACCCTCAATTGATTCTCTACCTTTCCCCTGACTCCACTGCTGTTTGATTAATCATATTTGCCCTTTGTCTTCATTCAGCTTTTTCACTGGTACTCTTTTTAAATGCCTTTAACTAGAGGGTGCCTTACTGATGAATACCAAAGACCATCAGTGAGTAAATGGGAAAACTATGCCAGGATATTATTGTTGTGACAGTCAGGTTGCAGGACTTAATGTGATGCATTATTAACTGTCATTGTTATGTGAGGATACGTAGTGATCAGTTCTGCAAGTTTTCCTTGCCACAGAAGTTGGACAGAGTGTTTGTTTCGTGTTGTCTGCTACTGGTAGCTGTACACCTGTCGTAGTCTGGGGCCACGAGCAACCTAGGACTGGATGACAGGAGTGACTCCTCCTCACTTCAGAGGATGAAAATACTGCACACTCATTGGAAGTTTAAAGAGAGATTCTGTTTACTGGTGCATATATGCAAAAGACAATCGGGTAAAATGAATACATCCACAAGCTAAGCCAAGTCTATCGGACTACAAACCATCTAGAATGCTCCACCCCTTCCACCCTTGGCAGGCCTGAGAGTAGACCATAATTGCTTCACCCCCATCTTAGGCCTACAAGGCTTCAGCAGGCCACATAATGCAGCTCAAAACTCCCTGCCAGCAAGGAGCCATCTCCCCCAACAAACCATGAGATGAAAGGAATGTGCGCTCTTCCTGAAGGAAAAAAGTGAAAGGAGAAAGGGCAGGGAGGGAAACAGAACGATATCAACCAACCACTGGCTTTTAAACTGTCATACCAGAAAACAGAATGGAATAACAGCATTACAACATTCTGGGATGCCCAGATCCGTCCCCTGGGATGAGTCTTGGTCCCTGTAGTTTTCTTAGGGGACCCTGGGACCCCTCAAACTACAACAACATATCCTCAGTAGCATGAGAAGGCAATCACCCACCCAGTTCGGATTTTATGAGAACTTCAGATGAACTCTAATGCATTTTGTGAGTGTAGTGTGCATTTGGTACAGTAGTGGTCAAGGTGGGTTGTGATTTTCAGAATAAATCTTTTGTGGCAATATGATTTATTTGTCTGGTTGGAATTAGCTTCATAAGGAAAATAAATAAAGTAAATCTGAAGATTTGCAATGTAGGACCATTATCTAGTTTACCTAAAATATGTATGCTTATTGATTGCTATATATTGCTAAGGCTGCCTTTTTTAAAAAAATAATATTTATTTTCTTCTCTGTAGTCAAGCTCCAATTAGTTCTCATTTTCTTTTGTGATTTTTCATCCATGACTTGACCCGAAACTTTGCATGTCTTAATTGTATTTTACAATTACAAGACCCAGGAGACTTCTGAACCTTCCTGAAAGCTAGTTCAGTAGTTGAGGAGTCTGAATATTATTAAATTTCCTAGTACATTCTGGAAATTAATTGTTAAGGTCAGCGCAGTAAAGGATGTTTACTCTTCATGTATCTAGCAGATATTCATAATGTAGTTCAATCTGCATCTATAAAAGAAAACCTAAAATAAGCACTGTGGTGACTGATCATATACCTGCTTGAGGGCATTATCCAACTGAAAGAACAATGGCATCCTGGCTTGTGTTAGAAATGTTGTGTCCAGCAGGAGTACCCCTTGTACTCGGCTCTGGTGAGACCACATCTCAGGTACTCTATCAGTTTTGGGCACCTCAATACAAGAGAGATGTGGAGATGCTGGAGTGAGTGCAGAAAAGGGCAAAGAAGCTGGGGAAGGACCTGGGGAATAAATCTTATGGAAAGGAACTGAAAGAACTGGGGCTGTTTAGTTTGAAAAAAAAGGAGGCTGAGGGGAGACCTCTTCAGTGTCTACAGCTACCTGAAAGGACGTTGTGGAGAGGCTGGTGCTGGTCTCTTCTCACAGGTAATTAGCAATAGCACGAGAGGGAATGACCTCAAGCTGTGACTGGGTAGGTTTGGACTGGACATTATGAAAAATGTTTTCAGGGCAAGAGTGGCCAGGCATTGGAATGGGCTGTCCAGGGAGGTGGTTGAGTCACCAACCCTGGATGGGTTTAAAGGTTGTTTGGATGTGGTCCTCGGGGATATGGTTTAAGGTGAATCTTGTAGAGCAAGGATATTGGTTGGACTTGATGATCCTGAGGGTCTTTTCCAACCTGAATATTTCTGTGATTCTGTGATGTTTGAAAGACTGCTTTTGATAAAATATTACCAGAGCTAGTAGATATAGATGTCTTGTTCTTCAAGAGTCTGCAAAATATTAGTAGTTTTGGGAAGAAAGAAAACAGACACGCAAACACGCACCAAAATAAATAATCACTTACTGGCTACAGGGGTCGTTTCAACTGTGGAAGGAAAAGCAAGGAGCTCCTTGTGTATTTTGTCTTATATCTGTGCCCTGACTGCCAGCCCTTGTTAATTTTCTGAGTCACTACGTTATTTGCACCATATAATGAGTTCTCAATGCATTGATATGGTTTGGTGAATTAAATTCTTTTTAAAAAATTATATATTTTTATTCACAAGGTGAGGGAAAATATTTTTTTTCCTCTTTCCATTTTTAGACAGCTAATAGGTTATTCATGGTTATACTCTCTTTGCTAGTTCAAAAGTAAATGAAGCATTGTAGGAATACAAAGAGTTCTTTGAGACTAATATGTAGGTTACAATAATGTCTGCAGATCCCAACTGAAGGTAAGGCCCTAGAGCATCTCACAGAATGTTTAAGAGCAGTATAGTGGTAGTCATCTCCCTTGCCTGTATATAATTACAACGTAGACTACTTGACTACCTAGGGCACTTTTCTGTAGTTGATAGGGAGACACAAATTTACTTTGGAATGAGATGAGTGTAGTCTGAAAGTGCTGGGGGTTTGTTTCTATGGTGAGCATAAAGGCAGTTTATACAACTCTCTTGGAGTTGTCCAGTGAAAGTGTTTGAACTTATCTGAACTGGTAGCAGCACCCTCTTGAAATAGGCTGCCCAAAGAGGGTTGTGAAGTCTCCTTTTCTGGAGATATTCAAGACCTGCCTGGATGTGTGATCCAGTATAGATGATCCTGCTCTGGCAGGGGAGTTGGACTGGATGATCTTTAGAGGTCCCTTCCAACCCCTAACATTCTGTGATTCTGTTTAAGAGTTACTAGTCCAAAAAGGACAAAATCAGTAAACTGAATCGAAATCAGAATCACCAGAGCTGATATGACTATGCTGTTCTCATGTCAGTGATGACCAGAAATACAGCTCAAGCCCACATGAGCTCCTCTGTCCTAGTTCATGCTTCCTGTTAGCTTAGAGGAAATAAGTGTTTAGATTTCAAATTCACTTACTGGCTGTTGTTCTGGTATGTTTTAAAGCTTCCTGGTCTCTGATGGCACCTTATTTGAACCACAAGTTCACATGAGGCTCATTCAGTTTAGGACATATGTAGGTGTGCTCATAGTAACTAGAGTGAATTGTGTTAATAACTGTTCTGAAAAGCTTTAGTACAGACTCTGGTGGGGATTTGCTTTGGAAAACTGAAGAAGATTAATGTGTGTTGAGGGACAGGGGTCAAACTTGTTCTTTATTGTAAGTTTCTGTTATAGTTTGGGGACAGGGGGAGGACCATGACAAAATCTTTGTCCTTTAGGCAGGAGGTAAAGTATTTCCATTTCAGCCCCAGGCAACCAGTGACAGAACAAGAGGACACAGTCTCAAGGTGTGCCTTGGGAAGTTTAGGCTGGATATTAAGAAAAAAATTCTTCACAGAAAGAGTGATTGGCCATTGGAATGGGCTGCCCAGGGAAGTGGTGGTGTCACCATCCCAGTAAGCATTTAAAAAAAGCTGGATGTGGCACTTAGTCCCGTTGATTAGATGGTGTTGGGTAGTAGCTTAGACTTGATAATCTCAAAGGTCTTTTCCAACTTGGTTAATTCCGTGATTCTGTAATGCCTTTGCGCTTTCTGCTCCAAAGGCAGCATCTCCAAAGCAGTAAAAGGTTTCAAATGACATGATGACATAACCTGCTGGAGCATTATTTGTAGTGTATCATGAGGTGGATTTTGGCCAGGAAGTCAAACCGGAAGACGAGAATGGGAGCAGAAGTAGCTGGATCTACAACTTCCACCAGACATAACATTGCCATTTTGATTAAGGGGTTACAGTTTTCAGCTGAACTGCTTTCAATTTAGGATACTTGCCCATTGGCAAAATACTCGACGTTTTTGCATGAACAATCTATTTTTACAAACAGGTTCTTCACCCAGTAATTCTGTTATCTATTAAAAATGGCTTAGGCAGAATTTTACAGCCAGCTGTTGTGTGAACTTGGAGGGGTTCTGAGCCCAGAGCAAGCTAGCATGACTCTCAGTCATGCCTTCAGGGGGGGAAATTTTAGAAGTCTTTTGGTGAATCTACCAGACAGGGTAAGTGGGTGGGTCTGGCTAAAGAGTCACATTCAGAAATGCATACATCTGTTGGTTTTTCTACTGTCGTAGGCTGTATCCTGTGTGATCCTTACTGGGGGTAAGTAGTCCAGTACTGTAGGACAATCCTCCACATCCCTGGATATTTTTAAGGCCAGGCTGGGTATGGCTCTGGGCAACCTGATCTAACGGAAAGTGTCCTTGCACCCAAGTATCAGGGTGTCATGTGTTGTGTAAAATTTTGGTGTTCATGGTGGTAGGTCCATCATTTATCAATGATGTGAGTTTTTTAATGCTTTTTTGGGGGGATCTGCACCATCATTAGAACATAACTTAGTTTCACAGTAGCAGTTGTGTGAGGTCATTACATGCTGTGATGACTGTAAGATCAAAAGGATGGCAAATTCAGCCTTTTTTATTATTTTTTGGGAGGACATCAGGGAAAAGAAAAAGCGGAGGGAAATGGTGGGATGGTGTAGCAAAAATAAGTGTCTCGTCTTCTTGCCAGAGCTGTACTAACACGGTAGGTATTTCTTCATTTCAGGGAGAAGGTTACTTCTGGATATTAACTGTGCTTTCCCTGCTGCCCTCATGCCAGCGGCTGTTCCACAACCTCGCTTGTGGCTGTGTAACAGTAACCATCTCTTTTCCTTCCCTTTCTCCCCACTGCTTCTCCAGGACACAGATGGGATCAACCTGTACTACTGGTCCCTGTTTGATGGACATGCTGGGTCAGGGGCAGCTGTGGTTGCTTCCAAACTGCTGCAGCACCATATCCTGGAGCAACTGCAGGAGATTGTGGACATCCTGAGGAACACAGCTGTCCTACCGCCCACCTGCCTGGGAGAGGAACCTGACAACTCATCTGCCAACACCAGGACGCTGACACGGGCAGCTTCCCTGCGCGGTGGTGTGGGAGCCCCAGGTTCACCCAGCACACCTCCGACTCGCTTCTTCACCGAGAAGAAGATCCCACATGAGTGCCTGGTTATTGGGGCCATAGAAAGTGCTTTCAAGGAAATGGTATGTATACCTCAGGGCTCTGAAGTCCTTGTTGCATACACGAGTCACTTGGCCTGGAGAAGATGAACAAAACAAAACAAAACAAAACCTCCACAACTTAGTGTATTGTAATCCCTTGAGGCAAGGGCCATTTGGGTGAATAAGGCACAAACCCAGTGGCTCCTCTAGCAATGGAATTCCAGAAATGCAGAGAGCAGAGAATCTCAGAAGTCTTCTCAGTACTCCTTTATTACTGCATTGATGAATCCCCAGTATTACAGAGTCTCAGAGTCCCACTTACAGATGAAGCAACCAACAGAGTCTTAGAGTCTCTTGCAGAAGATTAGTGTTTTTTTTTTCCCCACTTCTTTTTCATTCCCCTACTCAAACACCATCTAAGTGTGGACAGAATTATTTAGAAGTCTCAACAGCTTACCTGGTACATCTCTGTGAGGCAGGAGCTCTCTTTTAAGTCTCACACAGTGCAATGACCATGTCTGTTGATTACCAGACTCTTAGAAGTTTGGTGCTCTTTTTTTCTTCTCCTCCTTTTCAGGATAAAAATCCTTATTCTCTTACAGTGGTGGATTTTGGCACTGGTTCTTATCATGAGGCTGTGTATGTGGACTTGTGTTTTACGAAGTGTTGTTGCTCTAACAGAGTAGCAGCGAAGCCTCTCAGCATTCCTTGCACCATCAGCACGCCTTGTTCCTGTTACCCAGAACTATACAAATGGGTCATATCAGGTCACATCAGGGACACGGATGAGGACCAGCATCCTTGGTTCCAATGCCTGTAGTTCACGGTAGTGACTGTAGAGAGTGTGTGTGTGCAGCTCTTGACTGAGGCAGGTTGGGTGTGGATGGAGTGGAGCAGGAAATGTATTTCTACCATTTCTCAGATTAAATAACCAGTAGAAATAAGGAGGGTGGAAACAGCATTACAGGCATTTTGGTGCCTTTTGGACAAAGGTAAAGCACATTAAATAATTAATTTTGCCTTTATGCCTTCTGAAATACGATTTAAAATTTAATTTAAAAAATCCCTGATACTGTGTGTCTAGGGAGTAAATCTACTTTGTGTCACAGCAAGATTGAGTACTGGAGGACAGGTGTAGATGAAAAATAGCTATTTTAGTTGTGGCAATTATGCTAACTCGTTGTGATGATAGTGCGATTTGAATGCACCTCGTTCTATTTCAAGGTCCTACGTTTCTAAACCTTATCACCAGATATAGTTTGCATTCATTTTTTGTGCCACCATCACTTGCTGCTTTAATGTTGTCACCTATGTAGTGCCTGTGCCACAGCGGCGGCCGCTGGCGAGTGTCCCAACACGCGTGGGTCGCGACAGGCGGAAGGGCAAAGTGAGTACCACTGCGCGCCGGGAGCTGCTGGCCCCCGCCGCACTCTGCGGCTGGGCCGTGCTAGGCTCTCGCCCGCTCGGCTCGGCCCCTCCGCAGGGTCTCCACAAGGTGGCACGAGCAAGCCGCTGTCGGGGGTCCTGGAGCCGCCGCCGGGCGAGCGAGCGGTGACGTCTTCGTGGCGTAGTCTCCTTCCTTTTTGGGATGAGATTGCTAATCGTCATTAACTCGTGCTTTTTGCTCTGGGAAGCCCTGGTCTGAGCCTTTGCGAAGCAGGCGCTGGAGAGAGACCTAAACGGTCAGACTTTGAGTATGGGCTGCCCCATGGCTAGGGCTGCATCTGTAATCGGTACAGAAAGTGCGCTACTGTCACCTCTTCTGGGAACGCACCGTGTGGCACTTCGTGGTGTCTTTTGTAGGCTTTGCTGTATCGCTACACTCCCTCATGCAGGGAAGGGAGGAGAATAGGATAACCAGGACCCCCAAAGCCCTAGGGGACCCTTCAAACCTCAGTGAGGCAACTCTGGCCTGCACCCTGCGTCTACCTGCTGCTACAATGTGTCCTGAAAACACCGACAGAGCACAGCCTGAATTAACTGCTTCCTTAGCATGAAACAATGGCATTTTGAACAGAAAATATGGAAACCTTTTGGGGTTTGGTGGTGTTTTGTTTGGTTGGTTGGTTGGTTTTGTGGGTTTGTGGTAGGTTTTTTGTGGGTTTTTTATGTGTGGATTTGTTGGGGTTTTTTTGGTGGGGTGTTGTTTTTTGGTTTGGTTTGGGGTTTTTTGTTTGGGTTTTTTTGGGGTTTTTTTTTTGGTTGTTGTTGTTTGGGGTTTTTCGACCTTTGTTTTTACTGTCAGGGTCTGAGTGGCACATGCTGCCCAGCTTTGCTCAGCTCTTCCCCTGTATGCAGATTACTATGTGGGCATGAGCTGCATGTTACAGAAAAGAGGGGGTTAAAAGGGAAGAAAAAACCCCAATAGTTTGCTGTGAAATTTTTTACAAAGTGGAAGATGAGGAAAGATTATTGTACACTCAAACTTTGTCTGGAACGAACCCCTTCATTCCCACAGAGACTTCAGAGGTATTTTGGGGATTTTGTCCATGTGTGTGCTCTACTATCCCAGCAGCACTGTTATAAAATACTTCATTAAAAACCAGTGTCTTTACATCAGAATGAATTAGCAACATTGGTGGGCTTTATTTTATTTTGGTTTATTTTCCCACCCTCATATCTTTTTGGGTGGCTAAGTCTCCCCTCCCTTCCCTTCCCTCAAAAAACTTAATGTCAAACAAAGTATGTAATGTCAAATTAAACATGGCACTGAATATACTTTGGCAAGTCACGGTGGTAAATTCAAGTTCTGCACAGCTAGGTGGAAGAGCCTATGAACAGCGATGTTTTTAAAAAAAATCTGGTACACAGATTAAGTCAGGGAAACTCTGGAAATGAGGCCCTGAGGATTATCTCTTTTCTCTTCTGTAATAGATACTTCTGAATTCTGCTTACTGAAAGAAATCAATTTTAATTTAGGCATTCCAGTGCTTGCAAAATGTATATATGACAGAGTTGAAACCAGGTGAGGAATTGTACATTGTTTGAAGGTCTCAGAGGATGCTCTGAACTGTGAAGATGAAGGTCTTTTAAAATTCCTGGCAGTGTCTGGAAAATTCACTGTAGCAGTTGTAAGTTTAAATTATTTTGATGGTTAGGAATGTCTGCTTCCTTTGAACTGTTCTTTTCAACTTAATTTAAAAATATAGAAAAGTCATGGGGAGGAAAAATCAGCTTCTGTATGGTAAGATTAGACAAAGAGCCATTTATAACAGGCCCATGTCTGTGACCAAAGATTTTGCAAGTTTTCTTTTTTTTTTATCTTGCTGTTTTCCTCCTGGTTCTCCACCATCTCTCCCCACCTCCCAACAAAAAAAACCCACAAAACCTGGGGCATGGGGTAAAAAGCAGCAGTATAATATGAATCTCTTTGGCAGCAGAGTACAGTTCCCACGTGCAGCAGATGGCCGTGTTGAGCAGCACTGTACATTTCTTGCTATCCCCACCTCAGGCACAAATGGGATTGGGCCCTATGTATGCCAGCCAATGAGGAACTACATTTGTGACAGACACCTCTACCCAGCCTGCTCAGACAACATCTGAGTGCTGCTGAACATCTCCAACAGTGTCCCAGGTTGTCTCTCTCTCCTGAAATTTGTAGGAAACAAAGCAAGGTCTCTGGCTTCCTCCAACTCTGGGGATCCTCTCCTCCAACTGCAGATTTTCAGTCAAACTGCAGCTGTCATGGTTTGCATTTGTTTTGATGCTTTTCCTCAGATAGATTTATCTGTAAACTGAAGCTCTAAATCCCATACCCCAGGGCATGGAGAATTTCAGGTGTTTGTTTCTTGGTGCAAATATGAAAGTGGTTGAAGTATAGCACTGTGCGTATGCACACACGCAGAGGCTAACTAATGTATTCATAATAATAAACGCATACAAGTAAATAGGGTTTATCAACCAGTGCAGTAACACTGATAAATGATGCTCCCTGTTTGAACCCAGTATTACCAGGAAAGACCAGTTTGAAGTTGGGTTTAATTCTGGGTAGGTTAGTAACTCCTTACATCTTGTATTATTCCTCCAAGCTAAACTAAGAGGCAACAAAATAAATTTGTTTGCTTATACTTCAATTTTAGTTTAAAGTGCATGGACTACTAGAAAACAGCTCATTTACTTGTGTCTTTTATGTCGTCCAAGCTTTTTTGGGACTATGTCTATGTGTGTGTTGTATATATTTATGTATTTTTTTCCCTTCCTGGGTCTGAGGTCTCTTCTAGCCTGGTTGATTCTGTGATTGTTGCTGACATCTGACCTGTGTTCTTCACTTCTATTATATATGACATTTCTTACACTCAGAAATATAGGGAAAACTATTTAAGGAGCTATGTAGCTCCTTAAATTTGGGCATGTTCACATGCATAAAAATTCAGTCTTTTCAAGATCTCATAAAAAACAGTGACATGAGGCACAGGGTTAAATACTGTGGTTAATTCTGAAAAGTCTGTGAATGCCTAGTATTTTTTTTTCAGTAAATACTGTTGTACTGACCTTTGCCTCCCCCCTCCCCCGCTATGCCCCCTTAACAGGTTTAGTGTCCACCCATTCTCTGTGTTTCTGAAGGGTAACTTTGTGGCATGAGTGCGTCCTGCTGCTGTTTGCAAAGATATATGCTCTGCAGTACTAGTACCCCTCACAAATTATTTTCTGTGTAAAGCACTCTCCAATTATACTACAAAATCACAGAATGTTGGGGGCTGGAAGTGACCTCGAAAGATCATCCAGTCCAACCCCCTTACCAAAGCAGGAGCACCTATACCAAATCACACTGGATCGTTTCCAGGCAGATCTTGAATATCTCCAGAGAGGGATACTCCACAACCCCTCTGGGCATCCTGTTGAACCAAATATCTGTTGTTAAACTATGGTTATTCTATCACTGATTCTGCTTTTTCCATAGCAAATTCCCTTTCATCCCTCAGAGTTGCCATTTGTTCCTTGGTGCAATCTCTTGTCCCGATTTTTCCCAAACATATTATGATACAAAGTAGAAGATACTCCTACAACAGCGGGACATAAAGTTTAAGACATCTGGGTTTTGGGGTTTTTTTTTTAGGGGAATTTTCATGTTTTAAAACACCAACTGAAATGCCATCCTGATAAATTCTGTTTTATTTTCCTGTAGGATTTGCAAATAGAACGAGAGAGGACCGTGTATAATATTTCTGGTGGCTGCACAGCCCTCGTAGTGGTTTATTTGTTGGGGAAGCTTTATGTGGCAAATGCTGGTGATAGCAGGTAAGTAAGTATGATTTCTCCCCAACTATTCTTTCACCCCAAAGTCTCCAGATCTGGTGTTATCAAGTTCCTGAGTTGCAAACAGTAACACAAGAGATTCTGTTTCTTGGCTGGATACTTGTGGTAGTTTAAAACTAGCCCTTGAGTCTGGTTCTAAATTATAAACAAGAAATAGGAAAACCCCAAAGATACTGAATAGAAAAAATAGTAAAAAGTAAATAAAACAGGAGATTGGGTGCAAAATAAAAATAATAGATAAATCTGTATCATTCCATTAGCTTGCTGGTTTAGTATATAATTTGTGGCATGAACTGTTCTTTCCTTCTTCTTTTTCCTCCTTCACTCTGGTTGCTGGCTAGTCCCTATGCATGGCTTTGCTGACCTTGTCTGAGACTTCTTGTTAGAGATAAGTAGACAGCAGCAGTGGGGCCTGATTTCTCATTTTGCTTCCAAACCTTCTGAGCTAGTCTGGTGGTTTTATATTGGGGGGTAATTTCAACCCACCACAGCATTTCACAGTTCTCACAAAGATTAACACGAACAGCAGTGGTAGGCTCCCAGGATCTAGTCGAGTGGTGGTTGCAGTTGGTGAGGCTGACAATGCTTCTGGCCCCATGTCAGTCTCTGAACAACTTGATGGCTGCAGAGAAGTTGAAAGATGCTAAAGGGCCATTGAAATAGAAGAGATGGCTGTGTAGTGCAGAACACTGAAAAAGTGAATGCATCTGGAACATCTGGTAGGGTTGGAATAATTCAGTAGTAAGTCCTGTAGCTCCTGTCCTCATCCTGAGTCTTAGAAGGCCACCTGGCTCTCAGAGTTTGCTGTATTGTAAAGTAATAATCTGTAAGCAAATGACTGCTAGTCCTGCAAAAGGAAGAGGGGAAGGACATGGGCTGTCACAGGTTAGGATTTTTACTGTGTCCTGTTCTAGCTCATGTACCTGTACAGGTCTTGGAACTGAATGCTGTTCATCAGGAACTGTTGCTTTGTTATATTTAGAAGCTGGATAGCTGGATAGCTGGATTTTGAAGACTTGTGATGAGAAGCTTTGTCTTCTGATTTAACTAAAGCTAGAAACATACTGCAGATCTCTCACTTGCATTCTTTTCCTCTTTTTCACTTTGTCCATACCACTGTCAGAGAGAGAGAGGATGAGGGTTTTCTTGCAAGACTTTAGACCTTCACATGTTTATTTGGGCAGTGCTCTGCATAAACAGGCCAGGGAGAATAGTTTGGTTGTGTTCTTTTAGTTGGCATCTGAGAATGTGAAGTTTGCAAAGGTACTGAACCACGTCTCTAGGTGAAGAATGCTAAGGGGTGCATTTGTGTTTCAGATTTGCATGCACGCAGTTCATCTTTATGATGTGTGTGCACAATGTATTTACAGAGAGTAGTCACCCGCAAAATGTTCTGTAGTTTAAACCTAATGTTCTTATTGCCACTTGCTGCTTTAAACTGTATAGAAAGTCAGATAACTCTTTTGTGCATAAAATTCCTATTCTTTTCCTGTTGGTGATTGTTCTTAATATACTGAATTTGCTGTTTATATTGCAAATCACTCACCCAGTTTCCCTGGACATGTGACGTATTTGGATCTTTTTCATATCAAGTGTCAAATGAGTTCTCACAGAGGGCAACTGCAAACGTGTTTGGGTAGACCACTTATCTGGTCAGCAGAACCAGCAGCTGCCCTAAATTCTAGCTTCTTTTCCACTGAATTAGAAATAATTTTTTCCTGTACTATTGTACTTGAAGTACAGTTGAGCCTCTTCCACTGTGCTGACTGTGTTGCTTTATTGCCCCTTAGAAGTATGCTATGTAAAACTGACCATGCAAGACCTGCTCCTGAGTAGTAGAGATCTTTGATCTTAAATGATTGACTGCTTCCAGTTCCCCTAGGATTCCTCCTCTGCTTCATGAGAGCAACCTAAGCTCCATTACAGCCTTTGATGGACAACGGGAAGAACCTTATTCATGGTGATCTTGAATTGGCCCAAGCCTCCGCTATAGTTGAAGCTACTGAGAATTTGTTCTTTTGAATGTTCATCAAGCCCATCAGAAACATCTCTTCAGAAAAGCAGGAAGAACAGGAGTTAGAAGGGAGGCCAAGGGATACCATTGGCAAAACCAGGTTTTATTTGACCCAGAATTCAAGCTTTTCTACTCGTTCCTTACGTCTTGTAGGTAACAGGGTCTCTCCAGATCCAAAATAGGGTTTTACACTTTCCAAATGAACCTCACTGAAACCTTCCTTCTGCTGAGAAGAATTCTCTGAATTTCCAAAATCTTTCGCTTTCAAATAAGCCCACTTCTAGGCTTTCATAGCTGAAGAAAATAAAAACCTTGAAGTGTAGGAAATTGGTTGATCTGGGCCTCTTTCCTACCAAATTGCCACTTCCCATGTTTCAGAAAGGGAGTAAAACAGCTATTGGAAAACATCTAAGTTGCTCTCCATCATTGAAAGGACATTTTAGGACTAGAAAAGCAACTCTGAGGTTGTCTGCCTGCTGCCAGAGTGCACACTGCATTCTTTTGTTTTTAAGAGCCCAGTCATGTAGCCAAGAAGTTTTATTCCTGTTTAGGTGGAAAAATATGTTCCCTATTGCTGTCTCATGCCTTGCATGGTCAGCTTCACAATTTGTACAGATACAAATGAGGGTGGTGAGAAGTAGAATAAGGAGAGAGTTTTGAAAAATGTTTGTCTGCCCTTGAAGAAGGGCAGGGTTTATTTTTCATACCAAAAAAGGGAACTTGTGCTATTGCAACTAAATGCTGGAACCCACAGTTCTTCAGTTGAGCTTCAGTTTCTTTGAGTTCACCTATTCATATGTGCCTCTTCTCTGTCCTTCTTCTCTCTCTGCTCCCTGACTGGAAAAATCCTACAAATAAATCAAGCTACATTTCCCACAGACCAGTGTCTGTGAGAGGAGGTTTTGTGAGGCCAATGTGGGAAATAAACATTTTTGGATTCATGCAAACCTCATTTGTTTTGCCTCTGCCCAGAAGAAAGTCAGGTCTTTTAATTCCAGGCAACTTCAAAACAGCAAAAGTTTTTGAAGGTGTGTTTTGAACAACTTCTACTGTCACAAGACCAAGGTATGTGCAACAAACTGTTACTCTCACAATGAGACTAAGGAAACACCAAGTGTGAGATTTGAATAATAATGTGCTATGCAGTACCAGCTATATTTCAGGCTTATGTCTGTGATATTCAGTTTAAGCACCAAAGCTTCTCAAATCTAATCATTTCATGCCACGTACCCTGGCAGTGTTGTATAGCAGCTGTCCTTTTGTAGTTGATGTGTAATTACATCATGAAAAGACTTTAATTACCATATTACTAAATTACCAGCCAGCAATCCTTTCAGGTTCAGCCCTAGCTCACTTCTGTATGGACTATTAGGCTACTCCAAGCTGAACACTTTTGGTTGGTGTAAAAGGGAGGAAAAATTGTGCTAATTGTAGGTTTTGTTATGAACTATTATTGAGCATGATGTTATGGCATCACTAATGTCAATGATATAATTAAACTTCTGCTAATAATGCAATCACAGTTCTGTAATAATTACACGTTAAGTGCAAATGATACCAGAACCCAGCTCAAAATGAGGTGATGTATTAAGAGCCTGATAAAAACAACGTGGAGGAAGGCACTTGCATTCTCTAATGGCTTGTCTGATCATTCTTGGGCTCTGCTATAAATATACCTACTTGTACAGTCAAAATTCATGTCTGAATATTGGTCAAAGCTTTTTCTAGTGTTTATCTCTCTCTTCCTTTCAGTGGTTAGCATTATCAAGGCAAGGTTATCTAATTAAAGACTGATAGTATCAGCTCTCTGATACATAGTGCTTTTCTGGTGAGCATTGAGGCATTGTGCTTGGCTTACCAGCTTGACATATACGCTGTGGTAACCAGGCCAGGCTCTCAGAATAACTGCTTGCTTTTTTTTTTTTTTTTAATAAGGCATAGTAAATCTTCTCTTTCTTTTAAATAGTATTGTTCAATTTTATATTGCTAGAGTGGCTTTTACTTCTAAACTGCCATAACATGCCTTGTTAATCTCAGTTCTTTTTAGTTTTATGCTATTGGGATGGTATTTTACAGCTAGTGATGAAGCAGTAGTAAAACAGAGACTTAATGTTTTTCCTGATTACTGCCCAATTCATGTATAGCCTCATGCAACTTAGCATTTGCCTGCTATCACTACAACTGTAATGCAGTATGATCATATTAACTATCTTTAGCACAAGTGTTCTTCTGGTTTTCATCTTGTCTGGCAAGGAGCTGCTTGGAGACTACAGGCACTGCCATTTTGTGCTGTGCTTGGAGCCATGTAGGGTAGCTGTGCTTTTGTTATTATAGAGGAAGCAGAGCACCACAAGTTGATTTGACTTTTCTATAGGCCATGAAACACTCACTGAATCTGCAAATGGATTCTTGGGCTTTTTTGATTTATTGGCAGAACATGAGATCAAAGCAAAGAGCCTGATGTTTCAGAGTCTTCTCAGACATGCAGGGTCACTGGAATTTTTGCTTTAGTTCATCAGCTTTTTTTTATCATCTATTTGCCTCCTTGCTTTTTTTGTTCCCCTGTGCTAATTTTTCCAGAGCATATTCACCATTTGCTTAAACATATATGTCTGGAATAGTTGTTTGGTTTTTTTTTTTCTTCCTGTTTGCAAATGTAGAATTAATACTAAAGCATTTGAGATGGTTAGAAGCTCACTGAGTGAATGTTTTTGTGTTGTTTCTGTGTGAGTGCAGGTGCAGTAACTTGATTGATGTCTCAGGTGCTCAGATGTAGGAAAGTGCATTTATAATAGCAGCTTCTGCTGGTGCAATAAAATAGCGAATTGAAAATGTAGTTCTACTTTGTCTACTGTTTCAGTTCTTTCTGGATTTGCTCCTCGTGTTGAATCTCACTGCATTTATACTTCCTCTTCTTCTGTGTCGTAGTGCCTGTCAGCTGCTTATGCATAGTTCCCATTGTTGGAAGTCAGATTTGGGGGATTAATCTGTTTTTATGAAGTAATTGAGAGAGGCATGGAAACAGCATATCTGCTGACTGACACCATATCTTAAATGGAATTTCTGAGAAGTCAGAATTAATGATCCTGAGTCTTCTTTTTTCTGTTCATGGTGTCTGACCTCTTCCTCAAAACAGTCCTATAGGGTGATTTTTCCCAGAAGCACTAACACTGTGGAAGACTGGAAACCAAAAAGTGTCTTAGTGTGTGACTATTGTGGAGCTAGTTTGCTTTTGGCATTTTTACAAGACTTTAAATTTCTGCTTTTCATAACTACCCATCTTCTCGTTTCAATAGTGTATATTTTTCTGTTTTCCTTGAGTGGGCTGCCTAAGTCCTCTCCTTACATCTGTGTTTGAATAAACAACAATAACTGTGCCTCATTCTTAGTACTTAGAGATCTCTAGAGGAAAGACTAACTCAGTTACTAAGCCTCTCCAGTCTGCGGTATTTGTAAAAGCATTTTTTTTAATGTCTCCTCCTAAAGATTGAACAAAAAGAGCTGCAAATCTCTGAATTAGACATGCAAGGCCTTTTCACCCTGGGACCATGCAATGCGTGGTGACCTCACTGTCTTCTGAAGTTCTCATTCCTCTAAATACTCATAAAATGCCTCCCAAGAGGTGAAAACAACACTTATGGATTGTATTTTGCCAATCTATGTGCACATTCCTTTTTTAGATTATTATTATTTCTTTGATGGAATCACATCTAAATAACATTTGGTTATTTTGGGGCGATAGATTACCTAAGCCTGATCTGCTCAGAGCCTGTGCTGTGAACAGAGACTGAATCCAAGATGAAGCAAGTCTCTCCCACACACATTCTCCTTCGCTGACTGCAGTTTGGTAGGTGAAGTCTGATCCTGCCTAGCCAGAAATGTTGGAAGAGAGCTTGGTAGCTTAGTCACACCCAGGAGATATGGCCAAGTCGCATCTCTCCATTTTCCCTGTGTTTTTTTTCTTTAGAAACCTGACTTGTAGGTTTGCAGAAGCTCTTCTGCTCTGTTTTTTCCTTCTTGGCCTCCTTCTAGGGAGAAGCAAGAGCATAGGTTTCATAGGAATAGCAGCAAGCTCAGCTATTGCAGAATTTTGTGATGGGTAAAGCTTTTGGAGGCACTTCAGGAAACACTTTTAAGAAAAGGTGTTGGGTCAGAACTAAGTCACTGCAAGTCAGTGCACTCAATGCGCAGTGATGTGGAAGACTCTGTTCTGGAGATCCAGTAGATGACAAGTTCCAGGGTACTGGCACATTGTATCTAGCACTGACTTGGCAAAAATAATTAAATTGGCAGCAAACATTCATAGGCTTTTGAAAACAAAATAAATGTCCTGCCTCTTCTCCAAACTCTTGTTTTTCCTCAGGAAATATGTGCCTTAGCAGTGTCTGTGTCAGTCGAGCAGATGCTGAAGCTCTTGTAAACATTTTCAAGTGTGTCCAGCAGATAGAGGGAGGTTCTTCTTCCCCTCTACTCTGCCCTAGTGAGGCCCCACCTGAAATATTTCATCCAGTTCTGGTCACCCTAGTTCAAGAGAAACAAGGATCTACTTGACAAAGTCCTGTGCAGGGCTACAAGGATGATGAAGGCACTGGAACATTGCTTTATGAGGAAAGGCTGAGAGCCCTGGAGCTGTTTAATCTGGAGAGGAGAAGACTGAGAGGGAATCTAATAAATGTATAGAAATAGAAGAGGGCTGGGTGTCAGGAAGGAAGGGACAACCTCTGCTCACTTGTGCCCTGTGATAGGAGAAGGGGTAATGCATGTAAACTACAGCACAGGAAGTTCCACCTCAACATGAGGAAGAACTTCTTTACTGTAAGGGTGACAGAGCACTGGAACAGGCTCTCCAGAGAGATTGTGGAGTCTCTGTCTTTGGAGACTTTCAAGCCCTTTCTGGATACATTCCTGTGTGACCTGCACTAGATTCTATGGTCTTGCTCTGGCAACGGGTTCCCTTCCAACCCCTAATGTCCTGTGATTCTATGATCCTGTATGTTCAGGCAAGTCTTTGCTCCTAACCATAGAAACATCATCTACCCACAAAGTCCTTATATTCGGGATTTTGTCTGTTCAAGCGAACTGGAAAGGCACAGTTCATTGGTATTAGTTTGCAGGAGTGATAGATAGGAAACAAACAAACAAACTCCAAACTAATCAAGACAGACCACTGCAAGTAAAATCCCCTGTTGGCTGGTTTTATTAATAAATATCTGATCAAGGAAGAAATCACACTGTAATAGCATCTTTGCATGTGTGTTGCATGTGTGGCCTGTAGAGCTCACGTTGTCTGAATCAAGATGGGCAAAGGGTGCCAAGATGTACTTTTAATCACTCCATGTATTGATAAAGTACAGGAAAAAAAGAAACCTGAGAACTCCAATAGAGGCAGTTTGTGGTATACCGGAATCCAGATCTCCTTGTGTAGTGCATTAACCTCAAAACCATCTTTTAAATCTGTATTATTATACCTGACCACAGAGACACCTGCAGGTGGTTCTTCCCAGTGTTTACAGTGTCATGGCCAAGGCATGCCAAACTGGGCATGTTGGACCTGTATCTCCCATCTGTACTATGAGAGGAGGGCTGACAGGAGCACTCCAGGCTTTGTTTGGTGAATGTTCCAAGTCCACTGTGGTCCGTACTGTGTTGGAAAGCTTTTCTCATCCCCAGAGTTCCATGAGCTTGCCAAGCAACTCGGGCTATTTAGCTTCAGCAGGAGACATACATTGCAGTTTGAGCCCTGTTGTGAGGACTTTCCCTGTGAATTCTGCATGAGTAAGTGAAACAGAACTTGGGTGAAAGTCCACTAATGCAAAGTAAACAGGGAGTGCAACTCTCAGTCTGCTTTTACTTCTCAGTCCAGCTTTTTCTAATATCATGCAGCTGCCACAGAATAAAGCAGAAAAGCTGAGGTCAAAGTAGACGTGATGCTCTGGGTGCTAGAAGTCACTCTGACTCCCTCAATGGTAAGACAGTGAAGAGCAGGGGGAAAGAAATCTGTGCTTCTTCTATCTTACGTGGTCAGCCATATCCCAGCCGTATTACTGGCAAAATAAACACTGACTTGCACAGCAATGCCTTCATCTACTAAGCCCAGGTTTAGTTGCCATAGTAACTTGTGCTAGAGATGATTGTGATACCCTGGACAGCAGGAAAAACACTTTGATTCCACAGATACCAGTCCTGAGGCTCAGAGCTGGCTGCAGATGTGACTGCACTTCTTTGTTCATTTCCCTGGCATGGCCTGAGTAATTGGTGGCATGTTGTTCAGCCAGGATACATACATGTCGTAGTGTATCATCATGGCAACCCTGGACGTAGTGGTGTTCAAATGAATAATACACTGAAATCATCATGGGCAGAATGAATCCTGTGAGGGCAGCAAATCTTCATCCTAAAGATGTTTGAACATCAGTGGGCCGTTTTTCTGTGGAACAGTATTGCTGTAAACTGATTTGTAATGGCTTTCTAGCTGTCAGCTGAAGTCCTCTGAGAGATCATCGAATTCAAATGTAAACTAAGAGGAAAGTACAACTTATTACAGAGCTTTTAGGCTAAGTGTTACTTGAAACAGAATAGAGAGTACTGTAAGTGTATAGCTATGTGCTGGTTTGAGGCTAATTGGAATATTTTAATGAAGAAAATTATACTATAGACTGTGAAAAGGAAACAGTGGTGATGTCTACTTCCCTCATATGCTTGCTGAGAGTTTAAGAAAAGAATATAAAACAAAGATAAACCACAGGGGCACAGAGTCTCGGGCTGTCTAGCAGCTTCTGGCTTTTCTCCTCTCTGCCGAGTAATCTCACTAACCACCTTTCTTCTAACTCCCCTGGCCGATCCTCCAAATTCACCTCACACATAAAGCAAACCTTGGGGTAAGGTATAGGCATGGGGAGAAGGTGGAAGGGTGGTTGGAAGCCCCTCCT
Source organism: Eubucco bourcierii (assembly GCA_013396675.1). Taxonomy (NCBI): domain Eukaryota; kingdom Metazoa; phylum Chordata; class Aves; order Piciformes; family Ramphastidae; genus Eubucco; species Eubucco bourcierii. The sequence continues at coordinate 47,006 of VWZE01014345.1, read as the reverse complement.
GGGGTCTCAGATTTCTGGGAGGGGAGTTGTGTTTCTGTATTACCTTTAACTTGTATATTTCTGTAACTATTCCTGTATATAGTGTATAGATCTGCTTGTACATTGTGCTGAGCTGTAAATAGAGCTTCAGTCCTTAACTTCCAGCCAGCTGAGTCTAGTCTGGGGGATTTTACAAAGCGTGGGGAGCCACGTAACTCCCAAACCATCACAAGGTAAATATACAAAGTGACTGCTGATTCAATAGCAGAAGTTATTTTCCTGATTAAGCAAACAAAAGAATCAGATACAGACAGCCATGAGGTGATGGGAATAAACCACAAAACAAAAGTAACCAAACAAACAACAACAAAACAGGGCCCCAAACAAACAAAAAGCTGTACTTAGCCCTAAAATGAAATAGTGTTAATAAAGCCAACTACTCATAATAACTCCATACTTAATTGCAGCAAAGCAATTCATAGAATCACAGAATGTTAGGGGATGGAAGGGCCCTCCAGAGATTGAATCCAATCTCCCTGCCAAAGCAGGATGCCCTAGGGTAGTCCACACAGGAACGCATCCAGGCGGGTTTTGAAAGACTCCAGAGAAGGAGACTTTACAACCTCTCTGGGCAGCCTGTTCCAGTGCTCTGTCACCCTCACTGTAAAGAACTTTCTCCTCATATTGAGGTGAAACCTTCTCTGTTGCAGTTTGTATCCGTTGTTCCTTGTCATCATAAAATCACAGAATCATAGAATGGTAAGGTTGGAAGGGACCTCAAGGATCATCTACTTCCAAACTCCTGCATAGGCAGGGACATCTCGCACTAGTACAGGTCACTCAAGGCCTCATCCAATCTGGCCTTGAACACATCCAGGGAGGGAGCATCCACAACCTCCCTGGGCAACCTGTGCCAGTGCCTCACCACCCTCACTGGAAAGAACTTCCTCCTAACATCCAGTCTAAATCTCCCCTCTGCCAGT
>VWZE01014345.1:0-31076 GCA_013396675.1 Eubucco bourcierii | reverse complement strand
CCATTCACCACCACTCTCTGGGCTCGGCCCTCCAACCAGTTCCTAACCCAGCGCAGAGTGTTGGCATCCAAGCCACGAGCTGACAGCTTGGCCAGCAGTTTGCTGTGGGGGACAGTGTCAGAGGCCCTGCTGAAGTCCAGGCAGACCACATCCACAGCCCCCCACACATCCACCAGGTGGGTCACCTGATCATAGAAGGAGCTCAGGTTGGAGAGGCAGGATCTGCCCTTCCTAAATCCATGTTGGCAAAATGTATTTACATGTACTTACAATGATATACAATTATTTACAATTTAGAAATAATACAAAAATCCAATCCTCCCTTCTGGACAAAGAAAACCCAGAAGGGGCCAATGCCACCTTCTTCTCTCCAGAAATCCAGCAAGATCTCACATGTTATCTGGTCAGTTAAGGTTAGTACACAGTGTGGAAGAGTCAGAGAACCCAGAGCCCAAGAACCAAGAAAGCAACATTGTTTACACATTGCCATTTTATCCCTCTTAGCAAACCAATGAATGATATAGACTTTATCAGTATTCTTTTTACAAACAATTCTATACTTTATTTACATTCTGCACTGAACTTTCAGGAAAGTCCTGATTTCTCTTATTGGCGTTTTCCAATAAACCTTAAACTACTGCAAGTAGAATGTGGTATTGGGGAAAATGGCACAGCATGGTAAGAAGATTAAGTTGTAAGATATGTGACATAGGAGAAAACAGCAATTCTGTGTTCTCTACCACATGTCAGTTCTTAACTGACATACTAGTGTGTGAGTCTGGGTTTATCTCAATGTCATGTTTGCTTTGCTGATCACCTGGAAACACAGCAGGAACGTGCTGGTAACTCGTTGGTAACTCGCTAACCACTTTTCTTCTAACCCCTTGGCCGATCCTCCTAATTTACCTTGCACGTAAGGCAAACCTTGGGGTAAGGTACAGGGGTGGGGAGAAGGTGGAAGGGTGGTTGGGAACCCCTCCTGGGGTCTCTGATTTCTGGGAGGGGAGTTGTGTTTCTGTATTACCTTTTACTTGTATATTTCTGTAAATATTCTGTATATAGTGTAAATATCTGCTGTACATTGTGCAAAGCTGTAAATATAGCTTCATCATTTAACTTCCAACCGACTGAGTTCTAGTCTGGGTCATTTTACAAAGTGTGGGGGGGCGGGGAACTCCCAAACCTTCACAAGGAAGTAAATAGCCTTTTGAAAGAGATGTGGCTGATACTTCCTCAAGCGGGCTCCATTTTAAACAGCCAATACTGGGTGGAATGCATCCAGCCACAGAACGCTCCATGAAATGTCAGAGTACCAAAAACATATGGTGCACACTATGACAGATTTATGCCAAAAAAGTGTAGTAGCTTCTGAAAGAAAAATGATGGAAAACATTCCAGTTTTGTAACGCAGAATAATGGTATTCTCTGAACATACCTTGTTAAGGATACAGAAAGTGCTTGGTAGTCACTCTTATTACATTTTAAATTCTCTGAATGGTGTTTTTGATCTGAGGTTCTTGCAAATGAAGACTAAATGAAGAAATGGAAAATGCAGTGTCTTGTTATAGATTAAATTCTGGTATTCAGTTCACTTATTTTTGTTCTTGTTTGATTGCTTGAGCACATTTAATAGTGTCTGCTTGTGTAGCTGCTTGAAATATCTGCAGATTTTTTTTAAGCATTGTTTTTTATTCTCTGATTCTGCTGCCCAGCTACAGGCAGAGAGGGAGAAGAGCCCTGCCCTGGAGAGCAGTTCTTAACAAACCCCGAGCTGGAAGCTGCAGCTGAGTTTTATAGCATAATGTTCTTCTATCTGTAGAATTACTAGTGAGGTATGAGAAATAAATGTTAAAAAGAAAAGGGTAAGAAATATAGAAAATCTTAAAAAAAAAAAAAAGACCAACAAAAATCCCTATTTCTTCACGTGAGAATTTAGCTCACTGGCACCAGAAGCTTCCAAATTGCTCTTTTCCTTCTGTTCCACTGATGCAAAAAATATTAGAATCAGGTTAAGATTCCTGGATTGTAAATCAAGCATTGAGGCTTCGCTGCGGAAGAGAAATCTTATTTGAACATTAGCAGTCCACTGGTAACTCTGCCAGCTTTATTAATCTTATTTCACTTGTGACCTCATACTTTCCATCTGAGTAAATCTTTATGAAATGCAGTTTCTCCCAATTGCTTTACCTTTTCAATAAAGGAAATTTTTGTTTCCAGGGGGAAAAATGCTGAAATTCTGTAACTTTTTTTCTTCTGGAACTGTGATCCAACCTAATAAGCAATCTCATAATCTGTAGGTAAAATAATTTCATTTTTATGTCAGGTATGAGGGGATTGTTTGTGTTTTCTTGTTTTATAGGCAGGCAATAGTAGTTCTTAGCTTGCAGTTTATAATTATTTAATGAAACTAAGCTGTGCATTTGTAAAAATGAACTCAATTACACTTTGAAAGCAGACTGACTTCATTGTTTACAGTGTCATAGACTAGGAAGAACGTAAAGAATACCGAAAACCAGTCCAGCTCTCTGCTGTCACTCTGCAGCAGTATATCAAATCATTAGGCATGTTCCATCTTTTTGCAACTGGAATGAAAATAAATTTTGAAGTTTATATGCTCTTTTAAACAGGGAATGCAGAGTTCTGGAAGTATGAGAAGCCTCATCTAGACTAATATCTCTTAAAAGTCACCAGTGCTTCTTAACCATTTCTGTAATAAGGGAGATTGATCCAATTAGAAGGTCCTTGAAAACAGTATTTGGGTGGAGGAAGGGACCTTGGCTGGCTGTAGACTGAAGGAAAAAGAAAATGTAATTGCCTTAACTGTACACAGAGACAGAGTTTGATGGAGCCCATGTTCCAGGAAGGGATCACAATGTCAAGATCACACTTGTGTGGTTGAGAGCTGCCTCTTGAAAGCAGAATCCAATCTTGTTGGCTACACACAGCAATTTCCCTCAGCCCTATTTCAACTGGGCTTAAGGTGTTTTCTGTAAGGATTTCTGGTGATGAGAATGGGAAGAAGCTGATGCAAGGTTAGCAGTGTGGTGTGCTGAGCCTGATCCAACTCCTATTAAATTGAGTGGGAGCAAGCTTGGCCCTTAAATGTAGGAAATAATTTATTGTGAACTATCTGCCTGATAGCTACCAGGTAGATCAGTAAGGGCTTCCACTGCTTCCTGCTGCTCACCTTTGATGAGCGCTAGATTTATGACAAACCCACAAACTAAAGGCAGCTCATTTGGTCTGCCCTGATGGGAGCTGCTGCTGGAGATAAGACAGACTTTATTGCCTTAACCGGCTGGATAAGGGAAAATGCTTATCTGCAGAAAGGTTAAGAAATGCCACTGTTTTTTTCAGTTCCCTAGCAAATTTGACTGCATCTTCAGAAGAACTTGTTCCTAATGTGGCTTTGGAAGGGAGGGAGGAAAGCTTGTTTAGCTAAGTAATGAAGAAAAATGAGTCAGGTTTATTTCAGAAAGAAGAAATACAGTATGTTTAGGATTAGCCTATCATGTCAGGTGATCTCTCTACAAATCCAAACAAAAAATTTATACAGTGGACCAAAAAATCCCTCACCTTGTGATACTCTCAAGTACGGTGGGCTCTGCAGAACGTGAGGCTCTGTCTGGCAGAGAACCTCCCAGCATCTGCAGAGCAGCATGCCAGTAAGGGCACTAGAGCAACATTCAGGCATTAACACCCTCAAAACCATTAGCTGTAGTTGTGACACAAAGCTGCTGCTGCTTCTTGTAGTCTGTTCTGCATCAAGGAAGTGTTTTTTGGAAGACAAGAAAAACTTGTGATTATTTGCAGTGTTGGGTGTGATGGAGTGTGCAGCACACCAACTAGGTAAATGGGAACACTTCTTCTCGAGGCAGTGACAGATTGTGACAGTAATATTGTGTGCGTTATTGCCATAGCTGAACTGAGAGACCAAAGCTCAAGCTTCACTCCACATGCACCCTTCCAATTCTTTCTTGCTCCATGGCTTTGTTCTTTGATTGTTCCCTTCTCTCAGGTCCCTGACTTACAAAAGGAGATGTGGTCTGTTTTATGGAATCCTGCAGACTACTTCAGGGTCAATGATGTATGTTAGAGATGCCAGGTGGAGGAGGGAAAAGTGGTGAAGGATTTTGAGGGCTAGAGGGTATTTCTCTGTATGGCTGCTGCTGGACTCCAGGCAGTGTCAGAACTGGTGTAACATGCACATCATTTGCTGAAAGAGAGCTCATGACCTTCCTTGTTTAAAAAGCAGGGGAAAAAAACGTGTGTGGGCAGGGAGCAGGAAGGGATGGTAATGATATCTCATTAAAAATAGATGATGGCTTGTTTTGTGATATTCATGTGGTATCTGTGGCTTGGTTTCTGCCCACAGGCTTACATGCAGCCTCACTTGCTGGGAAACGAGTTCACACATTTAGAGTTTCCACGGAGGGTGCAGCGCAAAGAAGTAGGAAAGAGGATGCTCTACCGTGATTTCAACATGACTGGCTGGTAAGAACGTGTCCTTTCCAGCACGGGGTCAGCCTTCTTCTCAACCAATGCATTTTTTGTACATGTCTTTGATTAGTGTAAACCACATCAAACATGGAGGTGTATGCCTGTATACTCAAGGGAAAAGTGTTTCCTTCTTTCAGATGTATTTTTCTTCTGGAAGTTAATGTTTTCAATAAGTTAACCTCCCTCCAGAGCCAAGACCTTCTTTTGTTTTAACATGTGAACAGTCCAAGTGGAGCAGATACAGAAAGGGGAAGATGTTCCAGGGAATCTTCTTCAAAGCTAAACAACTTCCTATCTTGGAGGTATCTTTTTATAGAACCTAGATCAGTGGGCTGTTACGCCTTTTCATGCTGAAGAATGCTTGCATAGGGGAAGAGCTGCTTCCCATACTCCAGTGCAGCTGACCCCTCATTTGGATAACTCTTGAAGATTTGTTTTAGAGACAGGCCTATCTGAATAAAAGTCATAGCCAACCTAAAACAAAAAGATTTGAGTGAGCAGCATTGACTTAAAGTGAAGAGAGAAAGAATGACTTTTTTGTCTCAGGCAAAATATCACTATTGTTTTGTGTTGGTTAAAGAGACTCCTTTTCAAGTGACTCCCACTCACTTATAGAAGCCTTACTCCTTGCTGTTGTGGGCTCCCTGTGACATGTAAAGACATAGGTCTATATATGCAAATGGTCTTCGCTTCCTTGCTGTTTGTATTTTAACAGCTTTAACAAATGCCCTTTCAAGAAGGGAAAGAATGGAGAGGGTTAGAGAACCTTAATTCTTGTAGGTTTTGAGACTTGAGTCTTCCACACAGCTACCACTCCACATGCTTCTGATTTATCCCATACTTTATAGACCTTAAATATAGCTAAGTTTTAACAGTAGAATAAATATCTAACTTTGGAGCATTTGTGCAGGACATGTTAATCTAAGAGAGTCCATCATTGAACGGCTGCTGGTAGAATATGCAGTCTCACCCTGAGAATGATGACTTCACATTTAAACAGGCTGTAAAGTCATGATCAAAAGAATAAGAACAGAAAGAGGACATTGGATCAACTGAGGACTTAAACAGCAAAACATTTGGAAGATCATGAGACATTCTCCAAGTTTCTGCAGAGGGAGTTCTCATATTAAACGCCCAGATTTTTCTGAAGGCACTACTAAAGAATGTAGACTTCTAAAAGCTCTTTTTCAAGATGTGAGATGCTGTTGGGTAAAACAAACAAACAAAAAAAGAACAAGAGATAAACTTAAAAAAAAAAAAAGTCACTTTTAATTTGGAAGAGAGGTGCAGAAATGTCATGGGCCAACAACTTCCTGAGAGGAGATTAAGAACAGAATTCTTTCATTGTGTTTGGAAGACAAAGAGGGTTTCTCCAGGTTTGTGGAAGTTTTGTGTTTCAAATGACATGAAAATGCGTGAAGTTGGAGTGTTGGCAGGTGACTCCACAGCTCTTTTCCTAATAAACAACAAAAGCCACGAGGAAATGTAAAGTATTAAGTTATTTGCATGGGTGAACATCACAGGGATCAACTTTGGTGTTGGTAAATACCAGGTAAAGCAGGAGAAGAGAAAAATAACTATTTGTGCACACTAGAGTTTCCAAGCGACCTTGAGAGCCATGTCAAAAAGCTCAGTGAAATTTCTGCTTGCTGTTATTTTTCTAGTCACAATCACCAGTGGAATGTTGGGATGCATACAAAGTAGGAAGGTTAAAAATTAAATGAAGAGATAATTCTGTGTGTCTGTTTGTACCTCATTTGTGAATCTATGCATAGTGCTTTACCTTTTTCAAAACAGTTATTCCATAGCTAATGCTGTTTGGCATTACAAAAAAAAATCAGAAGCAATGTTTAGTGTTTATCAGTGATATAGATAATAGGATCCTGTGCATCATCAGCAAGTTTCCAGATGATGTGAGCCTGAGTAGTGATAATGGCGCACCAAAGGGACAGGATGTCTTTCAGAGGGACCTGGGCAAGCTGGAGAGGTGGGCCCAGGTGAACCTCATGAGGGTTCAACAAGAGCAAGTCCAGAGTTCTGCACCTGGGCCAGAACAATCCTCACTATCAATATAGAGTGGGGAATGAGGTGACAGAAAACAGCCCTGTGGTAAAGGACTTGGGGGTGCTGATGGACAAGAAGCTGGACAGTAGCAGACAGTGTGAGCTTGCAGCCCTGAAGGCAAATCACATCCTGGGCTGCTTCAAAAGATACGTTGCCAACAGATCCAGAGAGGTGATTCTGCCACTTTGTGCTGCTCTGGTGAGACCTCACCTGGAGTACTGCATCCGGGCCTGGAGCCCTCAATACAGGAAGGATATGGACCTAATGGAGCGGTCCAGAGGAGGGCCACAAAAATGATCAGGAGATTGGAGCTACGAGGACAGGTTGAGGGAGCTGGAGTTGTTCAGCCTGGAGAAGAGGAGGCTCTGGGGAGCATTCCATTGCCTGAAGGGGGCTTAAAAGAAGACTGAAGAGAGACTGTTCACAAAGGCCTGCAGTGGCAAGATGAGGGACAGTGGCTACAAAGCAGAGAAGAGCAGATTCAGATTGAATGTTGGGAACACGTTCTTTACCATGAGGGTGGTGGAACACTGGAACAGGTTTCACAGGGAGGTGGTTGAGGCCCCATCCCTGTAGATATTCCAGGTGAGGCTGGACAGGGCTCTGGGCAACCTGATACAGTTGAGGATGTCCCTGCTGACTGCAGTGGGGGTTAGACTAGATGATCTTTGGAGGTCCCTTGCAGTCTGGAGCATTCTATGACTATGGCAAATTTTAAATTTAGAATAATGAGTAAGATAGAACTTACTTGGGTAAGTAATGGCAGATTTGATTCAATGTATTGTTTTTCAAGAGCGGTGTTTGAATTCTGTTAACTTTGGCCTGTGTCAGGGGAGAGAAAGGAGCTGACTTCCTGCTGATTTTTCTGAATTTCCTGATGTAGAGGACCTTTGTTGATCCAGTTACAGATTCTAATGTGGTCGGTCCAAAACCTGCCACCAATTTAGCACAAATATGCCAAGCTGTAAGCAGTTATTCCAGAATAAATATTTAAACTGTGACTTGAAAATTCAAGTCTGAATTTGCTTCAACACTGTCCCTGAAAAAAGTGGCCTGTGCCAATCAAAAGCCTGTGGAGACTCCGATGTGGCTACCTCCCCCTGCTGTTCCTTTTGACTTCTGGCTGCAAGTGGAAAATGTAGGCTACAATTTTGTTTTAATTAAATGAATCAGAACCTTTTACCTGCTCCGTTGCCTACAACTATTGCATCAGTTACCCATCTACTTTTGTGCCTCAGGACAGTAAAACGGTGAGGGAATTGCTCTGTTGCCATACATTTATCTAAATCAGAGCCCTCTAAATAAGGATCCTTTTCTTTTTGCAGGGTGTTTGCTCAGAGGAGTCTTGTTTCCCACTGATTTGTGTGCAGTGATCTCCTAAGCAAAAGAGAAGCAATCTTTCAATTTAGGCAAAAGTATAGGTCAGTTTCACTGGTTGAGATTGTGGACAAGACATGAGATTTCCACCTTGGTGGGCCCTCAGAGGCGCTGGCTTTAGGTGGCTGTTGTTTCACAGTGGTCATTTTCCACTTCGAGGGCTTTGCTTCTTTTTCCTTCCTTTTCTAATTCCTGTATTTAAGTGATGCAGTAGGATGCTGTGACCAAAGACATATCAGTTCTGCATTTGTTTCTAAGGACAATATCTATAATGGAGAATAAATTAGCATATCTGTTCCTTTTGTAGAAAATCTCGGATGGAGCTTTAGCCATCCAGAGCCTCATACTATAAAACACTGCCAAACTTCTATCACTTACAATGCAAAGATCAATTGTCTGAATAATTTTTGGTCAGTGAGTTCACTGTGTGTTGACATTTGCACATACCTGTATAGAGGTGCAGGTGAAGAAACAACCACTCTTATGCTTCATTACCAAACCCTTTACTGATAGGGTATAAAACCCTCTGCTCTGATGTTTCTTCAGTAAAATGAGCATTCAGGATACTTTCTGTGTTTTCTATTAGAAGCTGTATGATTTTTTTTTTTCTTCTTTTTTTTTTTTTTTCACTCCTGTGCTATGGAGCTTTTCTGATCCTCAACAATGGCTTGGCTTGTCCAGCTTATTTGGATTACAAAAGGTTATTGTCTTTGAGTCTGTCATAATGCATTTTGCCTTTCTGTTTGTTTGTTATTGGTTTCCCTTCCTCGCTTCCTCCCTTCCTCACTTCCTCCCTTCCTCCTTTCCTCCCTTCCTCCCTTCCTCCCTCCCTCCCTTCCTCCCTCCCCTTTCCTTTTCTCTTGATGTGAAGTTTCCACACTGGCTTTGTCTCAACATCCCACAGTGGTAGCAGAGCTACCAAGTTTCTCCATAGCATTAGGACAACCACTGATCTAGCAACGTATACTGAATTACTAGTCCAGGCTGCCCATGACTGCTTTGAGATCAACCTTTCCCTTCTCTCTGTCTCTCTCACCCATTCTCCTTTCTCTGCATTGAGAATGAGAAATCCACTGTACTGAATATATTTAAAACAAATTCCATTTAGGTGGGAACTGACCATGAGCTTAAGTGGTCCTGCACTCTTGCCCCATGTGCTTTGTGATTGAGCAACCATTGCAAAATGTGTACTGTAGATGGCAAGGCATCTTAAAAGCTGTGTGTCTCCTGCTGAACAAGCCTCTGAGCTGTCTCGAGCTGTAATTTGCTGTCAGACATCTGTGTTACTGACAGTCTTTCACAGCTGGGTCTCTGGACTGGGGTTTTCAGGCCCATGGCTTGTAGAAGTTAGACTTGAATTGAAGGAAGAAGAGCGGTTCCAGTGGCTTTGACAAGTCCTGGCAACAGAAGCATCGAGAAAGAATTGGTGGCTGTGTAAGCAAGTGCTACCAGTTCTAAAATGGGGTGCAGGTAGCCTGAGGTAGAAGTGTATCAGGAGAGGAAAAGCAGGCCAGATGATAACTGCTTCTTTACAAGTCTGCAGAGAATTTGTGTTCTGTCTCCACTTTTTATTTAGAAGTTAAGACCTTATTGGTCAGGTTTTTATTACTCTTAGATAGATCCATTGTGGACAGTTTTTGAGGTACTTTGCTCTGACCACAACCTAGACACCTTTCCAAAACCTGGGGGTTTTTTTGGCTTATTGTGTCCTTCCTTGGCACAGTGGCTCCTTCAAGGGTTCCTTTCTCAACCTCCTTTGGGGTTGAAAAAGCCATACAGTACTACATTTAACCAAAAGCATCCAGAAGGCACTACCAACTGGCATCAGCTTTGGTGGTTTCAAAGTTAATATTTTCTCTCCCTTGGAATGGAAACAGCAGCCTTTCTGCTGCTTGCACTTAACTGGGGTACTTTATAGGCTTGTTTCCAGATCACAGCTTTAGCTTCTTCACTTGATTTTATGGTGCCAAAAGAACGCTAGATAAACAACACCCATTTTTGGAATTCATTTATTGGTGGCTTTCATTGTCTTCCAGGAGCACGCAGAGCTAAGCTGCATCCCATCAAAAATAATGCAAGCCAGTGTAGTACCCACTGCATGCCATGGGCCGAAGCCACAGACGGCAGCAAGCAGGGGAATTGTCCACTGCTTTTGAGCATGACAGTAGCAGAGATGTCGCCAGGTCTGCCCATGTGTCTGATGAGAGTGCACTGTGGCACATGGTTCAACCACCCGAGGGGCAGCCGGTGCCAGGGAACCGCCTGCCCTCGTGATTTATTCCAAAGCGGGGAGACTGGTGCCCTGGGGCGAGTGCTAAGCAAAACCCATTTTATTCTAGAGTCAATATTGTCCACTGCCTGGAAAGCTGCCAGCCTGCTCTGCACTCACCCTTTTCTTTCCAACAGGGAATGTCTTTCAGCCTGTAAGCATCTGATTAAAAAAGCAGCTTCACTTTTCAAGCCGCTTTATTTTGTTTGGGATGGATGCCTTTTGCTTTCATTGTGCAGCTCGCCTTGCCGTCTGCGGTTCAGACTCCAACTCACAAAAAAACCCAGGGTCTCATTAATCACTTACTGGGGATCCAGAATACCCCTGGTGAAAGCCAATGTACATATTTTGCTTGGTAATGTGTGAGCTGATTTGAACAAATACTGCCGATGCGGCCACTATCTTGGTCTTTATTGCCGGGCTCTATGTCCTTTGACAAGACTTTCAGGTATCCTGCCCGAGGAGTGCCTGAGCAGATTGAGAAATGCCACAGAAATGCTTTATGGAGCAGGCACCCGCTCTGTGCCTCCCTTTAATATAAATTGATTTATTGAATCAAATGCAGAAGCCCTGCTACAGAAACCTCAGGCTATATTCTCTGGAGAACCACCTAATAAAACAGCCCCAACTGACACTCCTCATTAGCTTTTCCACCGATCCCAAGGCAGTATTTAAAGTGACAGTGTCCCTCTTTTCGTCCTGAATTTATCTACTGGCTAATGCCTGTGGGTCTAATTAGCTTAGCATTATTAGTCTTATTCAGATAAGGTGCATTTCCTAACAGCTTGATTCCAACTTGTAAAAAGTAATTGGAAGTCTGCAAACCCTGTGCCATAACTTGCTTGATTGCACCTTTTAGCCAAATTCATGTAATTTGCAAAAAGTCATCCTCTCCCCTCCCCGCCTCCCCCCTTTTTTTTTAATTGAGCTTTTTTGTCTAGTGAAACCTTCTGTGGTTCTTTTGCTGGAGTCCTGGCTGTATTGTTGTGTTCCAGACCTCAGACGTATCCTTTTGTACGATCACTAGAGAGAGATCAAATTTTAATTTCATAATTACTTCACAAGAAAGCAGCCTTTTCCCCAGTCGTGCCTGGTATTAATTTCCCCCTAGCAACTTACATTTTTGTAATTTAATGATTATGGGCCACCTTTGCAGCAGTGGGAAGAGAGAGAGGATATAATTTTTGCAGCAGAAACCATGATCCAGAACTGCTTGCTTTGTTTTTTTTTGTCTTTGCCCATCTCTCGTTGCAGGGTGGTGGGATGGGATGTGCCTCTTTGGTGCGCACGACCAGAACAGCTCGCTGGGTTGCGGCTGGGTGTCTGGGGCACAGCTCTGTGATGATGTATGACTGTTTGCAATGTGCATGTTATGCATCTTTTCAAGATTTGCAGCTCTCACTGCAGGAGCAATAGGAGGTGAGAGCTGACCTGCTGTGTACAGCACGTCTCCTGACAGTGACGAATGGCGCTGTTTTTCCTGAGCGCACACATGCCTCAAGAGCTGAGCCAGTGTCTTCAGGGCAAGAGAAAAGAAACAAGGAGGTAACAGTGCAGCAACAAAAGAGAAAGCTGAAGTCTGGAGTAAGGCTTTTCTGTAAATGGCCTCTCAGGACAAGTGAGTGTGACAAAAATTAGGATGGTCTGAGTCACATCCTGCAGGAGCATCTCCTTTGGAAAGCAGCGTGTCTAAAGTCTGTCCCTGCATGACTGTGCATCTCTGCTTGGGCTTTGCCTTGGCACAAGATCAGGTGCCGCATGTGCAAGGGCAAACAAAAGGCTCCCAGTCTATTTTATCAGAAAGAAACTAAACTACGATGAGGTAATCATCAATCTGAAAACCCACACAAAAGCATCTCTTCTTCCTGGTGAGGTGAAACCTCTTCCCCAGCTCTTGCTTTCTCTAGCTTCTGTATCTGCACATATTTGACATGATCTCAACTGGGTGCCTAGGAAATTCTCTTTCTATTGCCACCCCAGAGTGTCTTATGGCCCTGCTCCTGACTGAGAGGAGAGCCTTTGCTCTTTGGAGGAGTTTCCAGCAATGCTGTGGGATGGTAGTGTCTCTGCTTACTGTGTCTTAATGCCTGCCCTATCCTACACTGCACCAATCTTTCCCAGAAGAGTTTGCTTCATGATTTCTCCTTTAACAGAAATCTTCTGTCCTTCCAGAGGATCCCAGATAGCAGGTGTGGAGCAGGCACTGGTGAAGTTAATGTGTAGTGTGCCTTCCATCTGCCTCACCACATCCTTTTAACAAGTGCAGCAAAATGTGAATTTACTAAAGGGTTTTCTGTCTGTCACAGTGCATTGAGCACATAGGGTGTTATCAGCCCACTTCCCTAGCCTCTCTGTCTCCAAAGAAATTTGCTGGCAAACCTTCCTTTTTGTCTTTTAAAAGCAGAAGAGATGAACTAAGTTTTCAGAAACATTCAAGACAGCAAACTCACGAGGAAAAGAAAAAGACTTGGCCTAGTGAAACAGTTGCAGAACATGGATCTACTTGATGTGCAGTATCTGCACACAGTTTGTCCATGGAAGCTCAACCAGGCACAAGTGGTGAATGAAACCCTCGCAGTACACTTGCCATGTCCTTCCCAGACTCCTGAACACAAAAGCAGCAAAGAAGATTGCTAATGAATACCCTCAGTTCATTTCACCCTGATTTGTCCTTTGTCTAGGCAAGGACCTCTCTAGATCCTTGCCCACCCTCTCCCCAACTTTTCTTCCATCACATCCTTTTAAGACTCCATTAGAGACATCAGAAAGGTGGTGGAAGCCTCATCCCTGGAGGTCTTTAAGGCCAGACTGGATAGGGCTCTGAGCAACCTGATGTAGTGTGAGGTGTCCCTGCCCATGGCATGGAGGTTGGAGCTAGATGATCCTCAAGGTCCCTTCCAACCCTGACAATTCTATGATTTTATGATTCAAATGGACTCCAGGAAGTGGCTGAGAGAAGATGCTAGTTCTTGAATCTTTAAAGTGGGCTGGCCAAGATGGACAGAATTTGTTTTACTTAGGAATTACTTCCACAGGAGTACATGATGCTAGGAGATACAACATCTCCAAAGTCTGGGCTCCGTATTTGGTCTGTACATGACAGTATAGATTCTGTGGAGGTCCAGAGCTCATGTCCTAGTCTGATTTGACGAAGCCAGAAGTACTATGTGTGCACAAGTCATACTGAGATTACTTTTAATTTTTATTTTTTAATGTGTGGATGGTTAGACAGAATTGTCATGTGCAAAATGAGGCATTATATAGTTTCAGGTCCAGAAGAAGTTATTTCTGAATTTTCTGGGGAAAAACTTATGTTTTAAAATTTCCATGGTTTCCTCTTTACCTGAAGGAAACCCTATGAGACTACCTTGATTTAGAGGGGATCTTTCCCATAAAACTGGTTCATGCATATGTGCACATGCATTGATTGTTAATTGGTTTTGGTTTGTCATCATCTTTTGTCTTGACAAACACTGTGTTTTGTGTACTTTTATTATCTTTGTTTATCGTCCTTTTGCCTCGCTATATGTCAGAGGAGTAATAGGGGAAAGATACTAACGCACTAGAACATTAAAGCTAACCTACCTAGAGGGTACTTAGTATCAGGCAATGCTGTCTCTGCAGAATAAGGACATTCAAAAAAAACCCATGTCTGGATCAAGACATAAATTGCAACCTTTTGAGTGTTACACTGCCTAACTGACAGCAGTGTGCTCTTGTGGCCAAGAAGGCCAATGATATCCTGGGGTGCATTAAGAAGAGTGTGTCCAGCAGATCCAGGGAGGTTCTCTTACCCGTCTACTCTGCCTTGGTGAGGCGTCACCTTTAATATTGCATCCAGTTCTGAGCTTCCCGGTTCAGAAGAGACAGGGCTCTACTCAAAAGAGTAGAGTGGAGGGCAATGAAAATGATTAAGGGGTTGGTGCACTGCCTTATGAGGAGAGGCTGAGGCACCTCAGGCTTTTTGGTCTGGTGAAGAGAAGACTGAGAGAGGATCTAATAAACATTTATAAGTAGATGAGGTCTGGGTGCCAGGAAAGAAGGGACAGGCTCTGCTCACTTGTGCCCTGTGATAGGACAAGGGGCAATCGATGTAAGCTACAGCACAGGAAGTTCCACTTCAACATGAAGAACAACTTCTTTATTGTAAGGATGACAGAGCACTGAAAGAGGCTCCCCAGAGAGATTGTGGAGTCTTCTTCTCTGGAGGCTTTCAGGACCTGTCTGGATACATTCCTGTGTGACCTGCACTAGATTCTGTGGTCGCGCTCTGACAGCGGGGTTGGACTCAGTGATCTCAGGAGGTCTCTTCCAACGCTTAACATCCTGTGAACCTGCACTACACCATCTTCTTGGTAGTAAGCATGCATTTATACCAGTTTGATGCCTGTAGTTTTATAAACAGTGCAGATAAATAGTTCCTTTTGGGTTGTTCACTAAAGCTCTCTTACCTCTCTTAAGAGAGATAAGATCCCTTGTGTTGAAGGCCTAAAAAACAACAGTTTCTATCAAGTCTTTTGTTGCTCAAAGATTAAAATCTGTGGTTTCCATTGGTATGATCAAAGGAAGTTTAGCCTGGGGGAAAGGAGGTTGGCTGGGTAGCTGGGGTAGTTTCATTGTAGGGGTTTCTTGGAGGGATGGAGAGTGTTTGGGGATGGTGTTCTTTGTTTGGAGTTATTTGCAGAATGGTAGCAAAACAATGCTACACCAAATCCACAAACTGTCTCAAAGGGAGAGCCTTCATCCATGTGCTCAGTATAAACTAGGACATTTCTGAAGCTACAGTGCTTTCACTTGCTTGCTTGCCACAGGTGGGATTTGTTCTGTGATTCAATCTAAAGCCCTTTGATGATGATTTTTTGGTGGGGTTTTTTCTTCATTAGGTTTAATTCTCAGTTTGCTATCAGATATCACTAGTAGAGATGTGAAACATGGATAAACTTTCTAAAGCCAAGTGCTATGGAAAAGCAGAGCACAGAATCTGGATTCCCCTATCGTTCTCAGAACTGAGCCTTCCAGGTCAGGGTAGTTTGTGTTTTCACTGCCATCTGTTATACCTGGGGATGCCAACATGATACTTTTCATGACCAGTAACCCTACACAGTTTGCTGTAAAGAAAATACAATGCGAGTTCCAGTTTTGGTCACCAACAACTTCTGATCTTACGTGAATTTGTATGTGCTTTCAGAAGGCCAGTTCTAAGAACAAATTCAGTGACAGGAGAATGCGTAACACATGTAAGAAATTATCCAAGATTTTGGCTTTGAAATCTGTGTTTGGGAACTGACCAGTTACACAAGTTCTGAGCCAGCAATACACAGGTGGCTTTTATTTGAAGGGTGTCTAAAGTGCTCCTAATGACCTCAGCATGGTAAAGGACTTCTTCTATAGATTGTTTTCTGCATTTAGCAACTTCTATTGATTTTTTTTTTTTCACAATGTATTTAGAGCAGATTCCAGTTAGCATATAAGTAGCATCATGTCAGTCCTAGTTCTTTCATTCTGACATCTCTTTTGGCTCCCACCGCAGTTTGGCCCGGTTTTCCGAAATGTTCATCCTGAGTCCAAATGTAACTTTGTGGGTGGTACATAAGTCAAGCCCTAGCTGAGTATTTCTGGACAGCAGTAGCATTTCATGATTCTTTTGAAATGAAAAGAAGAAACTTAACTGAAGAAATAAGGAAAAAAAAAAAGGCAGCTAGATCTAGCTGGGCACAGGCTTGCCTTTTCTACTCATCACCCTTTCTGGGTTTCCGTTTGGAAAAATAGAAGTTTACGTGGCAGAAGCACTTGTCAGGGTTTAGACTCATCCAGAACAGTAAGCAGTAGCATAACCTGCTTTGTCATACTCTAATGGCCGCTGAGACCTGCTGGGTTGCAGACAAGGAAGATCACAGAATCACAGAATGTTAGAGGTTGGAAGGGATCTCCAGAGGTCATTGAGTCCAGCCCCCCTGCCACCACACAGGAATGCATCCAGGTGGGCTTTGAAAGTCTCCAGGGAAGGAGACTCCACAACCTCTCTGGGCAGCCTGTTCCAGTACTCCATCACCCTCACTGTAAATAAATTTCTCCTCATGTTGAGGCGAAATCTTCTGTGTTCAACTTTGTACCCATTGCACCTTGTCTTATTGCTACAGACCACCAAGAAGATGGAGAGATGGGGGGTTGCAACTCTATGTTTGTTACAACAGTGAGCTAGGCAGAATTATCTGGTTGGCTGAATAAGACTAGGTTGGCACTAGAAAAACCAAACACCCCCCTCAGATTCTCTTTGCGTCTGTGTTTGATGTACCAACTGCCATATTTTATCTTTACACACGGCAAGCTCTAAACAGCACATGAAGGTAAAAAGGCAACTTTATTACATAAAAGCAAGCAAAATAGTCCAGAAGTTTGTAACCTGCATGAAATAAACACACATACTAAGTACAGGAGGTTTCACGGAGCATAAACCAAAATGAACTTTGTACCTTACTTCGCTCTCCCCAGTGTAGTTGCTGAGCTGCTAGCTGAAAAGTTATTCTTCATCTTTCTCTTGCAGTAAACCCTGTGCTCATATATTATTAATTCTGTTTTGCTACTAATGCAGGACATAGCTTCTTTTCCTGAGTGTCTCAGGTTGCTTTTGAGTGTCTCTGTGCCAACTCCACTGCTGTGGTTGCAGTTCTGAGCATTGTTTTTCAAGCACTGATAAATTTTTAGGCAATGGCAACATCAACAGAAAGAAAAAAGGTGTTTGAAATGAGTCTTGACACCCAACTTCTGAGCCCAAGAGGTGGTTTGATGTGAAAAACCACAAAACAAATCACTCTGCTTCTCTGGGCCTCCCTCACTTAGTCACATAGCTTCAGGAGATCATAGGCTAGTAAGCTGCCCTTCCTCACTTGCTGATGAAATGTTAGCTTCAACCCTTGCAACACAGCCTCCTCTATCATCCTTATACTGTTGTGTCACAGTTGAAGGCCCCAGGGATGAAGGTCCTTAGGGTGATTCCAAAAAAGATGCTGGACTCAGCAATGGGGAGCGTTCTTTTGAAGTAAGCTGGCCTAAGCAATGCCTTTTTTTCACCTTTTGTTATCATCTTCCTGAAATCCAGTCAATGTGGGGTGCTATGCAGGAGAGTATAAGGGAGAAAAGGAAGAATATTTGTCTGAATGTTTTTGAGCACTTTGTGGACAACATAAAGTGAGAGAGCACCGGTCTAAAGTATTGCACAAGATCACACGGAATTATTGGGTCTGGAAGAGACCTCTGAGATCATCAAGTCCAGCCTATGACCTAAACACTGCCACATTGACTACATTTGTAGCTATCTTGCAGGTAATACAGTTAGTGCTAAAGAATGGGCTTGGTATATCATGTTAAAAGGAGGTTGCAAACAGTTAACTCATATCAACTTAGTCATTTGGGCTATTCGTAGCAAATATGTACCACAGCTCAAAAATCCAGTAGGAATGCTTGTCTTCAGGGGCTTGTGGTTGGACTAATCACTTGACTTTGATGCCCAATGTGAACTCAGTTGATACCCTGTTTCTTGGTGTCAGAGTACAACTGGCTTTATGGAAGAAATAGGGAAGAGGTCAGACTCATCCACAAGGAGGTGAGGCACTGGTGAGGCCTCACCTCAAGCATTGTGTGCAGGTCTGGGCCCCTCACTTCAAGAAAGATATCGAGGTGCTGGAGTGGGTCCAACGGAGAGTGACGAGACTGGGGAAGGGACTGGAGGGAAAGACTGATCAGGAGAGCCTGAGGGAGTTGGGGTTGTTTAGCCTGGATAAGAAAGGACACTCAAGGGGGACCTTATCACACTCCACAACTACTTGAAAGGAAGGTGTAGTAAGGTGGGGGTCAGGCTTTTCTCTCAGGCAACTTTGTGACAAGACAAGAGGGCATGGCCTGAAACTGCACCAGAGGAAGTTTAGGTTGGATGTTAGGAAGCATTTCCTGATGGAAAGGGTAATTAGATGCTGGAATGAACTGCCCAGGAAGGTGGTGGAGTTGGCATCCCGGGAGGTGTTTAAGGAAATATTTCATGTGGCACTTAGTGACATGGTCTGGTGGATGTGGTGGTGTTAGTTCATACGTTGGACTTGATGATCTCAGAGATATAGTCAAGCCTCAGTAATTTTGTGATTCTACAGTTGGGGCTTCCAGTGTTGCTGGTCCACCTGGAAGTTCTGGGATATGTCCATGAGCAGTCAGGGATAGTAAAATGTATCCTCCACATTCAAACCAGGAAATCCAAGTTGATGTCTGAGGTAGAGATGATAACTATTCTCTGTTGGAAATGAAGGAAGTTACAAGAGCAAAGTCCATGGCTGACTCATCCTTCCCAAAAAACTGCTATTCCAGGATTCCAGGATTTATTCATCAGGGAAATAGTAACATGCTGGCTGCTTGTAGTGCCCTTTTTTTTTTGTTGTTGGGTTTTTTTGTTTGTTTGTTTGTTTTGCTTTGTTTTGTTTTTGTTTAGAGGCTGATCCATTTACTCTCCCTAGCACAAAATTTCATTTAAATGCCTTTACTGTATTGACTCTTACAGACAGGCCTTGGTATCATGGTTACATACCCAAGATAATCTTGATTATGTGGTCTACCATGAAACACCCACTGCGTTTTGCAAACCTCAACTAGTTCTGGTTTAGGATTTCACACACAGTAATCTTCTGTAGTACAGCAGTGGACTCCTGCACTGCTGTTTCTTCTATGCAATTTGGTTGCTTTTTCTTTTTTTTCCTCCTTCTCTCCACCCATAAACCCTAAGATGAGCTCTACCTGTAATTACTGGGAAATGTAAAGGTGCTTGAAGTCTATGCTACTCATTTTAAGACTAAAACTTGCCCAGGTGATGCAGCATGTATAGCTGATACAACACCATTTATTGATGCCAGGCCTATGCCATATTTTGGTGAAGCAGAGGGAGCTTGATTACAATAAAGGATTTCACCCTTAATTTTTAATTTCCTTTTGGTTTGTGTCACAACCTTGACATTGCTTAAACTGATTGAATGTAATTCCCTGGAGTTCGAGCAACTAACCGAACTGGACAACCATGCAGCAGGGACTGATGATAGCTGGCAAGGAATTTGCCACAGCACTTTCCTTCCTCACACTTCTCCCTTCTACTGTGTCAGGGAGCACTGACATGTGCTTAGGGGATGATTTTGGTATCACCCCAGGGGCTTTGGGTAGGAGTGGGTTAGCAGGGGAAGACAACATGCAGGGGAAGGCTGGAGAGGGACAGTTTTGTGGTATAAAGGGACTCTAGCTTACAAGAATGACAGCTGTCTATTTATTTATTTAAGGTTTTTTTATATTTCTCACTGGCAAAAATGCTCACCTCATCGATATCAGCAGATGGATGTGTAAAAGGTAGAGTACACAGGCATGCAGTAAACAGAATTGGAGCATGAGCATTTACTTCTCTTGTCTCTTGGCCATGGGAATGCTGCTGTAAACCATGAAATCTCTGACAACCTTGACTCTTGCGGTCAAGGCCAAGTGAGCACTAAATAGCCTTCTAAGACTCTTCAGCATGTGAAGCTGCTTCTCTTGCTGTAAGTAGTCCTGAAAAGTGAGAACAGGAGCAACAGGAGCGGAGAGCTGTTTTACACTTTCACTGGGTACATGTCCTGTCATTGCTCATCACTTCATGCTAACAGTATGAACCTCTGCATTGGTTAGCTCCTTGGTGGGTTTGGGGCTTTATGTTTCTTTGGTTTTGTTTCTTAAGACACTGTATTATGGTATAGCTGCTGCCATAGCAAATGCTATCTTACCTGATTAACATGTTATTCCTGTCCAGCTCTTTGCCCTTGTGAGCAATCGAAGCAGCTTGGCATGTTAGATATATACAATGTTCACAGGATCACAGGATGTTAGGTGTTGGAAGGGACCTCTGGAGATCTTCAAGTCCACTGCCAGAGCAGGACCATAGAACCTAGTGCAAGTCACACAGGAATGTATCCAGACAGGTCTTGAAAGTCTCCAGAGAGGGAGACTCCTCAATCTCCCTGGGGAGCCTGTTCCAGTGCTCTGTCACCCTTACAGTAAAGAAGTTCTTCCCCATGTTGAGGTGGAACTTCCTCTTACGTAGTTTACATCCAGTGCCCTGTGATAGGACAAGAGCAAAAATGAGCAGAGCCTGTCCCTTCCTTCTTGACACCCAACCCACATCTATTTAGATTCATTTATTAGATCCCTTCTCAGTCTTCTGTCCAAACTAAACAGGCCCAGGGCTCTCAACCTTTCCTCATAATGCAGTGCTTCCAGTCCTTTCATCATGGTTGTAGCCTTCCATTGGACTCTCTCCAGCAGATTTCTGTCTCTCCTGGACTGGGGAACCCAGAACAGGATGCAGTATTCAGGTGGGTCCTCACTAGGGGAGAGCAGTGGAGTAAGAGAACCTCTTTTGATCTGCTGGACATGCTTTTCCTTAATGCACCCCAGGATCCTATTGGCCTTCTTGGCCACAAGGGCACATTGGTGTCCCATGGAGAACTTTTCTACCAGGACTCCCAGGTCTTCTTCATGAGGCTGGTCTCTAGCAGATCAGCTCCTAACCTGTACTGATGCAGTTTATTATCGCTTCCCAGGTGCAGGACTCTGCACTTACCTGTGTCGAACCACGTTAGGTTCCTTTTTGCGCAGCTCTCCAGTCTGTCCAAGTCTTGCTAAATGACTGCACAACCTCCAGGTGTGTCAGCCAAGCCTCCTGGTTTCGTATTGTCAGCAAACTTGCTGAGCACTCTGTCTGTCCCATCATCAATGTCATTGGTAAAGATGTTGAACAGGACTGGAACCAACACTGATCCCTGTTCACTTTTCCTTCTGGCAGAAGGGATAATTCCTTAAGGAAAAATCTTTCCATAGGAAATAAATTTACGTCCTGATTCGTCAAGTCCTAGGAAAAATAATGATGGGAGGGGGAAGGCAGTTTAGTTTTGGTGTCTAGATTGCTGTGGTTATTTTATACACTGCTCCTTGATTCAGGCCACCAGGTCGCCAACTGAGTGCAAGCTTTGTACCTGTTTGTCCTTCTCCCACAGGGCATACAAAACCATTGAGGAAGATGACTTGAAGTTTCCCCTTATATATGGAGAAGGCAAGAAGGTGAGCGTGTTTACTTCCCTCAGAGCAAAGGAAGAGTGAGTTCTGTGCTGTTTACCACTTGGTTTAACCTGTGGCACTCCAGTGTTTTCCACTTGGTATCTCTTTATTGTATTGTTTTGGCAGTTTTAAAGAACATTTTGGTTCTGTCATAAACCAGTCTCGTGATTTATGATGCCAACAGGGAAAACGTAATTTTAAAAAAGCATTTTTAGTGTATTGTCAAATTTAGTCATTTGCTGTTCAGTTTGCTTTTGTTTGTTTTTTTCATTGTAAGTAGACTACAATGAGACCCTCTTAAATAATTGATTTTAAATGTTCCACGTTTCATTGTAAAATATAACTAAGCTGGATGAAGATAGGAAAATATCTCATGTTTGAAAACAAAGCAGGAGGATATTTAATAGTGCTCTAAGGTGCAGAATTCTAACTTAGGAAGAGGAAGGATCAGGCCAGGATTTGGAAAGTATAACACCCCTTAACTGTATCTTCTTCAGCTAGTGTACCTGAACTCACTATTGAATTTTTCTGATCTGTGAATGCCAATAGCTTCTCTTGAAAGGGAGAAACTAACCATTCTGTTTGGGTGTACTTTTGTTTCCAGCTCTGTAATTAAGAACAATGAGATCATTAGTGCTGATCCCAGCAAGCTTAGCGGTATGCAGCAATAGGATCAATATAAGGACGCGGCGGTGTCAGTTTGCCAATATCGGTATGCTCGCTGTGTCACTAAATAGTGCTTCCCTGCTGCATTAAGTTCTTACCTCAATGCAAAAAAAATATGCTCTCTTCAAAATTAGTCCAGATTTTGAAGGTTCAGACCTGCAGCTTATCTCTGAACGTGGTTAGGTTTGTAGGTTTGTAATTATTTACAAAATGTTTCATGCACACCTTTTAAAATTTACTTTCTCGTTGCCTTATACAACCAGTGTTTACTGAGGCAAAATAATCTCAGGTCAGTTGCTTGCTGCTACTGATGCTGAGAGCCCTCTTATTCAGAAACTGCTGTGGCTAAACTAGACTTTTGGGGAAGCATTACACAGACAGCAAAGAGCAAGGTTCCCCATAGGGCTATCTTGCCTGGTCAATTGTGAAGGTTTGGGAGTTCCCCACCCCCACACACTTTGTAAAATGACCCAGACTAGCACTCAGTCGGTTGGAAGTTAAATGATGAAGCTCTATTTACAGCTTTGCACAATGTACAGCAGATATTTACACTATATACACAATATTTACAGAAATATACAAGTAAAAGGTAATACAGCAACACAACTCCCCTCCCAGAAATCAGAGACCCCAGGAGGGGCTCCCAACCACCCTTCCACCTTCTCCCCACCCCTGTACCTTACCCCAACATTTGCCTTACGTGCAAGGTAAATTAGGAGGATCGACCAAGGGGGTTAGAAGAAAAGTGGTTAGTGAGGATTAATCAGCAGAGGAGCCAGAGCCCAGAAGCTGCTAGATCCCACCAGCAGCTCCTGCTCAAGCAAGCGACAGAGAGAGACTGACTTATCAATTGTTTTGGTTAGTGTTCCCAAACAATTCTCCAGCAAGCCTATGAGTGAAGTAGACATCATGATGTTTTCCTTTCACAGCCTATAGTGCAACTTTGTCTATTAAAATATTCCAATTAGCCTCAAACCATCACATCAATCTTTAGAGAAGTGTTACTGAAACTCTTGGGAGACAGCTTTATTTTGCAGAGAAAGGTGCTTGGGGAAGAACTGGTAGACTTGAGGTAACAGCAGACCTGCCCTGCATTGGCTCTCCACTGAGGAGAACACTGTGGTCCGTGCCACTGTCACCTGCCTCATCAACAATTTAGGGTGGCCTTTAGCATTTTGCCTTGGCAGAAGGGAATATACAGCAATATGTCAATAGGGAAAGGCTGTAGACTACTAGGTGAGTAGTTAGGCTCCCCACAATTTTTGCAAAAGCTGCTTATTAACAGTGTAATTTGCTGAGGGAATGGTTTTGTAGACTGGCATGGGACAGTGAAGTGACTGGTAGGTTTCTGTAGTCCTCATACCTCACAGATGGTCACAGTCTAGTCACCCTCTAGAATGTGGGTGAATACAAAGCTTTGAATAACAAGGGAAATGGCAATTATCTGAGTGTGAAAAGCTTCAAAGCTGATTAGCTGTGTTAAATCTAGAGTTTGTGAGAGAGAAAAAAAAAATTGTCCCTAACCGTAGCAGTTAGGGAGTAGGAACTTTGTCACTTTCCCTGTTGGCACAGTGCAGTATAACAAGATTTTATTTCATTGCTTTTCTTTATTTCCAGGCTCGGGTTATGGCAACAATTGGAGTGACCCGGGGACTGGGAGACCATGACCTGAAAGTGCATGACTCGAATATATACATCAAACCTTTCCTGTCCTCATCTCCTGAGGTAAAACAGTCAAGGTTCAACTGTTGGAGTTGTGGGAGAGAAACAATTATACTTCATGTGCTTGTTTGTTCTTCTGATTATGGTCCAGACCGGGTAATGTGCTCCCCTTCACAAAGGTGCAGCGGGTTAGTAGATACACATAATAGGAACTCTGTGAGTTCCTGAGCTGTGTGTCCTGTCTCTGGTTGCTCCACGTTCCTTGCACAGTATTGGTGCCTTCTCTCTCACTAGTCTGTGGTTATCCCTGAGGCTTACCATTCAGTGTGACAGACACCCATGTTTCCCCACCTTCAGGTACTCCAGCTTCCTTTCAGGCCTAGATCATGCTGCATTCACAGAAGCTGATGTCAGTTGTATTGTCTAGAACACAGACACTGGATGTCTTCTGCAATAGCATAATGTCCTGCATTACAGAGAGACTACCAGATCAACTCTTAAGCAGGAGGATGCTGAGTGGAAGAGTGGTTTTCATAGAATCATAGAATTGTCAGGGCTGGAAGGGACCTCAGGGATCATCTAGCTCCACCTCCTCTGCCATGGGCAGGGACACCTCACTCTAGATCAGGTTGCTCAGAGACACATCCAGCCTGGCCTTAAAATTTCCAGGGATGGGGCCTCCACCACGTCCCTGGGCAACCTGTTCCAGTGTCTCACCACCCTTAAGGTGAAGAACTTCTTCCTAACATCCAGTCTAAATCTACTCACTTCTGGCTTGGATCCATTCCCCCTAGTCCTATCACTACCCGACACCCTAAAAAGTCCCTCACCTGCTTTCCTTTAGGCCCCCTTCAGATACTGGAAGGTCATAATAAGGTCTGCTCGGAGCCTTCTCTTTTCCAAACTGAACAGCTCCAACTCTCTCCATCTTCATAGCAGAACTTCTCCAACCCTCTGATGATCATCCTCATGACCCTTCTCTGCACACCTCAATCTGCCTGTCCCCTCACCTCCAGTTCTTAGTTCTTTACGATTGTTTTGTGCAAATACCAGTTAATGGCAGGAATGGCAGAGCGCATTCCCAAATGATGGCATAATGAGGGGATTATGCAGTATTTGTGTTATATATGGGTAGTTTAAAATGCTTCCATCGTCATGACTTGCCACAAACAATTCCAGTTTTTGACCACCAGAGACCTTGCAGTGGAGGACATCAAGCCTTCCAAAGGGATTGGAATGTATTTGTTAGCAAGAAGCATGCAAAACTTGCTGCATTTTCCTCTTTAACTGCATTCCTGTTCCTACATCAAGGAATGGGTTACAATGTGTTTTTCATAAAATGTTAAACAAGGGCAAAGCATCTGATGACAAAACAAAAAGAGGAAGCTTTACTTCTATGGCGCAAATTCTGAGAACCAACTGGCCTGCTGGAGTTTTAACCGTACCCATTATTTGACCTTGGACTTATTGCTTATTAGAGCAGTGTGAGAGAATAAAAACAGAAGTACAATTTTGATAGGAAGGAACCGATTTATTGAATTAACCTTGCTTAGGACATCTTTAAGGCATTAAAAAATCTTTTTTTTTTTTTTTAAGTGCTGTGCAATTGTGACCATGAAGAAAACTGGGAGATGTACACACAGACCCTTCTTCATATTTCTTCCCTGTCAATTGAGTACCTTCCTTCTCCTGACTTTGAATGTGTTATATTCCTCACCTGAGACCTGCTGCTGTTCTTCTCAGTTGGGCAGGCAGCAGCTCTACCCGCATAACTGTGATGAACTTTCATGGTGCCAGCAAAATGATAAAATTCTGCCTATTTATTTCTCTTTCTGGCATGCCGAGGCTCAGTATTTCTGGGGTATGTAATGGCTGCAGTGCAGTATCTTAGCAGTATCATCTCTGCCAATTGCTGCTGCAGTATTTGTCTGTATGTATAAACCAAAGCGTCTCATGAGCTTTTCTGCTCTGTGTGGAGTGTGTCTGTACATGTTCAAATTCTGGAATATGACATCCAGTTTATATGCTATCCACGTTTCAGGATCTTTTAACTGCTTTGCAAAAGAGAAGCAAAATTGGCTCTATTTCCATGTTCCCTTCACAGCTGAATTCAACAGAAATGTATGAGGGCAGGAGCAGGAAAGAGAGTATCAGCCACTTCGATTAAGAGATACTGGCAAAAAAAGCCCTGTCATTTTTTTTAGGTAGAAACATACTCCAACTTGCTTTCCATTACACCTTCTCTTACTCTTTCTTGTTTCCCCAATGCTTTATCTTCTCCTGCTTTTCCTTGACTTGTTCTGTCCATATGTGGATGGTGCATCTTGCAGAGAAACCATCATTAAGGAACAATGTCTTTAGGCTGCCATCTGCGAAGCTTGGCACTTGGGAGTAAAGGCAGCGGCATCAAGAAGCAGTCATATTTGGCCCTTGTGCAGCATTGGATTTCAAACTGTTTACCTAGAGGTAGGGAAGCACCGTGTCTGGTTTCCAGACCTGGAAAAACAGAGGCACAGGAAATTAAGGCACACAGTGAGTCGTGACAGGAAGAGGATCCAAGTCTTCTGACTTCTGTTTCTGTACTGTAGTTGTAGCATCCTTTCCCAAATTGGGGGCAATGTGAGGAGTTCTCGGGATATTTTGCTTCCAACATGACAAAGCTCTGATGTGCCATGTCCACCAAAGTTTAACTGGAGGGAAGAGAGTAGATCCAGAAATAGGCATATAACAGTAATTTCAGGGTGTTGTGAAGTGATACTTTGATAAAGTGCCAGGCTATGGGAGGAGAAGTCATGTAGCCAAGACTGACAAATGTAATCAGGATTCAGTGGCTCAGCTGTTAGGAGACCAGATTTGAAGGACTTCTGCAGGTTGCTGAGCTCTGGAGAATTGAGCCTTTTATAATGAACTGGAGTAGTACAAAGCAGGCAAGCCATTGCCGAGACTGTCTGGCACTGAATTAAATATTTATTTTTCATAATGGAACAGTTCATTTGAAAGCTTTCCGCAGGAAATTCTGCTTTTGAAAGCTCAGCATGAGCCACCTTGTTGCAGCTGAAAAGCAGAATTTTGTCCTGAAATTCTTCAAACAAATGTAATCAGCTGTTTGGTGGGAGAGCTCTGATGGTAGTGTTTGGACCTGAAGCCCAATCACCACAGCAAATGCTAAGGCAGTGAAGGAGAATTTTCTTCCTTCATTACATTAGTAAAATATTCCTGACAACTCCACAAGTATGTCAAGGGAGACCATTTCAGATTCACATCTGCCTTCTGGAGAAATCTTAGGAATTAACAGCGTTGAAAGGAACAAGCAAGGCAAATACTCCCAAGAAGTACAGTATGATCAAAGGGAGCCAAGGTGGTTTCAAGAAGCAGACATCACACTTTAGTGGCTTGAAGTCCTTCAGGGTTAAGTCTACCAGAGAATTAATAAAAAGAAAAAAAAAAAAAAGGCAAACAGTAGATGGTCTTGCATGAGCACTTTGATTCCTCCGAAAACGTTTGAGAATCTGTTCTGCCTTACAGGTTATTAATATAAAAGATATGAAGCCACAGACTAAGTGGAAAGTTGGCACAGTCTACTGGAAATTGGCTAAAGGGCAAGAAACAAAGGGTGGCAGTAAAAAGCTAAAAGGAGATTAATTGGTGAGTGCTGCAGGGAGCAGTGTTGAGACCCGCTTTTTATTATTTACATATAAATTACTTGGAGGGTGGTATTGAAAGATCTCCTCGTTTGTTCGCCAGCGAAGCTGCACTGGCTAACGCTCTGCATTAAAAGGGACGATACAATTAAGAAAGGTCTTAATTTATTGAAGTAGCTGAATTGATCAATAACACAGGCGAGTGGATGCAGTCTGTTGTTTGACTGCGATTCCCCTGGGGGCTGGCTGCTGAGGAGCACCTCAGGTGGCTGCAGGCTCGTATGTCGCTCTGTTGCAAAACGGTTTTTGAGCTGCTGGGACTCGCCTTGGCTGCCTCCTAAAAACAAGCCTGGCAAACAAGCCCGTAGTGCCTTCACAGAGCTGCCATGGTGCTTTTTGGAAGCCAGACACAAGTCTGGCTAAATGCGTTTGAAATGTAAATCTAAACCCAGCCCACCAGTTTGTTTGTCTCTTGCCACAGTATTTTTCTGGCTGCTCTTGCCTTCATGTAGTTGAGGAGTATGAGAAAGATATGCATTGGAGAAAGGCAGGCTTGAGATGACAAGCTGCATAAGGCGCGTTCAGACAGCTGACTGTGGGCTCCAGTGGTGTGTGTCTTCTGTTACCTATCAGCAGAGATCTGTAAGTACCAGTCAGGATAAAATGCAGTGTAACCCAGTGCATATTGTCATGGATGTCTGTGCTGCTGAGGTTCTGGTGCCTCCTCCTTTAAAGCCAATTTTTAACATTTTCTGGTTACTAAAGTCAGTTATAGCTAGTTGACAGGTCAGCTGCTCTACAAGACAGACATCAATGGGTGGTGTAGGAAGTAGGGTGACCAAATGAGTCTCTTTTTGGTGCTACTCTCATGCTCTAGAGAAATGTTAGAATGAGAAAGACACTCTGGGTTGTTTCACACAACACAGAAAGCGCTGGTATGTGGGAAGGAGTTGCTGACAAGGCTCTTGAAGCAGCACAGGAGGCAGAGGATAGAGCCCAGGTAGCCCAAGGCATTTGGGGCAGAGGCCATGAGTTCTGTAAATCACTATCACGACTGAAGCCTGACTGCAGAAGCAACAAGTCTTGAAGGAAAAGATGAAAGATTCAGGGTGGAATTGCTAGGAAATTTGGCAAGGATGCAACATTGGTAAAACATTTGACACTATCTCCCATAGCATCCACCTGGAGAAACTGACTGCTCATGGCATGGATTGGTGGACACTTTACTGAGTAAAAATAAACTGTTTAGATTGCTAGGCCCAAAGAATGGTGGCGAAAGGAGTTAAATCCAGTTGGCACCCAATCACAAGCAGTGTTCCTTAGGCCTCAGTTTTGTGGCCATTCTTATTTAATACCTTAATAACTGACAGTTATCTGGATGAGCAGGTTGAGTGTTCCCTCAGAAAGCTCACAGACAATACTAAATTCAGTGAGAGTGTTGGTCTGCTGGAAGGTTCTGCAGAGGGATCTGGATAAATGGGATTGATGGGCTGAGATCAGTTGTATGAGGTTTATCAGGGCTGAGTGCCAGGTCCTCCACTTCGATCACAACAACCTGAAACAACACTACAAGCTTAGGGGAGAGGGGCTGTAAAACTGCCTGGCTTTTCAGCAGGACTGAGGGTGCTGGTTGACAGCCATCTGAACGTGAGCTAGGAGTATGCTCAGGTGGCCAAGAAGGCAAACAGCATCCTGGCCCGTATCAGGAGTAGTGTGTCCAGCAGGAGTAGGGATGTGGTCAAGTCCCTGTACTCAGAACTGGTGAGACTGCACCTCAAATAACTGTGTTCATTTTTGGGTCCATCACTATAAGAAGGATGTTGAGTTGCTGAAGTGTGTCCAAAGAAGGGCAACAAAGCTGGTGAAGGGCCTGGAGAACAAGGGTTAGGAGGATTATCTGGGGGAATCTAGTGTTTAGTCTGGAGAAGAGAAGGCTGAGGAGAGACCTTATTGCTCTCTACAAGTACCTGAGAGGAGGTTCTAAGAAGTGATAGAACAAGAGGAAATGGAGTAAAATTGCATCGGGGGGGCTTAGATTGGATATTAGGAAACATTTCTTTACTGGAAATGGCCATGCATTGGAACAAGCTGTCCAGGGAAGTCGTAGAGTCACTATCCCTGGAGATGATAAAAAATGTCTAGGGGTGGCACCTGGGGACGTAGTTTAATGGCCATGATGGTGTTAGGTTGATGACTGGACTCAATGATCTTAAAGGTCTGTTGCAGCTGAAGCAATTCCACTGTCCTGTGACTAGTTAATGAAACCTGTGCCCTGCACTGACAGACTTCTGCAATAGCATTTTGCAGCGTGTGCAGCTCTGCACAAACTTTGAGCATTATTGTAAATATTTGCCTGTACACAAGAGATCTGACCAAAACGTGGTGTTTACTGATGGATGTATTGGCCAACTTACTTCCCACAGCCCAGTAATGTCTGGGTTGGAACTCCAGACTGTTAAAAGGCTGGCCTAAATTTTGGGGAAGGGGTCTGTGACAGCTACTGGTTTCTGTGCAGGGGACTTGAGCTGAGAGCTGTGCTGCATATAGGGATATTTCTGTAACAGTATTCACACTCAGACTGAACGAGGAGATATGCTTTAATGAAGAGTGTATCTTGCGTTGACTTTAATCCTCTCAAAAGTCCTTATTCAGCTGCTACCTTAGATAATGAGGTGAAGGTTACATTTTACAAATGACCTTCCTGTGCATCTTAGTGAAAGGCGAACAAGTAAGGATTAACAGTCAGGTCTAGGTGATATTACTAATTTTCTTTTTTTTCTTCTTCCAGCACTGGTTGCAGTCCCATAAAATCATAATTACATTAAAAGGTCCAGGCATTTTATGTGCGTTGCCTGCTCCATGGCTCCTAAGGGGAGAATGCATCAGGAGGGAGAATAAAACGGCTCATATTTTCTAGTTATGCCGAGTGCTTGTTCGGACAAACTGCCACTGCTGTTAGTGGAGCCCAAGGCTGGAGCAGAGTGCCTTACAAGGTGCACTGTTTCCAGACTTCAATGCACATGACCATTTACCCCTGACTGTCTTGCCAAGGCTGTCCCACTTCCTTTGAACTGTGGTTCTTGCTGTGGGAATTAAAGTGCTCAATGACTGCTCCGTAACAGTTCC
The DNA here is from genome assembly GCA_013396675.1 of Eubucco bourcierii. NCBI lineage: Eukaryota > Metazoa > Chordata > Aves > Piciformes > Ramphastidae > Eubucco > Eubucco bourcierii. The sequence continues at coordinate 659 of VWZE01014345.1, read as the reverse complement.
CCATCATGACCTGGAAATTGCAGGTGGTCTGTCAGCTGGAATATGGTGTGTGCCGGAAGGAGAGTTACACCCAACAAAAGGCTCAGTGTAAAACACTTGTCATGACTACCTGAAGGGTGGTTGTGGCCAGGAAGAGGTTACCTTCTTCTCTCAGGCAACCAGTGACAGAACAAGAGGACACAGTCTCAGGCTGTGCCAAGGCAAGTTTAGGCTGGAGGTGAGGAGGAAGTTCTTCACTGAGAGAGTAATTTGTCACTGGAATGGGCTGCCCAGGGAGGTGGTGGAGTCACCGTCCCTGGAGGCGTTCAAGGCACGTTTGGACATGGCACTTAGTGCCATGGTCTAGTCTTGAGGGCTGTGGTGATGGGTTGGACTTGATGATCTCTGAGGTCTCTTCCAACCCTTGCGATACTGTGATACTGTGATACTGTGACTTTTCCTATTATTCTGGCTCAGCTCAGTAGTCAGTACTATTGTCAGCTGGTACTCTGGCCCTTTCACTCCTGGCTTTCCCCAGTCTTTATGGGGAGGAGGACAGTGGAAGCTGTTTTACAGCCAGGATGTTACAGAGGTGCCAGCAGTAGTGGCCAACCTGACTGTGGCTGCAGACTCATAGGGTGAAGTGAAGTGGATGAGGTCCTCTATGAACAAATAGGAGA
>VWZE01014344.1:21488-32404 GCA_013396675.1 Eubucco bourcierii | reverse complement strand
TGTTCAGGCAGGTGTCAATCAGCACCCCCAGATCCCTTTCTGTTTGGCTGCTCTCCAGCCACTAATGCTGCTGGCTAGGGCTGTAGAGCAGCAGAAGAACCAAGCATGCAAAGGTTATCTTGCAGGGCAGTGGCAGAGCCACCAGCTTTGCCTTCCTGAGTCAGAGCCCTGTACCCACAAAGCTAACCTAGCTAGGAACAGAGCAGCCCAAAGCACATGCCTCTGCCCGTAGAGCAAACAAAAGGAGCTGAAAGACAATTCCACACCATCTCAGCAACTGCTGCTTGTGTGATGCATGCACAAAACCACATTTAACATTAAACTGCTTTAGCAGTTTGCTCCCTGCCTCAGAGTTCAGCTGCACAAAGTACTGCAAGGAGAAGTTGAGACCCTTTTGTCCCCCCACCAGTCTCTGCCCCAGGCCATGAGGATAGCTGTTACACACAGGAGCTCACCTTGGTTTTCTAATAGAGTTTTTGTTTCAAGCATCCTTAACTTCCCTAGCCCCAGGTCAGGCTGACATCAAAGTACAACTTTTCAGGAAGCTTCTTTGCTTTCAGGTTGCTGCTGGAGTACCTCCCCTATGAGGACAGGCTGAGAGAGCTGAGATTGCTCAGCATGGAGAAGAGAAGGCTCCAGGGAGACCTTAGAGCAGCCTTCCAGTACCTGAAGGAAGCTACAGGAGAACTGGGAAGAGACTTCTGACAAGGGCTGGGAGTGGTAGGATGAGAGGGAATGAGAGGGATAGGATGAGATGGAGCACCTCCCCTGTGAGGACAGGCTGAGAGAGCTGGGATTGCTCAGCCTGGAGAAGAGAAGGCTCCAGGGAGACCTTAGAGCAGCCTTCCAGTACCTGAAGGAAGCTACAGGAGAACTGGGAAGAGATTTTTGACAAGGGCTGGGAGTGGTAGGATGAGAGGAAATGGATTGAACCTTGAGGGAGCAGATTTAGGCTGGAGATGAGGAGGTGAGGAGACACTGGCACAGGTTGCACAGGGAGGCTGTGGGTGTCCCCTCCCTGCAGGTGTTCAAGGCCAGGCTGGAAGAGGTGTTGAGCAGCCTGGTCTGGTGGGAGGTGTCCCTGCCCATGGCAGAGGGGTTGAAGCTCGATGGTCTCGAAGGTCCCTTCCACCCCAACCCATTCCATGAATGTGTGAGTTTTAGCAGCAGCACTAAGTCCTCATGAAATTCCTCTTTTTCCTCAAATAATCCACTTAAATATAGATGGGGGGGGAGGAAACACCAACCCTTGTCTTAAATACAGGTAGAGAAAACAGCACCCTACCCTTGTCTTAAATACAGGTAGAAAACAACCCAACCCCTGTCTTAAATACAGGCAGAAAAAACCTCCTTTGTCTTAAACATAGATAGAAAACTTGTCTTAAAGATAGGTAAGGAAAAAACCCCACCCTTGTCTTAAATACAGGTAGAAAATCTTGTCTGAAGTATGGATTAAGCTTGTCTTAAACACAAGAAAGCCCTGTGTAGAATTGAGGTAGAAAAAAAAAAATACTGTCTTAAATACAGAAAGAATTTGTCCTATTTACAGAAGAAAACCACCAAAGCAAGTTGTGTCCAGGCTACAGGCACACAGCTCCTAACAGGGCTGGTGGCAGGACAGAGATGGTGTCAGATGCTTCCCTGTTACCACCAAAGCAAGTTGTGTCCAGGCTACAGGCACACAGCTCCTAACAGGGCTGGTGGCAGGACAGAGATGGTGTCAGATGTTTTCCTGTTACCACCAAAGCAAGTTGTGTCCAGGCTACAGGCACACAGTTCCTAACAGGGCTGGTGGCAGGACAGAGATGGTGTCAGATGCTTCCCTGTTACCACCAAAGCAAGTTGTGTCCAGGCTACAGGCACACAGCTCCTAACAGGGCTGGTGGCAGGACAGAGGTGGTGTCAGATGCTTCCCTGTTACCACCAAAGCAAGTTGTGTCCAGGCTACAGGCACACAGTTCCTAACAGGGCTGGTGGCAGGACAGAGGTGGTGTCAGATGCTGTTAACCCTGCAGGTGTGGCTTTGCTCCTGAGTGTCTGGAGTGTCTATAAATAGAAAGGTTGTTCCCCAGCATCAGCTGTTTGTCAATCTGTATTCACCTGATTTGTGCTGGGTGTTAGGGATCAGTCCTTACCCAGAGGATTTTCCCCTCTCAGGGCTTGGTGGTGCCAGCTCACTGCTGACTGCCCCACGGAGCCAGCACAATCCCTTTGCCAAGGGAAGCACACTTAGACTTTTGTCCTGACCTAGCACATGAGGTACAACTGTCAGGCCAAGGGATCAAAGTCTCCCTTTTATCAACACACACTTGGCAGAAATGTAAACTTCCCCATATATGGCTTCATAAACTTGTTGGAGCTTACTGAAAGCCCAGCTGAAGATGTCTCAAGGAGCAAAAACTGGCAGGCACTGCCAGCCTCAGGGGCTGAATGAGGCAGGTTTGCTCTTCTGTGCTGTGCCCTTGCACCTTCCATCCACTGCTTTGAGCTTTACAGGGAAGAGCTGTGTCAAAATTAGCAACACCTGGGTAGCAGTGGAGAGGGAAAAGCAGATGAAAGCATCAAAAGCTTTTTTCTTTTAGTATAAGCAGAGTTTGGTAGTGACAACTGCTTTGGTAATGCACTGCTCATTTACTCACAGAGATCAGCTGGGGCAAAGCCAAATCAGAAAGTTATGGAGCATCTAAGCCACCTGCCAGCTGCAGAGGGTGGGTGAGGAAGCAGAGGATAAGACAGGGAAGAAACACACAAATGATGAACAACAGCAAAGTAGGCACCCAGCAGTGCCAAGCACCTCAAGTGTGGATCAGTGGGAACTGAGCAGACTTTGGGATACTCCTGACACAGCTCTGCACTTGCTGCAGCTCTTTCAAGAGGTTTTCTAAAGGGAGGCTTGTTCAGAAAGTTTGATTTTGAGGTTTTGTTGTAACACAAAAGAAGTAACTCTGGGTTCTGGTAACAGGAGGTGTCAGTTCTTTCCTGATGTATTTCACCTGTTCCTTTCTCCCCTGTTTCTGCAGCCAGCCTTGGCCGTAGAGCAAAACCTGACCACTGGAGAGCAGCTGCTGGAGGATCTGGAAGCTCTTCAGTGACCACATGGAAAAGGGTGGCTGAAGTGAACCTCTGGCTGCTGTTCCATCTGGAAAGCACAACAGCCAGATTCAGGAGGTCAGATCCAAAAGCCATAAGGGGCTGTCAAGAGACTGAAGTTATGCTTGAGACTGAAGAGAAGAGGAGGGAGATTGCCAAGGGCTGTAACACATCAAAGCCAACAACGAGTTGAGAGTGTGTGTAGACTCCATACCTGCAGTGCAGTGACCTTGATTTGGCCAGAGGAATACCTGCAGCAGTCAAAGGCTATCAAGCATCTACACTCCAAGACAGATCAGCCAGCAGTGATCAGAACACTGGAAGTGAAAGGAAGCCTTAAGGAATTGTAAAGATGCAGCTGGTGACACCACAGTGGTGTGGCAAGGACAAGTTTGGGGTGATTGAAGCAGATTCATGCAAAAATACCTTTATCTATTTTTTTTTTCCCTCTCTGAGTAAAGGGATTTTTAAAACAAAGTCCTCAGCAAAGCAAATGGAAACACCTACCCCAAATCTGGCAGCAGCCAAGCTGATCCAGTGCTCTTCACCTCTTACTGCCCTGGAACTCTTCTATGGATGGTTCTGATGCAGTAGAGAAACCCAAAGTGCTCCTCCTCAGGAGTCAGAGCCACATCCCTTGACCAAAGAACATACCCAAGGCTCTTTCCTAAGGGGGTGGTGAAATTGCTTTACCTGACTAGCCACAGCCTTCAAAGAGGAGGAATTTGAGGTGTGGGTTTTGTTTGTAAGAGAGCCAAGACAACAGCTAGAGACAGAAAGAGGAAGGAAAGAGGGGAAGGACTAAGAAGGAAGTGCCAGGGCTTTGACACCTTTGTGCTGGAGCTGGCCCTGCAAAGCAGAACATGTCCCCTTCCCTTTCAGCAGCCTGCACCACCTAATCTGATTTTAGAAGAACCCCTCCAGATGAATCATCTCTGCCACATGTTCTGCAGGAGTGCTGTGTCAGAGGGCCCCTGCAAGGCCACCTTTGTGCCTCAGGTACCCCCTACCCAGCACAGAGTCACAGGATGTCAGGGGCTGGAAGGGACCTCCAAAGCTCAGCCAGTCCAACCCCCCTACCAGAGCAGGATCTCCTAGAGCAGATCACACAGGAACACATCCAGGTGGGGTTTGAGTATCTGCAGAGAGGGAGACTCCACAACCTCCCTGGGCAGCCTGTTCCAGTGCTTTGTTACCCTCACAGGGAAAAAAAATTCCTCCTCATGTTTAAATGAAACTTCCTATGCCTCCTCAGCTTCCACCCAGTGCCCCTTGTCCTGGCATTGGGCATCACTAGGCCAGGAGCCTGGCTCTAGCCTCCTGGCACTCACTTTTACATATTGATAACCATTGCTGAGGTCTTCTCTCAGTCTCTCCCTCTCCAAGCTCCCAGCCCCAGCTGCCTCAGGCTCTCCTCCTACCAGAGCTGTTCCCTTCAACATCTCTGTGGCTCTGTGCTGGACTCTCTCCAGCACTTCTATCATAGAATCATAGAATGGTAAGGTTGGAAGGGACCTCAAGGATCATCTAGTTCCAACTCCCTGCCATAGGCAGGGACACCTCCCACTAGTACAACTCACTCAAGGCCTCATCCAATCTGGCCTTGAACACATCCAGGGAGGGAGCATCCACAACCTCCCTGGGAAACCTGTTCCAGTGTCCCTCTTGAACTGAGGGTCCCAGAACTGGACACAGTACTCCAGATGTGGCCTCACCAGAGCAGAGCAGAGGGGCAGGAGAACCTCTCTCAACCTACTAACCACAACCCTTCTAACCCACGCCAGAATGGCATTGCCCCTCCTGCTCACCAGAGCATATTGGGGGCTCATGCTCAACCTCCCATCCCCAGATCCTTTTCCCCTTCACTGCCTTCCAGCAGCTCAGTCCCCACTTGTCACCTTTTTCTCCTTAGCTCAGGCCAGTGATGGATCTTTGAGCACCTGAACCAACACAAAGCTCACACCCCCAAGCTCTTTCTGAAGCAGACCAAAACCTGCTTCACACCAGCAGGCCTCACTGTGCACCCATCCAGCACCTTGCACATGGGGAGAGTGATTTCAGCTGAAGCTGGCACAAGCCCCTACATGCAAATTGGTCACTCATGTAATTAAAAAAAAAAACCAAAACCCAAATACCAAAATATCCCATTCAAATAATGATTTCCCTTCATTTCAGTGTCATCATTAAGAAAGGAACATGGCAAACTGATTTGAAAGGTTGATTGCAAAAGCAAACCTAAAGTGTTCAGTAAGGAGGGAAAAAAAAATAAAAAAAGTATTCCTCTGTGCCAAAATTTACATTTAAAGGAAAAAATTAAGTGTTTACACTGGCAAAGCTGCAGTTTTCCTTCTGAACTCTATAAAACTTCATCCCCCAAATGGATTGACTTCTACATTATCTGACATTTCCTCATTAGCTTCTTTCCTTTCTCTCTTTTCTTTGCAAAGCAAGGAGAGAGAAAAAAAAAAAAAAAAAAAAAAAAAAAAAAAAAAAAAAAGGGCTCTTGAGTCTAACCATGTCGGAAAGCTCTGAGATTTGACAGAGCTTACATTTCCAGCTCATTTTCTAATGAGTTTGTACATCAGGACTGATTAGTGTAATAAAGAATTCATGAAGCAAATAAATGTAACATGAAGACACCTTGAAGAGAGGAAAGAAAGAGGGAGTCAAACACGGCGAGCAAAGGTCTGGCCTTTGTAACCTGCATTTAATCGCTCTGACAAAGACACTTCATCAGGGAGACTTGGCAGCTGTTTGGACTTTGTGCTCAGGAACACACCAGGCTTTGAACTTCTCCTCCCCGGCATTACCCAGCAGAACCCATCATTAGCCTAATTTAGGCAGCTTCTTATCAAACCAAGCTTCTGCTAACCATCTCCCGAGCTGCTCCGTGCAGCTTGAGCGCTGCAGAAAGGCATCCGTGGTGAGCAGCTGGCATGGACACCTCCTGCACTGGGAAGGGAGGGATTCCTTGGCCCTTCCACTCACTCTGCCTGTAGATGGGAGGGATTCCTTGGCCTTTCCACTCACTCTGCCTGTAGATGGGAGGGATTCCTTGGGCCTTCCACTCACTCTGCCTTTAGATGGGAGGGATTCCTTGGGCCTTCCACTCACTCTGCCTGTAGATGGGAGGGATTCCTTGGGCCTTCCACTCCCTCTGCCTGTAGATGGGAGGGATTCCTTGGGCCTTCCACTCACACTGCCTGTAGATGGGAGGGATTCCTTGGGCCTTCCACTCACTCTGCCTGTAGATGGGAGGGATTCCTTGGGCCTTCCACTCACTCTGCCTGTAGATGGACAGGCAAAATGGTTCAAGGACAACGACCCTCTCACCACCTAAAGTCAGCTGTTAATTAGCGTCGCCTCTGTTAATGTAGATCTCAATTGAGCCTGCAGAGAAGTTCTGCAGGTTGCTCTGCTGCTTCCCCAAGTGCAACACTCACAGAATCACAGAGCAGGACCTCTAAGATCATCAACTTCATAGAATCATAGAATGGTAAAGGTGGAAGGGACCTCAAAGATCAGCCAGTTCCAACCCCCTGCTATAGGCAGGGACACCTCCCACTAGCACAGGGCACTCAAGGACTCATCCAACCTGGCCTTGAACACCTCCAGGGAGGTTGTGGAGTACAGAAGATCTGCAGGGAGTTTGTGGAGCACAGAATCACCCAACGTGATCATGTTGGGTGATTCTGTGCTCCACAACCTCCCTGGGCAACCTGTGCCAGTGTCTCACCACCCTCACTGCAAACAACTTCCTCCTAACATCCAGTCTAAATCTTCCCTCTGCCACTTCAAACCCATTCCCCTTGTCCTGGGACTCCAAGCCCTTGTCAAGAGTCCCTCCCCAGCTTTCCTGTAGCCCCCTTCAGATACTGCAAGGCCACTCCAAGCTCTCCTGGAAGCCTTCTCCTCTCCAGGCTGCAGAGCCCCAACTCTCTCAGCCTGTCCTCACAGCAGAGCTGCNCTTCTCTTCTCCAGGCTGCAGAGCCCCAACTCTCTCAGCCTGTCCTCACAGCAGAGCTGCTGCAGCCCTCTCAGCATCTTGGTGGCCTCCTCTGGACCCACTCCAACAGTTCCATGTCCTTCCTGTGCTGGGGGTTCCAGCAACTTCAACCATCAACCCCACAGCATCATCTCTACATGCTTGTGAACACCTCTAGGGAGGCTTGAGTGTAATCACTCCTCACTGGAGGCTGGGGAAAGCATCCAGGTTGGAGTCACTCCTTAAGAAGTCTCACTCTGCCCCTACCCAAGCATAACATTGTTGTGGCTCCTCAGGAAGCTGCAAGAAGATTCTTTTGAATAGGGACTGGATGTAAAACAGCTCAAAGGAGTCCTTGTCCTACACAGGCTGCATCTGCATGGGAAGTTACTTTTTTGTTCTTCATAAGAAAGCAAAAACCCACAAAGAAGAAAGGAGGAAGAAAGAAAAAAAATATAAATAAAGAGACCAAAGAAGCCTCAAGCAGTTCAAAGAGTTCCAGCAGCATCTCAGCCCTCAAGAGCAAGGATCCCTTTGTCAGCTCTAGGGGACTGACTTCTCCCATGAACTGGGTGTGCACAGAGCATCTGATGAGTAGTCACAGCCAAATTTGCCTTCTGAGCTGCACTGGAGATCAACTGACCTTTGCTAAGGCCTCTGCCTCTCCCCTGCACCCACATTGATGGCTGCTGCCAATGGAGGACCCTGGGCACAGAAGCATGAACTGAACAAGGGTTGTGTATAGCCCAGGGGCAGCTGCTCTAAGCACACCACCACAGACACCTGAGCAGCCTGGGAGCTCCTGTGCCCATGTACCATCTGCTCCTGCCCTGAGGGGCATCTCTTTGCCTAGAGAGATTCCTAAAGTGAAAAGTTTCACTTAAAAAAAATAAAAACCAACCCACACCCAAGCCAACAACAACTCAACCCAAACTTGATTGCCCTTCAATTGATAATAATTAATAGAATCATAGAATGGGAAGGTTGGAAGAGACCTCAAAGATCAACCAGTTCCAAGCCCCTGCCATAGGCAGGGACACCTCCCACTAGTACAGGTCACTCAAGGCCTCATCCAACCTGGCCTTGAACACCTCCAGGGAGGTTGTGGAGCACAGAAGACCTGCAGGGAGGTTGTGGAGCACAGAATCACCCAACGTGATCAAAGATCACGTTGGGTGATTCTGTGCTCCACAACCTCCCTGGGCAACCTGTGCCAGGATCTCATCAACCTCACTGCAAACAACTTCCTCCTAACATCCAGTTTCCATCTCCCCTCTGCCACTTCAAACCCATTCCCCTTGTCCTGCCATTCCCAGACCTTGTCAATAGTCCCTCCCCAGCCTTCCTGGAGCCCCCTTGAGATCCTGGAAGGTTACTCTAAAGTCTCCTGGAAGCCTTCTCCTCTCCAGGCTGTACAGCCCCAACTCTCTCAGCCTGTCCTCACAGCAGAGCTGCTGAGGTTCTTCCTGCTCATGCTTCAAACTGATCTGTGTTTAATATATATATATATAATCTCACAAAAACCCTGCAGCACAGAAATTCTCCTTCTCTACTTCTTACTTTCTGTGCCCTTCTGACCCCACTTGTCCCAGCCACCCTTTCCCCCCTTATGCTCCTTCTGCATCTGACCATATTCTGCATTCTCTTTATTCTTATCTTCCATCAGCTCTTCTCTCACCAACTTCTGCAATGCCCAAACCCTCCCCTCTGCATTAGGCTTTTACAGAAGCATAGAACTCTTTCAGATGGAGAAGCCCTCTAAGAACACTGAGTCCAACCATTGACTTAACACCACTGTGGCCATCAAGCCCCGTCCACAAGTGCCACGGCCACAGGTTGCTTGAACACCTCCAGGGATGGGGACTCCACCACCTCCCTGGGCAGCCTGTGCCAATCCCTGACCACTCTTGCAGCAAAGAAATTTTTCTTCCTCTCCAACTTAGCTCTATGCTGGCTCAATTTCAGGCCATTTCCTTTCCTTCTATCACCTGAAACTAGTGAGAAGAGACCAAAAAGGGCAGAAGGGCTCTGCAGCAGGACCTCGACCGCCTGCACAGATGGGCAGAGTCCAAGGGGATGGAGCTCAACAAATCCAAGTGCCAGGTGCTGCTCTTTGGCCACAACAACCCCATGCAGAGCTACAGGCTGGGGTGGCAGTGGCTGGAGAGCAGCCAAACAGAAAGGGATCTGGGGGTGCTGATTGACACCCACCTGAACAGGAGCCAGCAGTGTGCCCAGGTGGCCAAGAAGGCCAATGGCATCCTGGCCTGCATCAGCAAGAGTGTGGCCAGCAGGAGCAGGGAGCTCATTCTCCCCCTGCACTCTGCACTGCTTAGGCCACACCTTGAGTCTTGTGTCCAGTTCTGGGCCCCTCCATTGAAGAAGGACATTGAGGTGCTTGAGTGTGTCCAGAGAAGGGCAACGAGGCTGGGGAGAGGCCTGGAGCACAGCCCTATGGAGAGAGGCTGAGGGAGCTGGGATTGGTTAGCCTGGAGAAGAGGAGGCTCAGGGGAGACCTTCTTGCTGTCTCCAGCTACCTGAAGGGTGCTTGTAGCCAGGAGGAGGTTGCTTTCTTCTCTCAGGCAAGCAGCAGCAGAACAAGAGGACACAGTCTGAAGCTGTGCCAGGGGAAGTTTAGGCTGGAGGGGAGGAGAAAGTTGTTGCCTGAGAGAGTCATTGCCTGCTGGAATGGGCTGCCCAGGGAGGTGGTGGAGTCAGCGTCCCTGGAGGTGTTCAAGGCAGGTTTGGACGTGGCACTTGGTGCCATGGTCTGGTCTGGAGGGCTGTGGTAACAGGTTGGACTTGATGAGCTTTGAGGTCTCCCAACCCTGGTGATACTCTGAAAAACTCACCTCACTCCAGCATCATAACAGGTAGCTGTGGAGAACAATGAGGTCTCCTCTCAGCCTCTTCTCCACACTAAACCTCCCCCAGCTCCCTCAGCTGCTCCTCCCCAGCCCTGCTCTCCAGATCCTTCCCCAGTTTTGTTGCCCTTCCTCTGGCCATGATCCAGTCCCTCAGCATCCTTCTTGGAGCGAGGAGCCCAGAACTCATCCCAGTGCTTGCTTGTCTCCCTCTTCTCTGACTATCCCAAAGAAAAGCTCTTTCCTCCCCTGCAGAGCTGCTCTAGTTCAATGTTCCCTTTGCAGAACTCTCATGCACATGGGTTCTTGTATTTTTCCAGCAGGGAAAACGTTGATTCCACGTTCCTGCAGGCAGCAGGTGAGGTACAGACTGGCACACTCCAGGGTGTTTGCCTCGTGATGCACTTCAACCCTTTTTTCCCTCCCTTTCTTACACATTTGAGAGAACTCAAAGCAGCAGCAGCATTGCTATGGCAGCAGGCAACAAGCAGGAGTGCTTCCAGAAAAGAAGGAAATCAATAGCAGTGAGAAGATGGTCAGAAGCCTAAAGCAGCCAGAGGATGCTGGGGAAAGCCTCCAGCCCTTCTGGCACCCCAACCCCTTTCTAATCTAAGTGATACAAACAAGATACAAGGTAATTAGCAGGGACTTGGCAAACCTGTAGCAGGCTGAGCTAAAAGAAATGTTTTCTGCCTTTGTTTTATGGCAGGGAGAAGTGTTTATGTTGTCATCACAGCACCCCCGGGGACAGCTCTTTGGTGGAGCAGCTCCACACCACAGCCCTGCAAACCTTGACCCTCTATTTTTAAACTCAGGTCTTCCAAAGTGTGGTCTGGACCCTTTTCTTCCCATCCCTGCTGCAACCTCTTCCCTTTGTAAAGTGACAGAAACCTCCTGGGGGGGTCTGCAGGGTCTGGCTCCCCACAGAGCTGGGGTTCAGAGGTGGACAAAGGCTTTCAAACAAGAACCTCTATGGA
>VWZE01014344.1:5424-16450 GCA_013396675.1 Eubucco bourcierii | reverse complement strand
CCTGTCCTCAGAGCAGAGATGTTGAGGTTCTTCCTGCTCATGCTTCAAACTGATGTGTGTTTAATATATAGATATAGATATAAAATCTCACAAAAACCCTGCAGCACATCAAAGATCACATTGGGTGATTCTGTGCTCCACAACCTCCCTGGGCAACCTGTGCCAGTGTCTCACCACCCTCACTGCAAATAACTTCTTCCTAACATCCAGTCTAAATCTCCCCTCTGCCACTTCAAACCCATTCCCCTTGTCCTGCCATTCCCAGACCTTGTCAATAGTCCCTCCCCAGCCTTCCTGGAGCCCCCTTCAGATCCTGGAAGGCTACTCTAAGGTCTCCTGGAAGCTTTCTCTTCTCCAGTTCAAAAGGGACCTTCTACCTAAATCAGCAGGCAGCACATGGAGCTCATTGGGGTAAAGGTGTGAGGGTTTGTGCTGGAGCACAGGAGATGTTGGAGCAAGAGGAAATGTGGTGAGGTAGAGTTGCAGGAGCTGTGGCTCTCTCGTGCCGCTCTGCACAGCGGTGAGCGGCAGCACAAACGAACCAGAGGCAGGGCTCTGGGTAAAGCAACAGGAACCTGCTTTGGTGTCCACTTCCAGATGGATTTCTGCTCAACTTCCAATTTGGAAATTCTGTGATTTAACAGTGCACTTTTAATCACACACACACACACACACACACAAACACACCTCCATGTCTATCTATATACCTTTTGTTTCAGTTTTATGTGCCTTAGCGGCGTAGCGAAAGGTAACCAACATGCTTCAGCTTTTCCCATTATCTGTTAATTGGTGAGGTGGTTCTCTAGGACAGACAAAGCCACCACTCACTACAAAACACACATCCACTGTGCTACATTTTCCCAAGGCAGAGGATTTAACACCCAGAACACCAAGGCTCTCCCCATCAAAATTAATATTCCCTGCCGGGGCGCAGGCTTTGGGCCGCCTGGGAGCTGGGCTTTAGGAGCTGTGTGAGGAGAGAACAATGTTTGTTGTTCTTTTAGGAGCAGTTAATGTTTTATAAACTCGTGAAAACTTCACAGGAGGATTGGTGGAAGGAGCTCAGGGCAAGCAGATGTGCCCCCACCATTCATTCATTCTAACTGGGGGGGGTGTGTGTTTCTGTTTTCTTTCTTTATAGTCATAATCAGCAGGAGCAAGGGAAGAGGAAAGTACAGGATGAGTTTTGGTCCCTAAGTGCTGGGCACTGCCCATAGTAGCCCATGTGTTGCTTACTCAGCTCTGCCTATATACCTGGAGGTGTCCAAGGCCAGGTTGGATGAAGCCATGAGCAGTTTGTTCTAGTGCAAGGTGTCCCTGGCAGTGCCAGGGGTGTTGGAACTAAACGATCTCCAAGGTCCCTTCCAGCCCAATCTGTCCTGTGTCAATGGTGAAAACCCTTCAAGGCCAGCAGCAAAGTGAAGGTGACCATCACAACTCCTTTTATGTTAGGGCTGCTCAGAACCACTTTGGGGCTGGGGAGCAATCAAGCAAAGCTGTCAGAGGTATGGGGAAGGGTTTGAGCAAGATGAAGACTCCCATGTCCACCTGGCCCAAGCCCTGCTCTCCTCTGCAGGGTTCTTTGTCTTTACCATCAGCCTTCACCTACTGAAAGATAAGGGGCACTGGGTGGAAGCTGAGACATAGGCCCAGACAGCCATCTGAGTCCTGTGCTGCAGCAAGAGAAGCGTGGCCAGCAGGGAGAGGGAGGTGATTCTGCCCCTTTGCTCTGCTCTCCTCAGACCCCACCTGCAGTCCTGTGTGCAGTTCTGGAGCTCTCAGCACAGGAAGGACATGGAAGTGTTGGAGTGGGTCCAGAGGAGGCCATGAGGATGCTGAGAGGGCTGCAGCAGCTCTGCTGTGAGGACAGGCTGAGAGAGTTGGGGCTCTGCAGCCTGGAGAAGAGAAGGCTTCCAGGAGACCTTAGAGTAGCCTTCCAGGATCTGAAGGGGGCTCCAGGAAGGCTGGGGAGGGACTATTGACAAAGTCTGGGAATGCCAGGACAAGGGGAATGGGTTTGAAGTGTCAGAGGGGAGATTGAAAGTGGATGTTAGGAGGAAGTTGTTTGCAGTGAGGGTGGTGAGACACTGGCACAGGTTGCCCAGGGAGGTTGTGGCTGCTCCCTCCCTGGAGGTGTTCAAGGCCAGGTTGGAGGAGGCCTTGAGTGCCCTGTGCTAGTGGGAGGTGTCCCTGCCTATGGCAGGGGGTTGGAACTGGCTGATCCTTGAGGTCCCTTCCAACCTTCCTGGTTCTATGATTCTATGAAGTTTCATTTAAACATGAGGAGGATTTTTTTCCCTGTGACAGAGCACTGGAACAGGCTGCCCAGGGTGGATGTGGAGTCTCCTTCTCTGGAGATATTCCAAACCTGCCTGGATGTGTTCCTGTGTGATCTGGTCTGGGTGATCCTGCTCTGGCAGGGGGGTTGGACAGGATGACCTTTGGAGGTCCCTTCCAGCCCCTGACATTCTGTGATTCTATGATACTACCTGTAAGATCACAGCATCCCAGCAAGGTAGGGGTTGGAAGGGACCTCTGAAGATCATCTAGTCCAAACCCACTGCTTGAGCAGGGCCACCCAGAGTAAATCACACAAGAACACAACCAGACAGGTTTGGAATGCCTCCAAGGATGGAGGCTCCACCACCTCTCTGCACAACCTCTTCTGGTGCTCTGCCACCCTCCAAGTGAAGAATTTTTTCCCTTCTCTAGCAGACTCATTCTTCTCTAAATTTGGACTGGGAGAGCCTGGAAGGAGCAAGCACTGGTTGCCTCACAAAGAGAAACCATGGTTTGGAGTTCCTTCAGCCTTTTAGTCTCCATCCATAATGGTTTGGCCATCTAGGGTCTTAATCCTGTGCAACATTTATGGAGCATTCCTTTCCTCCTCCTCTGAAGCAAGTGCAAATAGGAGTTGGCAAAGAGGAACTGCCCACAAGGAAAGAGTTCCTCAGAGCAGTTGCACCAGGACTTGACCTAACCATAACATAACACATCTGAATAATGCTGTGAAAAATGCATAAAATATGTTATGGCATTACAAGTTTAAACACCATAAATCTTCAGCGTGGCTATTTACTGGGCTGAGGAGGTGACAGAAACAACATTCTGAAAGTGGAATGAGAGAAAGAAAAGAAAACGTAGTGTGGAGGCCAGAGTGGAGCAAAATCCCCCAGGAGCTGCCTGGAAAAGGCAGCTTTAAAATGTCAGCTGAAGCTTTGCCACAGGCAGGGCTGCTGGGATTTACCTCAGCACTGCCACACACCTTCAGCAGCTGCTCTCCTGACAGCCTGGGCAGAGAGTGCAAAGGTTCTTGCCAGCAGGTAAGAGTTTAGAAGGGAAGGGGAGGAAAAAAATCAAGTCATAGAATCATAGAAGGGTAGGGGTGGGAAGTGACCTCTGGAGAGCATAGAATCAGGGTGGTGAGACACTGGCACAGGTTACCCAGGGAGGTTGTGGAGCACAGAATCACCCAACGTGATCTTTGATCACGTTGGGTGATTCTATGCTCCACAACCTCCCTGGAGGTGTTCAAGGCCAGGTTGGAGGAGGCCTTGAATGCCCTGTGCTAGTGAGAGGTGTCCCTGCCTATGGCAGGGGGTTGAAACTAGATGATCCTTGAGGTCCCTTCCAACCTTCCCATTCTGTGATTCTANTCCACCCCCTCTGCCATGGGCAGGGACACCTCACACTAGATCAGGCTGGCCACAGCCTCATCCAGCCTGGCCTTAAACACCTCCAGGAATGAGGCTTCCACCACCTCCCTGGGCAACCCCTGCCAGGTTCTCACCACCTTCATGCTGAACAACTTCTACCTAGCATCCAGCCTGAATCTCCCCACCTGCAGCTTTGTTCCATTCCCCCCAGTCCTGACAGCCTAAAATGTCCCTCCCCAGCTTTCTTGTAGCCCCCTTCGGATACTGCAAGGCCACAATAAGGTCACCTGGGAGCCTTCTCCTCTCCAGACTGAACAGCTCCAACTCTCTTAGTCTCTCCTCATAGCAGAACAGCTCCAACCCTCTGCTCATCCTCGTGGCCCTTCTCTGGACACCTCCCAGCACATCCAGTCCAAGCCCCCTGCTAAAGCAGGGCACCCACACCAGCTTGCCCAGGGTTGCAATGGCCAGGTGGGGGTTGGAATCTCTCTAGAGAAGAAGTCTCCACAGCCTCTCTGGGCAGCCTGCTCCAAGGCAGCCTCACAGCAAAGAAGTTTCTCCCTAAACTCAAATGAAAACCTCCTGGGTTCCAATCTGTGTCCCTTGCCCCATTGCTGGGCACTATTGAAAAGAGTCCAGCCACATCCTCATCACCTGAGCCCTTTTGCTGAGCACTGAGAAGATTCCCTCTCAGTCTTCCCTTTCCCAGATGGAGGAGACCCAAAGCTCTCAGTATCTTGTCCTAAGAGATGTTCCAGTCCCCTAATCACCTTTGTGGTCCTGGTAGGCTCTCTGCAGTAGTTCCCTGCCTTGAGCTGAGGAATCCAGAAGTGGACCCAGCACTGCAGGTATCTCCTCCCCAGGGCAGTATAGATGCCAACATTTGGAGAGCTTTAGAGCCCATCCCAACCAGCTTCACTCCTCCACCACTCTCCTGATGTTCAGCTTGCCATGATGTATCACAGTACGACCAAGGTTGGAAGAGACCTCAAAGCTCATCAAGTCCAACCCATCACCACAGCCCTCAAGACCAGACCATGGCACCAAGTGCCATGTCCAAACCTGCCTTGAACACCTCCAGGGACGCTGACTCCACCACCTCCCTGGGCAGCCCATTCCAGCAGTCAATGACTCTCTCAGGCAACAACTTTCTCCTCACCTCCAGCCTAAACTTCCCCTGGCACAGCTTCAGACTGTGTCCTCTTGTTCTGCTGCTGCTTGCCTGAGAGAAGAAAGCAACCTCCTCCTGGCTACAAGCACCCTTCAGGTAGCTGGAGACAGCAAGAAGGTCTCCCCTGAGCCTCCTCTTCTCCAGGCTAACCAATCCCAGCTCCCTCAGCCTCTCTCCACAGGGCTGTGCTCCAGGCCTCTCCCCAGCCTCGTTGCCCTTCTCTGGACACACTCAAGCACCTCAATGTCCTTCTTCAATGGAGGGGCCCAGAACTGGACACAGGACTCAAGGTGTGGCCTAAGCAGTGCAGAGTGCAGGGGGAGAATGAGCTCCCTGCTCCTGCTGGCCACACTCTTGCTGATGCAGGCCAGGATGCCATTGGCCTTCTTGGCCACCTGGGCACACTGCTGGCTCATGTTCAGGCGGGTGTCAATCAGCACCCCCAGATCCCTTTCTGTTTGGCTGCTCTCCAGCCCTGTACCCACAGACAGAGTTGGGACTGCTGCAAATTCTGGCCTACTCTTGGTGCAAAGTGACCTGATTTTGGTTCTAATTCAGCCCCATTTCAATGTTCATCTGTAGCTGTGAACTTTTTCTAGCCTGTGCAGCTTCAAGGCAGCTCATTAACATGACTTAGGCATCAGTTTTATAGTTGAATTATACCATGTTTATACTGTGGAATTCCATTACTTAATTGCTTCACTACTGGAAATTTCAGTGGGGTTCTCACTTTTCGCATAAATCTGGAGAATAAACATGTTTCTGTATTTCTCTTACTTAATTAAGTGCATATTTCATAGAAGAGGGGAAGAGGGGGGGAAAAAAATAGCCAACAGACAAATTAAGCAAAGCATCATTTGTTCAATCAAAGGAGGAGACTCACACTGCATGCAAATGGGAAAAGCTTCCCAAGCTTTGGCATTGGCTGCAGAGAGTTGTCAGGGACCAGGGATTCATAGAATCATGGAATGGGAAGGTTGGAAGGGACCTCAAGGACCAGCCAGTTCCAACCCACTGCCATAAGCAGGGACACCTCCCACTAGCACAGGTCACTGAAGGCCTCATCCAGCCTGACCTTGAACACCTCCAGGGAGGTTGTAGAGCACAGAAGACCTGCAAGGAGGTTGTGGAGCACAGAATCACCCAACGTGATCAAAGATCACATTGGGTGATTCTGTGCTCCACAACCTCCCTGGGCAACCTGTGCCAGTGTCTCACCACCCTCACTGCAAACAACTTCCTCCTAACATCCACTTTCAATCTCCCCTCTGCCACTTCAAACCCATTCCCCTTGTCCTGCCATTCCCAGACCTTGTCAATAGTCCCTCCCCAGCCTTCCTACAGCCCCCTTCAGATCCTGGAAGGTTACTCTAAGGTCTCCTGGAAGCCTTCTCCTCTCCAGGTTGCAGATGTCAAACAGCACTGGTGCCAGCACTGACCCCTGAGGGACACCACTTGGCACTGGTCTGCATGTGGACATTGTGCCCTTGATCACCACTCTCTGTGTGCCACCATCCAGCCAATATAAGGAAATATTCACTTTGAGAATGGTAGAACCCTGGAGCAGGCAGCCCAGAGAGTTTGTGAAGTCTCCTTCTCTGGAGAGATTCCAACTCCACCTGAACACAGCTGGGCAAGCTGTGGTGGGTGCCCCTACTTTAGCAGGGGTATTGGGCTGGGTGTGCTCCAGAGTTCCCCTTCCACCCCACCATGCTGGAATTTTGGGACATAACAGAAGGGCAGATGGGATGCCAGCAGCAGCAGCTCTGACTGGTTGTGGTTGTCAGAGGTGCTCCAGTACTTGACTCACAACAGCTCCTTTGGCCACCAACTGCTCCTGCAATAGCTGTGTGGACACAATTCGTCCAGAATTCACCCTGAAAATAAAGATGCTTCCCTTGACTGAATGATGAGCACTGAGCTGGGAGCCTCTGCAGCTCCTTTTCCTCTCAGAGGTATCAGCACTGGCACAGCTGCCCTGTGCTTGGGGGAATCATTGCACCCTGGGAGTCAGCACCACCTGGTTAAGGCTTACAAATGCATCTCTGACAGATCCTATTCTGAGCAGCCTTTTACTCCAGCATCAAAACCCTTTAGGAATTATCACCTGTCTTGGCTAAAAACAAAAGTTAAAACAAAAGGAGCATCTGGACCATGAGTTTGTGGCAAGCTTGGTAGCTGGCACCCAACATCAGCCTCACTCATCACCCTCTGAAAGCCAGTCAGGCTTGTACTTCCGAAATGAAAGCTGCCTGAGCAGTGACATTCTGGAGTCCTGCAGGAATCAGGTGATTTATGGGAGCCAACTACTCACACTTAAAGCCTGAGCTAAATAATAGTCAATAATATATCAATATTTTTAATATGCCATTACTGACTCTGATTTTTCTTCCGCTGAGACCTCTGCAGCCCCATAAATAACCTCCCACCAGAGCAAGCTCTGTCCACAGGACTGACCTCAGGAATAAGCATCTGCTGAGGGCAGAAAATCTTGCCTGAAGCACTTGAAGCTGCAGCACAGGAGGTTCCAGCTCAACACAAGGGGAACTTCTTGCCTGGAAGGGTCCCAGAGCCCTGGCACAGGCTGCCCAGAGAGGTTGTGGAGTCTCCTTCTGTGGAGCCTTTCCAGGCCTGTCTGGATGTGTTCTGTGT
Source organism: Eubucco bourcierii (assembly GCA_013396675.1). Lineage (NCBI taxonomy): Eukaryota > Metazoa > Chordata > Aves > Piciformes > Ramphastidae > Eubucco > Eubucco bourcierii. Next base: position 8,971 of record VWZE01014344.1, on the reverse strand, counting down.
GCCCTGTGTTGGATTGTCTGGTCCTGCTCTGGCAGGGGTTGGACTGGATGAGCTCTTTGGGTCCCTTCCAACCCCTCACATCCTGTGAGCCTGTGACCTGGGTGTCTGCTTCTGGAAGTAAAACCTGCTGCAGTAGATTCCATCCTGGCCCCCCAGCTCCTTCCATTAGCTCTTGCTGTATAAGATCATTAAGGCTGGAGACCTCCAAGACAAACCAGGAGGCAGATCTCTGTTTCCAGGGATTATCCTTTTGAGCACACATGAGGTCGTTGCACCAAGAGGCATCAGAATTGTTTGGGTTGGAAAACCTCTCTAAGATCATGGAGTCCAACCATCAACCTGACACCACCATGGCCATCAAACCACGGCCCCAAGTAACATCTCTAGATGCTTTTTGACCACCACAGAGTGATTTATAATCCCCACTGTGCCAGCACCATTCCAAATGGGAAATGAAGCAGCAGGCAGCCCAGAATTTCCAGCTGGATGCCAACTCTGATATCATCCTCCTGTTAGCAGAGAGCTTTGCACCTTGCAGAAAGGGCACATTGCTGCCTTTACTCTGGATTTGGTCCCACTGAGATGATTTTAAATGCTCTTAAAGACATCAGAAATTGAGACATGAAACCCTCCCTGAACCCCCCAAAGCTCTCAAACTTAGCTCATGAGTCTGTTCATAGAATCCTAGGATGGGTTAGGTTGGAAGGGACCTTCAAGAGCATCCAGTTCCAACTCCCCTGCCATGGGCAGGGACAGTTCCCACCAGCACAGGTCTCATCCAGCCTAGCCCTGAACACCTTCATGGAGGAGATATCCAGAGCCTCCCTGGGTAACCTGTGCCAGTGTCTCTCCACCCTCACTGCCAAGAATTTCTTCCTCATCTCCAGTCCCAATCTGCCCTCCTCAAGCTTCAATCCATTCCTCTTCATCCAATCACTCCAAGCCCTTGGCAGAAGTCCCTTCCTGGTTTTCTTGTAGGCTCCCTTCAGATATTCTTGCAGGCATCCACAACCTGAAGCCCTTCTCCTGTGCAAACCCAGAGGGATTACCTCACTTTGCTGCAGTTGGTGAAGGTTTTCCTGGCAGTTGCCTTGGGGATGCCAGAGGGATGGCACAGAATCACAGAACTAACCTCTGAGATCATTGAGTCCAACCTAGCACCTAACACCTTCTAATTAACTCATCCATGGCACCAAGTGCCTCATGCAGCCTCCTCTTGAACACCTCCAGGGATAGGGACTCCACCACCTCCCCAGGCAGCCCATTCCAATGCAAATCACTCCTGCTGTGGATAACTTCTTCCTAACATCCATCCTGAACCTGCTCTGGCACAACTTGAGGCTGTGTCCTCTTGTTCTGTCCCTGGGTGCCTGGCAGCAGAACCCAACCCCACCTGGCCACAACCTCCCTTCAGGCAGCTGCAGAGAGCAATGAGCTCTGCCCTGAGCCTCCTCTTGTGCAGGCTGCACACCCCCAGCTCCCTCAGCCTCTCCTCACAGGGCTGTGCTCCAGGCCCCTCCTCAGCCTTGCTGCCCTTCTCTGGACACCTTCCAGCACCTCAACATCTTTCTCAAATGTTGCTCCAGCAGTGGCTCTGCTGCAGTGTCTGGAGCCACCTCCAGCCTCCCTTTACTCAGACATTCCTCCATGGTGCATTTTGCAGGGGACAGGACACCTAGGGAAGGTTTGGTCTGCAGCAGGTTGGGTTACTTCCCACCCCTTGGTGCAGTGGGTGCAGGGGAGGGAGTTATCCCTGACTGCCACCTGGCATCAGTACTGCTTGCAAACCCCAAAATGTTTAACCTCCTGGCACAAGGCTGCCTTGAATCTCCTTTCACATGGGAAATCCTCTTCCCCTCAAGAAAAAAAACAAACCACCACCACACCCTCATCCTCCTGCAGCAGCCACGGGCTGTGGCTTTCAAAGCAAGCTCAGAAGTATTTTCTGCTGAATACCAGTATTGAGGTTTCTTTGTCTGGGCAGAGCAGGGCTGGATGCCTTTATCCCCCCTGCCCTCTCTGCTCACAATGCCAGACTCTGTTTGGTGGGCCAAGGAGGGGTCTCTCCTGAGAGATCCCAACGGGATCCAGTCCTCTGGTAATGGACTCCTAATACTCAGTGGAAGCATCTACCTCCTCCACAGCTCTCTTTGAACGAGGGTAGGCTGTCAGGAGTGGGAAGCAATTTAAAACCTCTGGTAAGGAGAGAGCTGAGGTGGAGAAGAAAGAATGATTTCTTATCACAGCTGCCAGCAGAGGAGACCCAGGTGGTATGGCTGAGGGGGATCCCAAACACCTACCACCAAGCCCAGGAGGAACAGAGGAGAGTCAGCAACAAAAGATTGCTTTTAGCAGCTCCCCACAGCCTTGGGGAGTGATGATTAACACCTCTGCTGGGGCAGGGGGCAGAGGGCAGCAAGGGGTAGGAGGTTTGCCATGCTGAAATGCCCTTCTCTGAGGGAGGGGAGCCTCAGGTTGGCTGTGGGCAGCACCTGACCTTGCACTGGGGACTCAGCTTCAAAGCTCTCTTTGGACAACCTCCCTGGGGCGTTTGCTGTGCTCACAGCCACCTCTGAGCACATCCAGACGGGGGGGAAGCCCCAGGAACCTGCACCACACTTAATCTTCAGATGTGGTCATGAAAGCAGCTCTGTAAAGCTCTCTGGGTGTAAAGAGGATGGGCAGGGCAGGCTGACTCACAGGAGGATTTCTCAGTTTGGCTCTTCCCTATTTTTCAATATTTTCTTTATGATTTCCAAGGTGGCCATACCAGAGGGGAGGGTCAGCTCACAGCCCTTGAGAACTGTCCTGTTCCATTGCAGTTCTCATCTGAAGTGAAAGTGATTTTGTTTTTAAGTGAAGAATAAATCAATTTATGTAGGGATCAAGCAGAGGTTTAGAAATTAAAGCCTTCAAACAAACAAACAAACAAAAATGAGCAGCTCTGCTTTCCCAAACAACTCAAGTTTGGACCAGTACCTGAAGGGAGCCTACAATGAAAAGCCAGGAAGAGGCTTTTGACAGGGGCCTGTAGTGAGAGGATGAGGGGGAATGGATTGAAGCTTGAGGAAGGCAGATTTAAGCTGGAGAGGAGGAAGAAATTCTTCACAGCGAGAGCAGGGAGAGACTGGCACAGGTTGCCCAGGGAGGTTGTGGAGCACAGAATGACCAAATGTGATCTTTGATCACATTCTCTGATCACATTCTGTGATTCTGTGCTCCACAATCTCCCTTGGAGCTGTTCAAAGCCAGGTTGGATGAGACCTTGAGCAAGTTGGGCTGGTGGGAGGTGTCCATGCCCATGGCAGGGGGGTTGGAACTGGATGCTCTTGAAGGTCTCTTCCAACCCAACCCATTCCATGAACCTGACAGCTGTAATTTAACAACAACTCCATGCAGAGAGAGGCTTCAAAACATTCTGGAATCCTGTGTGCAGTTCTGGAGCCCCCAGCACAGGAAGGACATGGAAGTGTTGGAGCAGGTCCAGAGGAGGCCACCAAGATGCTGAGAGGGCTGCAGCAGCTCTGCTGTGAGGACAGACTGAGAG
>VWZE01014342.1:446266-470070 GCA_013396675.1 Eubucco bourcierii | reverse complement strand
GTCTGCGTGACTCTTCCGCGGCGCCTTTGCCGGAGCTGCGGGCGGCAGGCCCCGTTCCCTGCAAAAGCTTGAATGCATCCTGTATGCTGCTCTGAACAATGATCACAAGACAATGTTGCCCCCGCTCTCCCATCGCCGGCTCTCCTGAGGGCAGGAAAACTGGGCACTGTTAGAGCTAGGGCAGGTCACGAAGTGATGTTTCCCGTGGATATTGACAGCTGGGGTTGGACCGTCGCTGCTGCAGCTGCAGCACCTCACCCGAGTTTGCAGAGGCCTGAGGGACCCTCTCGGGTGATCTGCTCTCCTTTCCGTCCAAGAACACGCTGCAGTCAGGTGCCTCCAGAGGTTTATGTCCTTCCTCCGGCTGGCACAGGACCAGTACGTGGGAGGGTAGCGCAGAGAGCACATCAGATGTACGTGGGGAGGGGCTGTGGTGCCAGGCGGTATGCGTGGGGGGCTTCACTTCCCTAGTTGAAGGCTTGAGACTATGGAAATGTTTAGATTCTGAAGCCAGGGGACTGGGAAGCCTGGAGGCCAGCTGGAGCCACTTGAAGAAATTGCACAAAGTAGTAAAATTTGCAGTTCTCCCACCACTGCGGGTCCCTGTGCATAGAGAGGCTTTGGTCCCTAAGCAGCCTCATGCCTTCACACAAGCAGTTTGCCAGCATTTAGGACAGGGAATTATCCCTGCTTCTGCCCTTGACTTGTATTTCTCTGAGACATTGTAGCTTTTGGTAGATCTTATTTTTCTTGCCGCTAGTTTACAAAGGTGCCTGATGCACGGAGGGGCTAAAAGCTCTTTCCAGAAATTCTAGATGTTTCTGCTGTCGCTGATAAACGTACAAACAACCTGACCTACATCTTTCCTGTCAGTGTGCTTACAGTGAGGGCTCTTGAAGGAACTTCAGCTCTAGATGGTATTGCAGCTGCGTCTTTCAGTTGAAACAGCTCAGCTGTCTCACTGAACATCTAAGAGAGCAACTGAGTTGGTTATATCCGCTTTGAATCCGTTTTGCTGTCATGCAGCAAATAACAACCAACGTTCCCGAGATGGTTACCTACCTGGAGTCTTTCTCTTGCAGGGAGGCAAACCCCTGATGGTTCTCAATAAAACTCAGCTTCCTGGAAATCCTGAAAATACATGAAACAAGTTATTTCACTTGGACTTGCAGCTGACCTCTGTAATGTCTGTCTGCCTCTTGAAAGATCTGCTGCTGGGTCTGTGCAAGCATTTTATTCTTTGCAATTCAGAGGTTCGTAGAATGGTTTAGGTTGTAAGAGACCTTAAAATCCATCTAGTATTAACTCTTCTGCCACAGGCAGGGACACCTCCCACCAGCCCAGCTTGCTCAGGTTTTCATCCAACCTGGCCTCTAACACCTCCAGAGAGGGGGCATCCACAGCCTCCCTGGGCAACCTGTACCAGTGTCTCCCCACCCTCACTCCCAAGAATTTCTTCCTCATTTCCACTCTCAATCTCCTATCTCCCAGCTCAAAGCCATTGTCCCTTGTCCTGTCACTCTAAGCCCTTGTCAAAAGTCCCTTCCCAGCTCTCCTGTGGCCTCCTTCAGGTCCTGGAGGGCTGCTCTAAGGTCTCCCTGAATCCTTCTCTTCTCCAGACTGAACAGCCCAAACTCTCTCAGCATGTCCCTTTGTGGTTTTTTATACCCTGGCCTTGGCTGTCCCTGCCTTTGATGTGACACCTGGCATGATTTGGGTGGAGAGCTGAGAGTCTTACCTGGTTAGTATGGTTGTTATTTGTCTTGTTATCATCTCAAGGGCTGTCAACTCTAATATTCTAATTGCAGTTCATTAGGCAAAGGTCCTCACTCAGACACCATACCCTTCAAGATGTGTGTCCAAGCTGCTTGCTTCTGTCAGCCTTGCTTCATTAGCTTTAGCCGCCACAGGACCAGCTTCTTTTTACCTCCTTCAGCCACTGGCAGGCCAGCTCAGCTGATCTCCACCCTCAGAGGCAGCACAAGCACCTCTTGGTTGCAAGCATCTCAGCCTTTCTCCTGAAGGGCATTAAATTAGCTGGCATTGGTGTCACACAGCAAGCTGAGTAGTTAGCCCACACTAAGGAGACAGCTCCCTGCCTTTCCCTGTGTCCTGAGGCTCTTCCTGCTCCCTGAGATCCTGCCCTCAGCTGCCTGGACTGCTCGGTTCTGAAACAGCACCGATGAGAACAACTCACAATTATTTCTGGTTGCCCTTGGGGTTTCTAGGAAGGTTTGTCATTCTTCTGTGGCATTTCCCCCTAACCCTCTTTCATTTCATTTGCAAGACTATGGAGCTCATGTCACTGAACTAGGCTTCCCTATTTAGAGAGGTCCTCTGGCTCTGCTGACAAGTGGAGATGTGGGGCTGGTTGTGGCTGGGATGGAGTTAATTTTCCCCAGACTAGCTGGTCTGGGCTGTGTTTTGGATTTGTGCTGGTAACAGAGATGTTGTCCATTCTGCTGGGCACTGCTGACTCCTCTGCTGCTCCTCACTCCATCCCACCAGCCAGCAGGCTGGTCTGGTGCTCAAGAAGCTGGGAGGGGACACAACTGACCCCTCCTGACCTAAGGGATATCTCAGCCCACAGGACATCATGCTCAGCATGCAGAGCTGAGGGAAGACCTGCTGGCCGCACCCTTCATGCACCCCAGGAGACCAGTGGCCTCCTTGGCCACAAGGGCACGTTGCCATCCATGGATAAGTGACTGCCCAGCAGCACTCTGAGGGCCATCTCCATGGGCTGCCCTGGGAACAGCTGTTTGCTTATGGAAATAACCCCCCCACAGGCCAACACTTCTTTAACAGCCAGCCAGCCTCACCTCTGCCAGCCTAAAGAAGCTGCCTGCTTTTCTTGTGTGCTGCCAGGAGACCTTGTTCCCTTACATCAGAGACAACGTGAAGGAGTACCTGCGTGCCCACTGGGAGGAGGAGGAGTGCCAGCGGGACGTCAGGCTTCTGAGGAAGCAGGTGAAGTACCAGCTGCACCATGTCTCCCTGGGTGGTCACAGCATGCCTGAGGCTGGAGGGCACTCAGAGACTCCCTCACATCCTACGTGAGACCTTGCCACTCCTGGGCCCCCACAGTGGCTACTTGCCTCAGTTGGCTTTAGTCCCCCCACCCAAAGCCTGGGGTTTTGCTCAGGGCAGAGCTGGTGCTTGATAGGCAGCAGCCCCAGGCAAGTGTGGCTTCTCTTACTGAAGCTACTGCCTGCAGCAGAGATCTTGTCCCACACAGGGCAGTGTGTCCTGCCTCTGCATCAGTTTGAAACCTGTGGCTAGCTGAAGCCAGCAGATGTGTTTGCTACTTTGCCTTAACTTCAGTAATTAAATACAGTCATAGAATAGACTCATAGAATGGTTTAGGTTCAAAGGGACCTCAAAGGTCATCTAGTTCCAACACTTCCCACTAGTACAGGTCGCTCAAGGCCTCATCCAGCCCGGCCTTGAACACCTTCAGGGAGGGAGCAGCCACAGCCTCTGTGGGCAACCTGTGCCAGTGTCTCACCACCCTCACCGCAAAGAACTTCCTCCTACCATCCAGTTTAAATATTCCCTCTGCCAGTTTAAACCCATTACTCCTCATCCTGTCATTACAAGACCTTGTTAATAGTCCCTCCCCAGCCTTCCTGTAGCCCCCTTCAGATCCTGGAAGGTTACTCTAAGGTCTCCTGGAAGCCTTTTCTTTTCCAGGCTGCAAAGCCCCAACTCTCTCAGCCTGTCCTTATAGCAGAGCTGCTGCAGCCCTCTGAGCATCTTTGTGGCCTCCTCCGGACTGGCTCCAACAGTTCCATGTCCTTGTGTTGGAGGCTTCAGAACTGCAAAGAGTAAATACTTCAGTATAATTCTCATCAGGGTATTGGCAGTGCAGCTGCAGCAGTGCTAGTTGTTGGGCTTGGAAAGGACAGTCCAAGCAAGCTGCTGAAGCCTGAATTTGCCGTGGAGAAAAGCATTCACACAATGTCTGAACCCTTCCTGTGAAGAGCAGTTCCAGCTGGGCCCTGCACAGGGCTGCAGCTGTTAGACCTCTTTCCTACACTGAGATGCTGAGGCCACTCACCTCTTTTTGTGCTGGATGATTTCCAGGCTGAGGAAGACTCCAGCTTGGATGGGGCCGTGCCGATCCCCCTGGATAGCGGCAGCGGGGAGGAGGAGCTGGAACAGCTGATCCAGGCCCTTGTGGACAACGTGCTGTGGCAGATGGCTCTGGACAGGAAAACCACAGCACTGAAGCAGCTGCAGGGGCACATGTGGAGGGCAGCCTATGCCACGGGGCACATCAAAGGAGAGTGAGTAATGGTGTGAGTAGTTGTTGTGCCCCTTTCCCTGGGGCAGCTTTGGGGTGCACCAAAACAGAATTGCTGCCTATGCACTTGTGTTCAGTTGTGGCTTAAGCCAGGCCACTGCTGTCATGGAACCTACTGCACACACTTCAGTTCAAACACAGTGAAACACGAATCCATGGACAGACACAGGGGAAAGGGACTTGGGACTCCTGGTGGCCAGAAGGATGCCCATAAGCCAGCAATGTGCTCTGGTGGCCAGAAGGCTAATGGCATCCTGAGCTGTGTTAGAAGGGGAGTGGTTTGTTAGTCAGAGAGGTTCTCCTATCCCTCTTTTCTGCTCTGCTGAGGCCACATCTGGAGTATTCTGTCCAGTTCTGGGCTACTCTGTTCAAGAAGGACCTCAAGAAACTGCTTGAAAGAGTCCAGCACAGAGGCTCAAAGCTGCTGCAGGCAGTGGAGTATCTCCCTGTGAGGACAGGCTGGGGGAGCTGGGGCTTGGAGCAGAGGAGCCTGAGAGTTGCCCTCGTTGCTGATGATAAAGATGTGCAGGGCAGTGTCAGGAGGACAGAGCCAAACTCTGCTCAGGAATGTTCAATGACAGGACAAGGGGCAATTAGGGCAAGCTGGAGCAGAGGAGGTGCCATGGGAACAGAAGGAAAAAATTCTTCACTGTGAGGATGACAGAGCTCCGGAGAAGGCTGCCCAGAGAGGTTGTGGAGTCTCTTTCTCTGGAGACACTCCAATCCCACCTGGATGTGACCTGCTTTAGGTGATCCTGCTTTGGCAGAGGGTTGAACTCTATCTCCAGAGGTCCCTTCCAACTCCTACCACGCTGTGATTCTCTGTGGTTCTGTCACCTGCTGCTGAAGGACTCACCTGTTGCAGATGGAGAATGCAGCTCCCTTGAAAACAAACGGGACAGTTGTCACAGGGCCTGAGCTAAAGGGGTCCCATCAGATGCCTCTGGATTTGCCCTTACTGCTGCCCCCTTTTGCTGCAGACTCTTTGAGGACGTGGTTCCAGCCATCCGGAAGTGGCGGGAAGCAGGGATGAAGGTCTACATCTACTCCTCGGGCAGCATTGAAGCCCAGAAGCTGCTGTTTGGATACTCTACAGAAGGTGATATCCTAGAGGTAGATAACCTTATCACCTTCCTTACAGCTTTTCCCTCTGCAGAGTGCTTGTCTCCAACAGCTACCCTTGCTGGAATGCTTTGTGAATAGAGTCTGGAGCAGTGGGTTTGATCCCTGGGCATCAAGCTCAGCCTGTCCTAGCATGGCTGCACCACCCCCCCTTACTGTGGCAGGAGGGAAGGGGAACCTTTAGCTCTGCTCTTCAGGTGGACCTCAGCAACTGCCTTTGCTTTTCTGTCTCTTTCAGCTCTTTGATGGCCACTTTGATACCAAAATAGGCCCCAAGGTAGAAAGTGAGAGCTACAGAAGGATTGCCACCAGCATTGGGTGTGCCACCAACAATATCCTCTTCCTGACAGATGTCCCTCGAGGTAGGTGGCCTGCCAGTCCTGCTGGCTCTTCTCTGTGCAAGGGATGGAGATGTGCTGCTTAACTGGCAGAAGCACCCCAGAAATGGTGCAGACCACTTTACTTTGGTGTCACCTCCACTAGCTGCTGCCATGCTCCTTCCTTACACATCCAGGCTGTCACACAGCAGTACAACAGCCACGAGCAGCACTGCAGGGTGGGAAAATAGGTCAAGTAGAAAACCTGCCCTTGCACCAGCAAGCAAGGAGAGGCTGTGAAAAGTGGAGCAGAGCATTTGCAGAAGCAGTTGACATGTCCTATTGGGGAACAGACAATGCCTGCTGGATGAGGGGCAATGGTTTGAAACTAGAGTGGGGTAGATTTAGGTTGGGCATGAGCGTAGTGAAACACTGGAGCAGGTTGCCCAGGGATGTGGTTGAGGCCCTCTCCGTGGAGACAGTCAAGATCAGACTTGAGTGACCCTGGGCAGCCTGATCTAGTGAGAGGTGGTCCTGCTGACTGCAGTGGGGCTGGACAGGATGACTTTGGAGGGTCCCTTCCGACCTGAGGCATTCTGTGAATCTGTGATATCAGCTGGGTGCTGCCTGCAGGGTGCCTTGGACAGCCATCAGCTAGGAGAAGGGAGATGAGCAAGCAGCTTTGGTCTGCCCACAGTATGTGACCCCTACAGTCACCACTGCCCTCTCTAGAGCCCTGCAAGGCCACAAGCAGATGCTGCTCTCAGTCTTTAAAAGCATGTCAGTGTTTTGGGTCACCTTCAAGCCTTGCAGACCCTCATGTGGAGCTATCAGCAAGCAGCCCTCAGCTGCACTCTCCCCACCTGTGGTGTGTTTCAGAAGCCAGCGCCGCGGAGGAAGCAGAGGCTCACGTGGCGGTGGTGACCAGGCCGGGCAATGCAGGACTGACCGACGATGAGAAATCCTATTACAGCCTCATCTCCTCCTTCTCTGAACTGTTCCTGCCTTCCTCCACCTAGGGAAAGCAGGGCAGGCACAGCAGACTGTGCCTCACCTGCACTGTCCTTGTGTAACGTTAGGTAATTTTGTTCATAACCAGAACTTAAAGCCAAACCCACATCGTGTCTTGGAGCCATGAGTAGTGCAGGCAGGGATGGATGGGGGAGTGTGGTGTGGGGTCCCTCTGTGGTGAGGCAGAGGCCTGCAGCAGCCAGCTGGAGCTGGGAGCAGGATGAGAAGCAGCACCCATGAGTCCTGCTCTTCCTGCCCAGCTAGCAATCAGCTCGGGGGATGCTTCCTTCAGGCTCGCTTGCTGCAGTCTGGGGCTGAGCTGGCCCACCATAAGCTCTGTCAGGTGGAGAAACAGGCTACAGACAATGTCTGTGTCCCCTTGTTCCAGGAGGACCTGTGAGGGGACCAGGATGGAACATGAGCTTCTCTCTGCAGCCACGGCTGCTGGCTAAAAGCTTTCAAAGGTGGTGGGGGGGTGGGGGCTGGAATACCCAAAGGAAAGTGCCACACATGTGCCACAGAGTGCATTTGAACTGTCACAGAACAAGCCAGCTCTTGCTGCAGGCAAGTCCAGGAGCAACAACAGTCCTGGCTCTACCCACAGCAGGTCCAGGTAGAAAATAGCACAACTTGCTTACTGAAGCTGCTCAGAGCTACCCAGAAAAGTATATATAAAAACAGCTTTAACATTTTAACTTTGAGCCTCTCTTCACTGCTGTGTCATGATGCTGGGCTCTGGGCTCCAGCTGGCTGAACACCAAAGCCAGCTTGATTGTTTCTGAAGCATCTCCCTCAGCACTAACCCGTGGAGCACCTTCTCAGAAGCCAACATCACCCTGTCACCTGTTCATAGCCCTGGTCAGCTGTGAGTAAACCTCCACAAGCAACTGCTCCCTGCAACTTAATCATAGAAACCCTGACCTTTCACCTCCCCCATCCAGATTGTGGCCATTTAGATCAAATCATCACTGGAACTTTTCCTACTGTAGTGAATAAAAACACCACTTTGCTTTTGCTGTGTTCGCTCCATCCCTGTATTTGGCCTTCCTGTCTACCACCAGTGGGCCCAGCACTCAAGGGGCAGCTCTTTCAAACCTCTGATTGCATTTGTTTTGCTGCTTTTGCCTTGCCTGGTCCTTTCCTAAAAGCAGGCAGCCCTAAATCTGCCAAGGAAGTTCTACCACCTCCCTGACTATCCTTAGACTCCAGCAGGGGCACATCCAGGTTATACCTGAGAGAGTGGGGGGACACAGGCAGTCTGAAACTCCAGTCCCTGCTGCTGGCACCATGTGCATGGGTGACACCTGGGACATGCACATTTCTGCATGGCTGTGCTTGAGCTTGCTGGGCTGGAATCCCAAGGTGTGCATGGCCTTCTGAGCTCCGCTCTGCACCTGCAAGAACAAGCAGAAGATGGGCACCAGGGAAGCAAACACATCATGACAGCACTGCCCTTCCAAAACCTTGTTGGTAAAATCACAGAATTGTCAGGGCTGGAAGGGACCTCAAGGACCATCCAGCTCCAACCCCTCTGCCACGGGCAAGGACATCTCATACTAGATCAGGTTGCCCAGAGCCACATCCAGTCTGGCTTTAAAAACTTACAGGCATGAGGCTTCCACCAGCTCCCTGGGCAACCTGTGCCAGTGTCTCGGCACCCTCACAGGTGTTTAAATCTTCCCTTCCTCTAGCTTGGATCCATTCTTCCCAGCCCTGTCACTACCTTACACCCTACAAGTCCCTCAGCTTTCGTGTAGCCCCCTTCAGATACTGAAGGCCACAAGAAGGTCTCCTCAGAGCCTCTCCAGACTGCACAGCCCCAACTCAGCCTGTCCCCATAGCAGAGGAGCTGCAGCTCTCTGATCATCCTCATGGTCCTCTGGACACCTTCCAGCACCTCCAGATCTCTCCTGTACCAGAGGCTCCAGAACTGGGCACAGTGCTTCAGGTGAGGTCTCCCCCAGAGTGGAGCAGAGGGGCAGAATCCCCTCCCTCACCTTGCTGCCCACACTGCTCTTGCTGCAGCCCAGGCTATAGTTGGCTTTCTGGGCTGCAAGTGCACACTGTTGGCTCATGTTGAGCTTCTCACCCACCAGCACCCCCAAGCCCCTTTCCTCAGGGCTGTTCTGCAGCCCTGCACTGCCCAGTAGTAGGTAAGGCCTTGAGGCAGCCACTTAAGATCACTTTGGAGAAAGCCTGCTCATTAGCACTGTTAGAGTAAGTGCATCTGCATGGCTGAAGAGTTCCTTAATGTTAGTAATGACACTTTGAATACCTTTTGTTTTGCATTTGCCATCAGAAAGCTATGGATGGGGTAGGAGGAATAATAATATAATAACAACAATAACGATAACAACCAACCTTCTCCATAAAAGCACTTTATTTAGTGGTCATGTTTCAGGGTAGAGCAGTCACTGAGTTGGACTGAAATGTGCAGTTAGAAATATTTTTAAGAAATGTACATAATTACCAGCAAAAACCTGAAGTTCTGTTTGGATTGCATATAGGAAAAGGAGACAAATAAATCATCATCATCATCATCATCACAGGCATTATCTTGTTTTCCCCTTGATAAAATCCAAAATAGAAAATGGTAAAACAGAAAAGTATTCATTGCTTCTGTTAAAAAAGGTCACAGTGGCCTATTTACAGTAAAACACCATCCAAGCAAGCAGCTATTTTGTGCTCCATGTGCAGTGAGTGTCTGTGCTCCCAGAAAAGGATCCCCACCTGCAGCTCTTCTCCAGGCTGTGCCCTCCTGCCCTTGCCCAGGAGCTCCCTGGATGGGCTGCTGGGGAGCTGCTGCAGTCACTAGGGGATAGATTTGGTGAGAGATGAATCCCCTGGGGTTCTAGCCAGGTCTGAGAGGTCAGAGGGGCTGGGGGTGGCTGGACTGACCCCTCAGGATCTGTGCCAGTGGTTGCTGTGCCCATCCTGCGCCACCAGGCACAGGAGCAGCCTGGGTGCCGTGGGCTTGGCTGTGCTCACCAGAGCAGGCTGATGCTCACCAGAGCAGGCTGGGCAGCAGCAGCTGGGCTTACTGATGTGCCCACCTAAAGACCCTTCAGCTTGGCACTGCTCTGAGCTCCAAAGCATGGCTGCCAGCTAACACTCCAGCTCCAAGGGGAAGTGCAGCTGTGGTCACCAATCTCACCTAAAAGTGTCCCCTTCTGGGGGGAGGGAGAGGACAAGCCCATCAAGCTGTCCCTACCTTTGGTGTCAAACTCTGGTCCCTCAGGTACAAAAGGGAGGTAATGCTCACACCTTGCACCCACTGCTGTGCAGAGGTAGAATGGTGGCCAAGCTGTGGTTCCCTCCTCAGGTGCAGGAGCACTTCTAATCTTGGTGCCTTATCAGCAGTTTTCGGGTGGTAAGTAGGAGGAGACTTATGAGGCCTCTTCCCCCACTCCACATTCCTTCCTGGCACTGTGGGAGCACAGACCAGCAGACCTCCACCCTGCTTCTGTGTCTGCTCTGCTCCCCAAGTGTTTATCAGCAATATTGGTTTGTGCTTTTCCAGTGTTTTGTGCTTCCAGCAGGAGCCCACAGAGCTTTTTGCTGCCGTGCCCTTGGGCCACCCTCAGCACAGTCCTCCAGCAAAGCTTCTCACTAAGGGCACAGCTAAGAGGAGGCCTTCAGCAGTCCAACAACAACCCTCCAATGCCTGGAGGTGCTTTGGGTTTACAACACAACTGCCTGAGAACAATTCCTGGCCCACAGAAGTCCAAGGGCAGGCTGAAGTTTTCCTTCTTACACAGGTTTGGGCAGAAGTTCTTCTCAACTGTTTCTCCCTTCAGGAGAAGCCTCTGACCCCTGCAGAAGACCAAACATCCATGTGCCTTTTCCTTCTGTCAGAAATGCCACAGTGCAGCACAAGCTGCCCTTCGAGTGCCTTTTATTTTCCATGTCATTTTCCTGCAGCTCAGACAAGATACAAGCCTAAGCTGAGCCTGACTGGAAGGAAACAGAAGCTGCATCCATGAGGAGCAGCTCTCAGTGTCCCCCTGCTTGGCCTCCCCAAAATAAGCTTTTCTAACAGGTTTTGAGCTCCTGCTTTAAAAAAACCCAAACAACCACACAACTCAGAGCTTCTGTTTGCAAGCCTCCCTTCAGGGAGGGAGAAGTTCTTCTAGTGTTCATTGTCAGGGCTGGAAGGGACTCCAAGAATCATCCAGCTCCAGCCTCACCCTGCCATGGGCAGGGACACCTCACACTAGATCAGGTTGCTCAGAGCCACATCCAGCCTGGCCTTTAAAACCTCCAAGGATGAGACTTCCAGCACCTGCTTGGGCAACCTGTTCAAGTGTGGTGTTGTTTGTTCCCTTCCTGCACCTCCAGCCCCTCAGCCTCCTAGGTAAACTACCTCCCTGCACCTCAGAAGCCCACTTAAACCTGTGGCAGACTCCACACTGGGGGTCTGGTGCCCAGCTCTGCTCTATGGCTGAAGTTTCACTTCTAAGTGTACACAAGGAGAAGCCCATACCCTGTGCCCAGAACCACCTGCAAGGCTTCTGTTCTCCTTGCAGGTGAGCCCAGTGTCTCCAACACAAGGTTTCCCTCTTCCACAAACAAAAACACAGCTTCTGAAAGACCACAGAGGTGTGTGGTGGAAGCACTGCACAGAGAGCAGCCTGTTCTGGGTCATCTGAGCACACAGACCTCCCCACCTCAATCCAGTGCTTCACTTCCACCAGTGCCCACTGGTGAGTCTCAAACACAAAGCCAAGCACAGCACCCAGCTGTGCCACTTCCTCTAGCCTGGGGCTGCCTGCTCAGCTACAGGGCAGCATCCACCACATGTTCTGATCACAGCAGTTCCTGCCAGACCTGGCTTTACCACTTGCTGCTTTCCAGGCTGGAGGAGATGCTTGCCTGCTCAACACAAAAGCCAGCTCAGCTGGGGTCTTCCACTGCCTGCTTCCAAGTCCAGAAGAAACAGCCACTCCTCCTCACCCTACCACGCTATGCCAGCTGGCAGCCACACAAACATGAGAAACATGTAGAAGATGCAGTCTGGTGCCCTAGGAACCAGCGAAGAACTCCTGCAGACTCTTGGTGCCCAGAGAAGTCCTTTTCCTTCATCTCCTCCTCTGCAGAGCAGGCTGAGGAGTGCCTGTCCCGACAGGGCAGTGCCAGGGCTGGCTGCTAAGCAGTGTGGCAGAGCTTGGACAGCTCATGCTGAGAAGGAGCTGCTGCTCTCCCAGCAGACAGCTGCTCTCCTTGGGCTCTCAGCGAGACAGACGCCCTCTGGGTCCTTTGGCAATGCCACCATGATTGCACATGAAAACAAACTTATCCAGAAGTGTAAATGAGGTCATGTTTAACCCATGAGCCCACACCTGCCCCCCACCCCCCCTGCCAGAGGACAGCCTACACCTGATCCGTTTGGTACTCGGAGGCTTCCGACAAGCTTTCGGAGAAGCTCAGAAAGTTCTCCTGGTACTCAGAGCAAACGATCTCAAACCTGTAGTGCCTGAACTCCACTGCAAAGGTGCCAAAGTAGCACAGGAAGCACATCACCAGGCCCCACTGGATCCTGGAAGCGTGCATGTGGATGCCCTGTGCCATCAGGATGAAGTCTGGAAGAGGGAAGTCAAGGAGATGTTTGTGAAAGCAGAAACACTGACCAGGAGAACAGAAAGCCAAGGGGCAAGACGATAACATCATCATCAGAGTCACCCTGGTGACAGCCAACCCAGCCAGCCACCATCAGGGGACCACAAATGCATGCCAGAGATGGAAGAGCTGTCAGGTGTCTGACCCCAGCTACAGAAAGACCTGGGCAAAGAGAAGTCAATGACTCAACTAGCCAGAGCCAGCAAGATGGGGATCTGCTATGGGTCCCCACCTGCCAGGAGCATCCCAGAGTGAACCAGATCAGCTCTCTGCACTGCAAGCAAACCACACCATGAAGGATTTCGTCCTCCTTCAGCCATCTGCAAAATCATCCTGTGAAACCCAGCAGCCGCAGTGGCCCAGCACAGCATGTTCTACTGCAAGGACAACAGAGATGGTGAAGGGTCTGCTGAGGAGCAGCTGAGGGACCCAGGGTTTTTTCAGTCTGGGGAAGAGGAGCAGTGGGGGAAACCTCACTGCTCTCTACAGCTCCCTGAAAGGAAGTGGCAGTGAGGTGGGGGCTGGCCTCTTCTCCCTCATATCAGGTGATAGGAGAGAACTGGCCTGAAACTGTGCTAGGGGAGGGTTAGGTTGGAGACAAGGAACAATCTCTTTGCTGCAGGAGCGGTCAGGGATTGGCAGAGGCTGCCCAGGGAAGTGGTGGAGCCCCCACCCCTGGAGGTGTCCCAGAAAGGTGTGGCCACAACACTTGGGGACACAGTTGAGTGGCCATAGTGGGGTGGAGTTGACAGCTGGACCCAAGGACCTTAGAGGACCATTCCAACCCAATCAGTTCTGTGATTCTAAGAGCCAACGTGGCCTGCTGCAGAGTGCAGGACAGATGACACCTGCCTTCCCAGGGAGCAGCACCAAAGGATACAGAGCACCACGCAGAGGGTGATGCCGGCCGACAGAGCGACTCGTGGGATCCCCACCTTCCGCCCCTCGTTCTTCAGGTTGATCTTGAGGGTGAGGGCAGACTGGATCCAGCAGGCCAAGGTGCCGAAGCCAAAGGTCAGCGATGTGCCCACGTTGTGGATCTCCTCATCATTGGAAAGCTGGGAATCAACAGAGTGGTGATGGCTTGGATGCCACCGGAATTATCTGCTAGCTACCTTGGACTGCTGCTGCGGGGCTGCGTGGAGGGGATGGGTGGCACACAGTGAGGCCTGGCTCCTGGGAGAAGCTGCTAGAAGCTTTCTGGGCTGCAAGCTGGACCTGCCTGTGGCCAAGGCCAGCCAGTTCAAGAAGGTGTATTCAAGAAAGGAGAAGGTAAGAATCTGCAAGAAACAAAGCTGCAGTGACGCAGGGGAGTGGGACGGGAGAGCAACAACTCTGCAAACACCAAGGCCAGTGAGGATGGAAGGGAGAGGTGCACCAAAGCAGAGATTCCCCTGCAGCCTGTGGGGAGACAGCAGGCTGAGCCTCTGCAGCCCATGGAGGTTAGTGGTGGAGCAGATGCCCGCTTGCACCCTGTGGAGGACCCCATGCCAGAGCAGGTGCCTGTGCCTGAGGGCTGTGAGTTGTAAGAGAAGCCTGCACTGGAGCAGCCTGGGGAAGGGACCCATGCTGGAGCTGTTGGTGAAAAAATGCAGCCCGTGGGAAGCACTCAGGTTGGAGAAATTCATGGAGGATGCTGCTGAGAAATGTGTGCAGAGTGATTGTGGTCCTTCATCTCAGCAGGCCACTGGCACTCCCTAAGTGGCAGACAGAGGTGGCAGAGCAGGTCCAGGAGGGTTGGGACTCCTAAGCTCACCTCACAGGTAGGTCAAAGACCTAAGCAGACCTCCTGGCAAGGCAGGAACCTGGCGGCAGAGACAGGGAGGTGAAGCCCGGAGCATGGTACCTGGAAGTTGCCGAGCAGAGTCATCCCAAAAGAGGCCAAGCACAAGGCCACCAGGCCACTGACGTTGAGCCACGGGGTCAGCACCTTGGGTTTCAGCTGGATGAAGCGCAGCACAGCCATCACCAGCGCTGAGGGGGAAGCAGGACACAGGCACAGCATCAGGCACAGAGTGTGGCAGCTGCCACCTGCCTGCCTGGGGGCTCCTGGACCCCGTGCCCGCTCCCCATGCTCGCTGCAGGATGGCTGCCTCCGTGCTTCTGCAGGGCACAGCCCAGCCCAGCCCTGGCGAGGCTCAGTGCAGGGAGCAACAGGAGGGGACAATTTAGGCTGATGCTGAACGTTTCTCAAACCTGATGCTGCACAGTGCACAGGCACTGACCTCGAGACCATCAGGGCTGGGCACTGACCTCAAGACCACTGGGGCTGGGCACCGACCTCGACACCACTAGGGCCGGGCACTGACCCCACTCCACCAACTTCACCATTAAATCACATTGCCCTGCACCACATCTAAACCACCTTTAAACACCCCCAGGGCTGGTGACCCAGCCCCCTCCCTGGACAGCCTGTTGCAATGCTTGGCAACTCCTTCAATGCAAAAAAAAAAAGCANAGGGAAAAAAAAGAAAAGGGAAAAAAAAGAAAAGGGAAAAAAAAGAAAAGGGAAAAAAAAGAAAAGGGAAAAAAAAGAAAAGGGAAAAAAAAGAAAAGGGAAAAAAAAGAAAAGGGAAAAAAAAGAAAAGGGAAAAAAAAGAAAAGGGAAAAAAAAGAAAAGGGAAAAAAAAGAAAAGGGAAAAAAAAGAAAAGGGAAAAAAAAGAAAAGGGAAAAAAAAGAAAAGGGAAAAAAAAGAAAAGGGAAAAAAAAGAAAAGGGAAAAAAAAGAAAAGGGAAAAAAAAGAAAAGGGAAAAAAAAGAAAAGGGAAAAAAAAGAAAAGGGAAAAAAAAGAAAAGGGAAAAAAAAGAAAAGGGAAAAAAAAGAAAAGGGAAAAAAAAGAAAAGGGAAAAAAAAGAAAAGGGAAAAAAAAGAAAAGGGAAAAAAAAGAAAAGGGAAAAAAAAGAAAAGGGAAAAAAAAGAAAAGGGAAAAAAAAGAAAAGGGAAAAAAAAGAAAAGGGAAAAAAAAGAAAAGGGAAAAAAAAGAAAAGGGAAAAAAAAGAAAAGGGAAAAAAAAGAAAAGGGAAAAAAAAGAAAAGGGAAAAAAAAGAAAAGGGAAAAAAAAGAAAAGGGAAAAAAAAGAAAAGGGAAAAAAAAGAAAAGGGAAAAAAAAGAAAAGGGAAAAAAAAGAAAAGGGAAAAAAAGAAAAGGGAAAAAAAAGAAAAGGGAAAAAAAGAAAAGGGAAAAAAAAAGAAAAGGGAAAAAAAAAGAAAAGGGAAAAAAAAGAAAAGGGAAAAAAAAAGAAAAGGGGAAAGGAAAGAAAATAGCAAACCAAGGTGAAAGAAAATAAATTGTTCGGCATTTAGCTTTGGGATAATTTCTTTACAACACAGAGGGGTGAAGGCAACAGATTTAAGAAACAAATACAGACTTTTTTTTTTTTTTTTTAAGTACTTTCCAGGCATTCCTTCCCCTTGTGGTCTTTCCCTCTTACTTCACTGCCGGAAAAGCCCAGTAAGAAGCATTCCTCTGGTGGCTCCTACCTAGAAATGCAGCCATGTTCATGACTTGGCTGAACACGCAGCTCGCCGGAGGGGCATCACCTGCAATACTTAGAGAGCACAGGGTGCATCAGTGGGACTCTGCAGGGGGCAAGGGCACAAACAACAAGCACCAAGCACAATAGCCAGTGGAAGAAAATCCTTCACTTACCTTATATAAGGTGGTCTTTTGGAACCAGGTTTCCTAAGAGACATAAGGAAGATTCAGGAGTTTGTTTCACAGAATCTCAGCATGGTAGCAGAGGTCTGAAGGGACCTCTGGGGATCATCCAAGTCCAACCTCCCTGGGGATTGGAAGGGACCTCTGGGGATCATTCACTCCACCCAACCTAGGGATTGGAAGGGACCCCTGGGGATCATTCACCCCACCCAGCCTAGGGATTGGAAGGGACCTCTGGGGATCATCCACTCCACCCAGCCTAGGGATTGGAAGGGACCATTGGGGATCATTCACTCCAACTCCCCTGGGGGTTGGAAGTGACCTCTGGGGATCATCCACTCCAACTCCTGCTAAAAGTAGTTTGCCAAGGACTACAATGTCCACATAGGTTTTGAAATCCCTTCAGAGAAGGAGACTCCACAACCTCTCTGTCCAGCCAGGCTCTGGCATCCTCAAACTAAAGAAGTTTCTTTCCTTACGTTTAAGTGAAACCTCCTGTGTTCCCGTTTGCACCCCCTGCCCCATGTCCTATCACTAGGCACCAGTGAAGAGAGCCCAGCCTCATCCTCTGGACCCTCACCCTTTAGATATCGGTGAGCATTGCTAAGACCCCTCCTCAGTCTGCTCTTTTTACAGGCTAAGAAGACCCCTATTTAGCCTTCACTGCTTTATCCTTTTAAAGAAACAAGTGACTGACTGGAAAGCACTCAGGCAGCTCTTACCTATCTGGTACACTTAGGGGGATGATTTTATTATCTTCCACTGCTATGAAGTACCTGTAAAACAAACAATCAAATAAATAAATCCAAATATCACTGCAGTGAAGTGTCTCCAAGCTCCCTGGCAGGCTCTCCTGGAGGCAGCCCCTGTTTGTCTCTGCTGAAGCAGGCAGTTTTGCTCACTTCCCAGCTTAGCTGCGTGCCTTCCCCTGTGTTGCATCTGTTTTGCATGGCCAGGTAGACAAAGAGGATCACTAAGCTGAGCTGCCTTGAAAATAACCAACCAGGGGTTGGTTATTTTAAAAATGTGACTCATCTGGCTCACCATGGCCACCCCCTCCACAAAAGCTGCTTTAATACAAACAGAGGGGATGGGACAAGTACAACAAGCAGCAGGGGTCAGGAAAATGGCTTAAGCTGCCCCTGCTGTTGCAAAACATCCACAG
This sequence comes from Eubucco bourcierii, assembly GCA_013396675.1. NCBI lineage: Eukaryota > Metazoa > Chordata > Aves > Piciformes > Ramphastidae > Eubucco > Eubucco bourcierii. The sequence continues at coordinate 452,875 of VWZE01014342.1, read as the reverse complement.
AGCAGAGCCAGAACCACACCCCACAAATAACTGCTTCTCAGGCTGGGCACAGCTGCTCGTCACACATTTACTGCTCCCCAGTTCACGCTGAGGTGGTTTGCCTGCATGCTTGGAGAGAGCCCAGCTCAGGGCAGTGTCTGTCCTGTGCATGTTGGTAACAGTGTCAGTGTCAGCACTCAGCTGCTGCCAGGCCCCAGCACGCTGCTGGATGCTGAGGATTTGCAGCTTGCATCCCAAAGAAGGGATCTCCAGGAGCATCTCCAAGAGCTCTCCCAAGCCATTCAAAGAAAAGGTGGTGGGAGGGAACTTCTGCATTTTTGTGGCTGTCTCTCCTAGTGACATGTGCCAGGAAGAAGGCAGGGTCAGAAACGTGACCTGGGGAGCACAGAAACCCAGCAAGAAAAATGCGATCCTCCAAGCCATGAACTGGCACAGCCTGGTCCCTGCCCCAACCAAGTCTCAAAGACTCTCCATACTGAGCTGCAGCCTACACCAGAGTGGCACTTCCAACTGCCCCACCCCAACTTGCCCTCCGTAACAAGCAGCAGGAGATAACTTACACTATCCACAAGCCAGCTGAGGTAAACAGGGTGAACACAAGAGGTAGAAACATCCACACGCTGCATTTCTTCCCATCCATGCCTGCTAGGAGCAAAGGACAAAGTAAACAGCAAAGAAAGAGGGCAGAGGAACCAACCTGCCTGGGCAGGAAGAGCATCCCTGCAGCAGGGCCTTTAGCATCCCAGGATCAAGCTGCCTATGGCAAGGCAGCAGCAAAGTTTTCACACTTGTGCTGACAAGGACAAGGGCTTAAGCTGCTGCACAAAGGCAGCAGCATCCACACTGGGCATGAAAGCCAAGGCACAGAGCCTGGAGCTCTGGTGTGGAGACCTTTGGGACACACTGACACAATCTAAGCAGTTTACAAACTACTGCTGGAGAGGGTCCAGAGGAGGTCACGAGGATGATCAGAGGGATGGAGAATCTCCACTATGGGGACAGGCTGAGGGACTGGGGGCTGTTCAGCCTGGAGAAGAGAAGGCTGCAGGGAGACCTTAGAGCAACCTGCCAGTGCCTGAAGGGGCTCCAGGAGAGCTGGGGAGGGACTTCTGACAAGGGGTGGGAGTGCCAGGATGAGGGACAATGGCTCTGAGCTGGGAGAGGGGAGATGGAGAGTGGAGATGAGGAAGAAATTGTTGAGAGTGAAGGTGCGGAGACACTGGCACAGGTTTCCCAGGAAGGCTGTGGATGTCCTCTCCTTCAAGGCTGGATGAACCCTTGCTCAACTTGGTCTAGTGGGAGGCATCCCTGCCCATGACAGGGGGTTGGAACTAGATGATGTTTAAGGTCCCTTCCAATCCAACCCATTCCATAATTCTATGGTTTTTCTGATGCATTTTGCAGAAGGTGACACTGCAAGAGTCTCAGGCCTGACTCCCTGTTCCTTCCCTGGGCACAAGGCAAGCAGCTTCCTCCCCTGGATCATTACAGATTCCGCAGGCGCTGCCTCAGCAAAGCCTGCAGCAGGAAGGTAGAAGGACACACCTGCGTCCTCACCTCCACAGCCAGCTCCCAGCCTGGCCACAGCCACTAGCTGAAGACAGCCTGAGCAGAGCCAGGCTCAGGAGCCAGCACCCACAGCCCTGCCAGGACAAGCTGTCACCCAGAGGATCAGCTCTGGGCACTGCAGCGCCTGCCCAGGGTGTCGGCTGCTGCCTTGCTGTCCTGCACACACCCAGGGCCCTGTGAGGCCTTTGACCATTGAACAAATATTTCCTCACACTCTGCCCTCCTCCACCACTGCTCCTGCAGGCACTGGCACAGCCAAGAGACACAAGCAGGGTGAATGGCATGGAGCTGTGGCCCCAGCACCCATTCTGCTGTCACCCAGGCAGCACCACCTGTGCCCTGCCTCCCACAGCCTGCTGCAGGACAGGCAACCCTGGGGTCAACAAGGTCCCCAAGGGACAAGGAGGCAACCTGGGGTGCCAGCACAACTCAGCCACGATGCCCTTCCACTAGAGCCTGTTGGCATGTGCAGCTCAGTCACCTTCATCCAGGTGCCACTTGGGATGCCACCTCCCTTTGCCCTGGAGAAGAGAGTGTTGCTCCTCTCAGCTCCCCATGCCTTGGCCATGGCCTCTCTGGCTGCTCTCCTGTTCTCTGCTTCTACTTGAGGGCTACACCTTCACTGTGTCACAGCCAGCCCCTGGCACATCCCCACCACAGCCCCAGGCTGCAGAGGAAATGCTGCTCAGACACTACTCAAGGTCCCAGCCACTGCCTCCTGCTCTGACCCACAGCAGCAGGGGCTGAAAGAGTTGAGATAAGGCTCCCCAGACCCTGCAGGAGGTATGGTAGCCTCATGCTCATCCCTGCAGGTCAGCTGTCCTGTCTCCCCTGGCAAGGGTACAAAACAACATCCTGGCAATGCCCCCAGCCACACCACACTTGCACAAAGCCATCAAGCCATGATTTGGTGCTGCCTGTGCAGACACAAAGCCACCAGGCCATGATTTGGTGCTGCCTGTGCAGACACAAAGCCACCAGGCCATGATTTGGTGCTGCCTGTGCAGACACAAAGCCACCAGGCCATGATTTGGTGCTGCCTGTGCAGACACAAAGCCACCAGGCCATGATTTGGTGCTGCCTGTGCAGACACAAAGCCACCAGGCCATGATTTGGTGCTGCCTGTGCAGACACAAAGCCACCAGGCCATGATTTGGTGCTGCCTGTGCAGACACAAAGCCACCAGGCCATGATTTGGTGCTGCCTGTGCAGACACAAAGCCACCAGGCCATGATTTGGTGCTGCCTGTGCAGACACAAAGCCACCAGGCCATGATTTGGTGCTGCCTGTGCAGACACAAAGCCACCAGGCCATGATTTGGTGCTGCCTGTGCAGACACAAAGCCACCAGGCCATGATTTGGTGCTGCCTGTGCAGACACAAAGCCACCAGGCCATGATTTGGTGCTGCCTGTGCAGACACAAAGCCACCAGGCCATGATTTGGTGCTGCCTGTGCAGACACAAAGCCACCAGGCCATGATTTGGTGCTGCCTGTGCAGACACAAAGCCACCAGGCCATGATTTGGTGCTGCCTGTGCAGACACAAAGCCACCAGGCCATGATTTGGTGCTGCCTGTGCAGACACAAAGCCACCAGGCCATGATTTGGTGCTGCCTGTGCAGACACAAAGCCACCAGGCCATGATTTGGTGCTGCCTGTGCAGACACAAAGCCACCAGGCCATGATTTGGTGCTGCCTGTGCAGACAAGCTCAGGTGAGGCTGAATTACACAGGATAAAAGAATCAGCCAAGCCAAGCCTCCTGGGCCAACAGCACACTGGGGAGGCTCTCTCTGATGAAGCTGTGGACATCTCCAGTGGCTTGGCCAGGCCAAGTGCACTCCTGTGGTGCCAGAAGTGATGTGCCAGGTAGTTCACCCCTGCCAATGCAGCGGTTCCTCGCAGGAAGCAGAAGTAAAACAGGGAGGGCACAAGTTCTCTCCCCAACTGCCTGGGTCTGTCCCAGCTCAGGAAACGGAGGGGAGGAAGCCAGACACTTCCCAACCGTAGCTGCAGACTGGCCCAAGTCCCCAGGCTTTCCTTCCCACCCTGCTGCTCCCCATGGGACAGGCAGCTCAGGTCTCTCCTAACAGCACCAGGCAGCAGCTCCTGCAGCCTGTGGCACAGGGCAGCACAGCTAAGCAGCTCCCGAATGCTGAGCAGGAGGCCTCTGTTCTTCTGGGCAGCAGGAGCGTGGACAGTGAACTTCCCTCCTGCCTTGGACACCTCCCCAGGAAGCCAGGGCCTGCAGCCTGCCAAAGCAAACATTGCTTGATGGAGCAAGCAGCACTCCTACACAGACTGCTGCTCTGGCATGCACCTCTGCTTTGCAGACACAACCATCCAGAGCATGCCTTGGCATCAAAATCAGAGATCTGTTCTCCAGTTAAAAAAGCCCTCTAAGATCACCCAGACCAACTTGCAACCCAATGCCATCAGGGCCACTAAACTACATCCCCAAGTGCCATGGCCACGGGTTTCCTGACCTCCTGGGATTGGGGACTCCACCACATCCCTGGGCAGCCTCTTCCAATCCCTGACCACTCTTGCAGCAAAGGAATTTTTCCTCCTCTCCAAGCTAACCCTCCCCTGGAACAATTGCAGGCCATTTCCTCTCCTGCTACCACCAATCTCCACTTTGCTCCAACCTCTTAGGGAGCTGTAGAGAGCAATGATGTCTCTCCTCAGCCTCCTCTTCTCCATACAAAACTACTCCTGATCCCTCAGCCACTCCTTGTAAAACTTGTTCTCTTGCCTTCACCCCGTGCAAGGCAACCAAAAGCTGTTTTAACAGCTTCTTCCATGGCTTTTGAAGTTCATCAGCTGCCTTTTCCTCTCCTTCCTCCAATTCTCTCCACTCTTCTCTCACCACCTGTTCCCAGTGCTTTCCTTTCAGTGCTCAACTGCAGCTTTCATGGATTGCATCAGTCTGGAAAGGACCCTCCAAGGTCATCACTTCCTGCAGTCAGCAGGGACATCCCCAACAAGAGCAAGCTGCCCACAGCCACGTCAAGTTTGACGTGGAATGTCTGCAGGGATGGGGCCTCAACCACATCTCTGGGCAACCTGTTCCAGTACTTTATCACCGTCTTGGTGAAGAACTTTCTCTTTGTGTCTAAGGTAAATCTCCCCTGCTCCAGTTTCAAACCACTGCCCCTCACCCTATCCTCACAGGCCCTTTTAAATGGTCCCTCCCCAGGCTCCCTGTAGGTCCCCTTGAGATACTGAAGAGCTGCTATAAGGTCCATCTGAAGCCCTTCCTTCTCTAGGCTGAACAGCCCCAAGTATCTCAGCCTGTCTTCACAGGCAAGGCTCTCCAGTCCTGTGATCGTCTTTGTGTCCCTCCTCTGGACCCTGCTCCATCAGGTCCATGTCCTTTCTGTGCTGAGGGCTACAGAGCAGTGCAGGTGAGGTCTCCCCAGAGCAGAGCAGAGGGGCAGGACCCCCTTTCTCCAGCTCTGGCCACACTGCTTTGGATACAGCCCAGGCTGCCCTTGGCCTTCTGTGCTGCCAGTGCCCACTGCTGCCTCCTGTCCAGCTTCTTCCTCACCAACACCGCCAGGTCCTTCTCTGCAGGGCTGCTTTCAATCTCATCTCCAACATGGTTTATAGCTCCCAGTGCATTGCTTAGGATCATTTGTCCCCTTTGCCATAGATCTTCCCCTGCTGCTTCGCTCCCACTTACCCTGCAATCAGAGCTCATTGCTTTAGCCTGGACTGCAGGACTGGGAGCTTCAAGTGCTTGTGCTGGGCCAAGCCACAGTCTGGCACTCTCAGGCTGCACGGAAAAGGCTGGGGGAGGGCAGGAAATTGCGAACATTACATTTCACCCAAGGAAAAACAATTGGAAATGTCAGTGCTCACAGAAGCACACATCCCTGCTCTGCATCTGAAAAGCAAACACTTTCAACACCAAGAATCCTTAAAGGGGAAGCGAAACAACTGCACTGGCTTCTGCCACCCAGGCCCAGGCAACGCTAGCAGCTGGGCATGAAGAAAAGCACAAGGAAATCGTTTGAGTTTCAACAGTGCAACAGTGAAAGCAGGAGCCAGATGTTGGCCAGGGAAGCAGGAGTCCCTGTTCTTTATCCTGTTACACCAAGGCACAGGGTCAGCAAGAGTCAAGCCCCCTTTCCTAAGGCAGCTATGCCCACTTGAGCAGGACACGAGGGGCAGGCAATGCTGGGATAGAGCTTCCACAGGTCCCCTGCTCCGCGCCGGGTGGCTGCTCGCAGCTAACCACGCACCCGTACCTCGCTGCGGTGCGACGGCTCCTTGAATGCTGCTCAGACAGCCCCTAAGGTCACGCTGCCAAGCAGCTTTGTTTAAAAAGAAAAAAACAAAGGCAAAAGGAAAGATTGCTCAGACAGGCTCCAAAATTTACAGCCCGAGGGCTGTGAACCCGAGCTCCGGCACAAGCTGGGCGGAAAGCTGAGGCTGAGATCCCATGTGGCCGCAGCACCTCCCTGGGACGCCAGCGCCCAGGGCTGCCCTGTCTCTGCTGTCATTGGGAGGAAGGATCTCGCCCTTCCTCCCCGGAGGGACCACGGCACCGCCGCAACGTTTTTGCCCAAACCTCTTCCCCTTCCGGGAATCCAACGGGACTCAGCCCGCACGTCAGGAACCCCGACTGGATCCGAGGGAGGCAGGACCCGTCCCACCCCACAGCCTCAGCCCAGGCAGGTTTCTGCACAGAGCTGTGCGCCGAAAGGTGCCGGCAGCCGCCCGGCAGATGGCCGTGCCCAGCTGCATTAGCATGGCACCCCTCAGACCCGGAGGTCTGCAGGGCAAACGAGACGCCGAGATCACTACCTAGCTCTCTCCGTGGCCGGGTCTTGTGGCCCCTCGCTCGGGCGGCTCCGGGCGTCTCATCCATGCAGTTAGCCCTGCCGTGACCCGGCAGGCTCAGCCCAGTCAGCGCCGGGGCTCCGGCTCCTGCCGGGCGCTGCCGCAGCACCGCGTTCCCCCGCCGGGCCGGCCCCCGGGTGGGCAACGCTCCCACCGCCACCTCCCGTCGCAGCCCCGCAGCTGCCGGCTCCCC